>JAWHQI010000233.1:4200000-4535000 GCA_033032865.1 Dactylorhiza incarnata
TTTACTGCGAAGAGGGAATCAGCGTCCTTTTTCCTCTTTTTTGAGGTCGAGAACCTCAGCAAAAAACTTCGGCGCAAATCCTCGAACGAGTAGATTGACCCTGCAGGGAGATGATGGAACCAGTCCCTGGCCTTCTCCTTGAGGGTGACGGCAAAGAGCCGACACTTGAAGGCATCTGACATCGGCCTGATGGAGACCGAGTCTTCGAAACTCTGCAGGTGTTGGACAGGGTCATCTGTACCGTTGTAGTACACCCGGTCCCATTCTCCAAATCCCCCAGGGACGGGTGCGGAAAGCACCAGCTCGCAAAAGGGGCTTCCCCCACCTGCCGCTCTTCCTGGCTCCACTTGTCCCCCAAGCTCGCTCTCCAAACTTGAGCTTGCCGGGACTGTGCTTGCGAGGGCGGTGCTCGCCTGAACCACCCCGACAGTCGCCGCATCCTCTTGGCGCTCGCTCGCCTGCATCACGCTCGCTGGGACGGAGCTCGCCAACACTGAGCTTGCAGGCACGGAGCCTGCCGGGCTGGCGAACAACACTCGCCCTTCCTGGCTCTGACCTAAACCAACGGCAACTTCCTTTGCAGCCCTTCCCCCTGGTGCCTTCTCGCCGACTGCTGTTGAGGGAGGGGTCGCCTGAGGTGCTGGGGTCGCAAACTCACTTCGCAGAGCTGTGACCGTGAACCCCAAGGTGTCGAGCACCTCCTTTCTAAATCCGCGAGCATCATAGCCATCGCCTCCTGAGGAGTCTCGCCGAACTCCTCGCCCTGCTCCTCATTTCCCGCCATAACCCTTCTCTGGAACTTTCTCGAACCAGCCACGCTCCACGCTCACCGCACCAAAATGTTGAAACCGATTTCTCGGTCTCTCGTAGAGCTCGGGGCCCTCACCGAGATGAGGGGCGGCTAGCCCTTACTGACCCCTCGAGTGGGGTAGACGGGAAACTAGGAAAATCGACTAAGACCTTAGTCACAGCGAGGAGGTCCCTCCACTAACCCGGAAGATCGTTGAGCGCTTCCCCTCCCAAGCCAAGGCTGAGACTTGGGCACCTTGGAGAGCTCGGAAAATGCTAACCAAAGAAAGCCTGAGGAGAGGGAAGCTGGGGTGAGATCTTCTCCAAAGGTGCCCTTGAGGTCCTATTTATAGATTTTCTGATCTGACCTGCAAATAGCAGGATTCCGCCTATTGATTTTACGACCCACGCCCCAAATGGGTCTGCTAACAGCCAAACTCCGCTGTTTGGAGAGGCTAAAGGCAGACCACCAAGGGTGACAGGGTAATTTGGCCGATTCCTAGCGAACACTTGACCCGCTCACCTCCTTGCGAGCACTTGGCGAGTTCTTGACTCGCTCGCTTCCTAGCGAGCACTTGGCGAGTTCTTGACTCGTCGGCTTCCTAGCGAGCACTTGACCCGCTCGCCTCCTTGCGAGCACTTGGCGAGTTCTTGACTCGCTCGCTTCCTAGCGAGCACTTGGCGAGTTCTTGACTCGCTCGCTTCCTAGCGAGCACTTGGCGAGTTCTTGACTCGCCGGCTTCCTAGCGAGCACTTGGCGAGTTCTTGACTCGCTCGCTTCCTAGCGAGCACTTGGCGAGTTCTTGACTCGCCGGCTTCCTAGCGAGCACTTGGCGAGTTCTTGACTCGCTCGCTTCCTAGCGAGCACTTGGCGAGTTCTTGACTCGCCGGCCCTTCTGGCTCGCTCGCCTTTGGTTGCCCGTCCTCTCGGCGAATATCGGGGCTGTACAATGACAGGGTACAACAATCTATTAACTAACTTTGAAGATAGACATGGACCATCAGTGACTTTTGGAGACTCTAGCTGTGGGCAAACCAGGGGCTTTGGAGATTTCAAAGAAGGGAAAGTTACCTTCAGGAATGTGGCAGTAGTCAAAGGACTAAAGCACAATCTGATAAGTATAAGTCAGATATGTGACAGTGATAAGTATGAGGTAAAATTCACCACACTATTTTGCCATATTATTGATGTCAAGACTGGTGCCATTGTACTCAATGGAATTAGAAAAGGGAAAGTATATATAGTAGACTTTAGCTCCACACCCATAGAAGTTTGTTTGTTCAACAATATTATTGATAAAAGTGAATTTTGGCATAGGAGTCTGGGTCATCTGAACTACAAAACCATTAGTAAACTAGCAAAGAATAACCTAGTCAGAGGCCTACCAAAGGGTAGGTACTCTAAGGATTCTCCATGTAGACCTTGCCAACTAGGAAAACAGACCAAATCATCATTCAAACCAATTGGTAAGGATGACTCCCCCAGGATTCTCTACTTATTGCACATGGATCTCTTTGGTCCCATATCCACTCAGAGCTTAGGTGGAAAGTCTTATACCCTAGTCATTGTGGATGACTATTCTAGATTTATCTGGGTATTCTTTCTAAGGGCTAAGTCTGAAACCCACAAGATTCTCTCAAGATTCATAAGACAGATTCAATCTGAATTCAATACTCATGTTTCCATAATCAGAAGTGATCATGGGACTGAATTTGAAAATCAGTTAATCTGTAGTTTCTGTGAGGATGTAGGTATCAAACAAAGCTTCTCAGCACCTAAAACTCCTCAACAAAATGGTGTTGCTGAAAGAAAGAATAGAACCTTAATTGAGTCAGGAAGGACCTTGCTTGCAGAATCAGGATTACCAAAAACCTTCTGGGCTGAAGCAGTCAACACTTCAAACTAAGTTCTAAGTAGAAGCCTCATACACAAAACTAAGTCAAAAACTCCATATGAACTCCTGAAGGGAAAAACACCCATTGTTAAATACTTTAAAATTTTTGGATGTGCTTGCTTTATCCTAAATAACGGGAAAGATCATCTTGCCAAGTTTGACAAGAAGTCTGATGATGGAATATTTCTAGGGTACTCATCATCTAGTAAAGCTTATAGGTGCTATAACAGGAGAACTCTCAGAATTGAAGAATCCATGCACATTATATTTGATGAAACTAACATGATGTTTAAGGGGGAGGAAACTTCCACCAGTCCTTTTCCACAGGAAAACAGCAGCATAGAGACTCAGCTTGAACATCTGAATCTAAAGAACACAGACACTGGGAAAGAAAACTAGCTACAGGAACCAAGTGAGGAGTCTGAACAAGAACATGAAGAGGGTTCAGAAAAGAGCAATCAAAACCAAACCCACAAGAGAACATGGTTCAGGAGGAACAGTTGGACAATGATCCCATTGTTATTGAGGAAGAAGAGCATCTGACAAATCCAAGCAGGACAGGGATCAATATGAAAAATCATCCACAATCCCAAGTAATTGGAGACCCCAATACTGGAGTAAGAACAAGACACCAAGTCTCCAATGGGATGATGCTCCAATGCTTCTTATCACAAGTTGAACCAAAGAAGTTTGAGGAAGCAAATTGTGATCCTCACTGGATTATAGCCATGCAAGAAGAACTAAGCCAATTTGAGAGAAACAAAGTGTGGAACTTAGTTGAGAGACCAAGAAACTACCCAGTTATTGGAACAAAGTGGGTATACAGAAACAAAATAGATTCCACTGGAGTAATTGTCAGGAACAAGGCAAGACTTGTAGGACAAGGATACAGACAAGAAGAAGGAATAGACTACAATCAAACCTTTGCTCCAGTAGCCAGATTGGAAGCAATCAGACTCTTTCTTGCCTATGCAGCTTTCATGAAGATGAAAGTCTACCAGATGGATGTCAAGAGTGCTTTTATGAATGGTGACCATCAAGAAGAGGTGTATGTAGAGCAACCACCAGGTTTTATCAATCCCTCCTCTCCTAACTTTGTTTATAGACTTAACAAAGCCCTTTATGGTCTTAAGCAAGCACCTAGAGCTTGGTATGAAACTCTCTCAACTTCCTGATAGAAAATTCTTTTGAAAGAGGTAAAATAGATAAAACACTTTTTACTAGAACCCACAAGAATAAACTCCTGCTTGTTCAAATCTATGTAGATGACATCATCTTTGACTCAACCCATCCCAAACTCTGTAAAAGATTTGCTAATCTAATGCAATCTAAATTTGAAATGAGTAATATAGGAGAACTCTCTTATTTCTTAGGGCTACAAGTAAAACAAAGCAGTGAGGGGATCTTTATCTCACAATCTAAATACACTACAGAGTTAATCAAAAAGTTTGGTATGGAATCAGCATCTACCATGAAAACACCTATGACAACTAATGCCATCATAGAAAAGGATGATAAGGGAAAATCAGTAGATCAAAAGACCTATAGGGCAATCATAGGATCCCTTCTCTATCTAACAGCTAGCAGACCTGATATTATGTTTGCCACCTATATATGTGCTAGATTTCAGGTTGATCCAAAAGAATCCCATCTCTCCTCTGTAAAAAGAATTCTTTGATATCTAAAGGGAACACCTGAATTAGGTCTATGATACTCAGCAGAAACCAACTTTGAATTAACAGGTTTCTCAGATGCAGACTATGCTGGTTGTGGGGTTGATAGAAAAAGCACATCTGGTACTTGCCAATTTCTAGGTGACAGATTAATATCATGGTTCAGTAAGAAACAAACCTCAGTCTCAACCTCAACAGCTGAAGCTGAATATATAGCTGCTGGGAGCTGTTGTTCACAAATCCTATGGATGCAAAATCAGCTTCTTGACTATAAATTGGAAGTCAACAAATCTAAAATCTATTATGATAGTTCTAGTGCTATATCCATAGCATCTAACCCAGTCCTTCGTAGTAGAACCAAACATATAGAGATCAGACATCACTTTCTTAGAGACAATGTAGAAAAAGGCAAGATAACCTTAGAATATATTCCTACTGACAGTCAAAGAGCAGACATTTTCACCAAACCCTTGGATGAAACAAAGCATACTTACTTCATCAACACCTTAGGAATGCTTGATGGAAGCTTGTAAACATCATTGTTGGGCAAATCTAAAAGAGGTCAGAAAAACTAAGAGAGAACTAGAAGATACGTCGATTACCTATCGACGCACCGTCGACTTGATATCGACGCAAATCTGCGAACACGTCGAAAGGACAATAGGCTGACAAAATTTCGACGGAGCGTCGACCCCATATCGACGCATGCGTCGACTTCATGATAATACTGGAAACAAATCTTTCCTTCTTCTTTTGACGATTGAATTACCTAATATACCTTGATTTCTAATTCCTTTTCGACGTTTCACCTTCTTTAAATAATACCTCTTATTTCACAACTCATACTCTCCCAAACCGCCAAAAACTTCATCTTTTAACCTTCTCTCTACAACAATAGCGCCAACTCCTGTTCAATCTGCCATCATCCAAGCAATAAACGATGCTCTGGAACAACTCGTGAATGAATTTCAGACACGACTGAACAACTTCTCAAATGAGTGTGCCGCCATGCTAACTACCTGTGAAGCCAAACTGGCCGACCTCTCCGCTTCTCTTCATGAGCTTCATGTTCTTCTTCATGAACAACATCTGTCGCCAAAAAGGTTTACATCCTTTCTGCAGGATATAAACCAGGGGGAGAGTTGCTCCAGAAACCCCTCTATTCAGGTTCTATATTCTCTTAAAGCTCAGGGCTAACTCTTCTCCAATCTCTAAATATTATCTCTAAGTATTAAACCAACTTCATCTTTTTAACCATAGGCTCAAATCTTCTCCAAGCACTCTGATTACACCTTCAACAAACACTTTGGTGAATCCTCATCCTACCATACAAAAGGAGACCATGCTGTGGATTCAGCATTCAGAGTAGATGCCCCATATGTTCAGGGGGAGATTGTTGTAATACAAAATACAGAAGTCCAGGGGGAGGAAGAAGCAGCCACTTCTGATGACCTGAAAGGGCAAGTCTGGATTGATGTACCCCTGTGTGTAGAAGAATACCAACATCACTCTCCTGGCTTCTCTGCTAGTTATATCAAACTCAAGACACCCCTACTTGAGGATATTCCTCCAGAAGAAATTGAAGGAGAAAAACATTCCTCAGCACAGTCTATTCTACCAGAGGACATTTTGCCTCCTGTTACAGAACAAATTCTCTCTCCTACAAAAGTTCCTTCCCCACCTTCTTCTTCTAAAGAAAAAACTACATCTCCACCTCTGCCTCTTCCACCACTTCAACCTCCTTCTCTACCTCCTCTATTACCTTTACCTCCACAAATGCTACCTAGGGAAAGACCAAGATGACAAATGAAAAGAAGAAGAGAAGCCATCCCTCATTGGCAAAAATTCTCCAAAGAAGAAAGGAAAGACTATGCAAAGGAAAAGAAATACAGAAAGGCTATTGAGGAGATAAAAAGGTTTGAAAGAATGCCTAATATCACTCCTAACAGTCCTAAAGGAGTACCATGATCCTGAAATGGAAAAGAGGCATGAAGAAATGAGAGAAAAAGAGTTGTATGAATTTGAAGCAACAATGAAAGAGATAGAGGATAAGAGGAATATCTAGATGGAAAAGATCAAGAAGGGGATGACCAAAGAACAGATTCTTGCTGAATCTTCCATCAAACTTCCAAAGAAATTGTTTGATGTTGAAGCATATCAGAAGAAAAATCCTCTGGCAGGGCTTATCCTAGACAAAGGACAAAAGCACAAAAGGGGTGTAGGGTGTTCAGAAGATATCTACATTCCCTATAAAAAGCCTAAAAAGCCAGAAGGATTAGACAAATGGCATAGTTCACCCTGGAAAGAGAATGGAAAAGTGTCTGAGATCCCTGAGAAACAAGAATCAGAGAAGAAGAGAAAATATTGGCCCAAGGTTGACAACAAGGGACCATCTGAGCCCAATTCTACACAAAAGAAACCTCATAGCATTACAATTGAAATGATTGATGAAAAGGCAGCAATTATCATTAGCAAGGGCTATTCCATAAATGACACCCTTCCTGATGCTGAAAAGATCCTGGCAAAGCTGCACACATTTATCAGAAATGTTCAGGAGCATCCTGATAAAGCCAGGCCCTACATTTTTGAAGCTATTGAATATTTATCTAAGAAACTTTACTCTGCCTTTGTCAACTTCATGTATAACAAGAAGTTCTTAGTTTAAATCTTGTGAAAGATACTTACATGTTATATGATTTTTTTCTCTACTTTCTTCTGATTACTTAACATATTTCTTTTCTATATAAATGTCTTGCTGTGTTGATTAAAAGCTGGTACAATTTCTCCCTGAATAGGGTTAAGACAAATAGGGGGAGATTGTTGGGGAAATGATTTATCTTAACCCCTAAAAATGAGTAGAATATAAATTCTAAGAATGAAAAATCAGTCTAAGTAATTATGCGTCGAATAGTATTCGACGCAACGTCGAAGTGTAGTCGACGTTCCTCTCAGAATGAGTCAAAGTAACTCTAAACAGAATTCGACGTAACCTATGTCGACGTAACTCTGACTTCTAGTCGACGTATCTTGTGAAGTCAACGCACCTTAGTCGACGCACCTTTCATATTTTCCTCTCGACGTCCAGCCAGTCTGAAATCGACGCTTCGGTCGAATAGTAATCGACGCATGTCGATTTCTTTGTCAAATTCAAAACACGCCAGATCTCTTTCCTTCTTTCTGTAGATCTGATTCTTATGGAATTATATTATTCTTTTATAGCCGTTCTGAATCACTCTTTTCTTCTAATTGATTCTTGGCTAAATTGATTAAGTTTATTATGGATATTATTTGAAATCAGAATGATCTCTTTCCTTCTACAGAAATATTGATTATGGAATCTTTTCTCTCTTACTATTTCTCTGACTGCTAATTGATTATTCTCCTATAGTATTCTTTGAATAACCAGAGCTATAAATAAGAGGGAAGTCGGTAGAGAAAAAAATGAAGTGATCCACTCCATACATTTGAAATAGAGGAAAAGCTCCCAAGAGAAAAGTGAGAAAAGCTGAGAGAAGTGATAGTGTGCTGAAGCAAACAACAAGCCTTCTTCTTCTCCTTCTTCTGAAGTCATACTGCTGCAATTTCTGAAAGCTCTCATTTAAAAAGAGAAAGGCCTACAATCTCCTTCTCACTATAGAAGAGAGATTTCAAATTCGCTATACTTGTGCTTCTAATCTTCTTGCTAGGAAGAAGATTCTTTCTTGCTTCTATTGTTTCTCTTCTACTTCTTCTTCTTATCTTCATTTCATTTTTCAAACAGTGTAAAAGAGTTTTTAGAATCTCTCTTCAAAAAATTCAGTTGTACTGGTTCTAAGAGTCTCCTTATCAAAAGACTCAGGCTGGTTCTAAGAGTCTCCTTATCAAAAGACTCAGTGCAAGATAGTGAATTCCTACCAAGGGGGTAGAAGAGTAGACTACCCAAAGTTTGGGGAACCACTATATTTCTTTGTGTTGTGCTGTGATTTTCTTTTTGCTATTTCTTTCTTTATTTACTTAATTCTTGTTGGTGTATGTGAGAAGCTTTAATCTGTGATTATTACACATAAATATATATATTTGTTAACTTTGCACAAAGTATTTTTAAATCCCTATTCACCCGCCCCCTAGAGAATTCTAGTATGGTTAACTGTGCACTTTCAGTTCCCTTTGACGAAGAGGAATCAGTCATTTCCGTGGTGCACCTTGTTGGAGGTCTCGCAGACCTTGACCCGCGAGCCGGTCAGGAAAGCGACCCCATCCGCGGTCTCCCTGTAGGTGAATAACTTGCGGAAGGCGGTGAGGCTGAACTCAATACTCTCCTCGTGCATGTAGCACGTGAATGCCAGGAGTATGGAAACCGCGTTGGTATTGAGCTGCACGGGCACCACCCCGAAATACTTCAGGAACTGATTCACTTCGGGCCACAGGGGGATGCGGAGAACCACCTCAAAGTGCGAGAGGGGAAGACAAGATCGTCCTCGAAAATGGAGTTGATGACTTCGCGATCCCTTGGGCAGTGAGCAGTGTATCCCTCAGGGAGATACGCCATCGCGAAAGCGAGCTGGTCCTCCTCCGACAGTCTCCTCTCAGGGAAGCAGTGGTCGATGAAGTTGGCCACACAACTTCCTCGCCCGTCCGTCTGATCGGATTTAGTCATTTTTGAGAAGTGGGCAATTGAAGCGTGTGAGTCGAATAAAAACAAGAGAACATGCGCAATTAATGCAATAGGTGAGTGCTAGTAAGCCTTACAATGGCAAGTGCGAGCAAGCACTCTGGCCTAGCGGATCCCATCATCAAATAGCGATATAAAAAAAGGAGAGCAACATAGCACGCGAGCCACATCAGGTAAAATGAAAAAAAGCATAGACCCCCGCGAGACGGGGTTACACATCCAAGTATAATGTTTACAGAAACAAGACATCAAAGCAGAAAGAAAAGGGGGGGAGAAGAAGCATTCAAACATGAGAAGGTTGGAAACGCGATTGGCGTCACCTCCGGGAACCTCGACCGCTCATTCGTCCCCTGGATCCTCGCCTCGCGAAGGCACGCTCGCGAGCAGCGACGATCTCCTATTGTATGGCGAAGGCACATTCGTCGATCTGCCTGAAATGTTCCTCCAGCGACATCGGAGCACCCCCATCATAGCCTCGGCACCTCTTCCACGAGCAGAGTGTAGTCCCCTTCACGAGCCTCCATTCGCCGCTCCAGGGATAGGATGCGAGGGAAGGGATCGAAGACCGCCCAAGCCCTCTCCTCTAAGATCTCGTGGAGCATGTATCCATGCTTTCGCAGGATTCTCGCCAGCCGATCTTTCATATCGGCTGCATTGGAGGGATCACTGAGGTACTCGCTGATAGTGTCTGGAGAAGGCGGTGTCGAGCACTACATTCGCCCATCAGAGTCGTCATCCCTTTGGGTATCTTTGTAAGAAATTTTTTCATCATTAGTGGTGAATCGAAAGAAAGGAGCAAGGAGAATTACCTACCGAGTGAGTCCTCGACGGCTTTTCCCTCACGATGCGAGGCGAGATCGCGGTCTTGATTAGAGGGGAGTCTGGGCTTCCCATCGAAGGGGCGGGATAGGGGAAGCACCAGGTACTTCCTAGATCCCGCTCGCAGTGGAGTCTTGCCAGGACCCCGCATCTCAAAGGGCTCAACTACACCGACAACAGTGCCTGCAGGAGCTAGTGTCGTCTTGTCAAACTCCTCTGACAGGTCCCGGGTCAACGACTTTTATCGCGGAGGAGAAGGCGCGAGACTGATGAAATCAGGCAATGTAAATTGAATGTGGTTAGTATACCTATAAAACGCGAGCCGAGCACAACAAATGGCAACATCCTCTTACCAACAACGAAGATGTCAGAGTTGACCTGACGACTCACCTCCTCCTATTTGCTGGTATGCTGATGACTCGCGCCACCTTCCGAGGCCGCGCTACAGATTTTATGTTTCGGTAATGACAAACTCGTAGAGGCTTTCACGAGAAAATGCATTAGTGAAAAAGTTCACCAGTTCCAAGAGCCCAAGGCCCAAGCTGAACTCGGGCTGCGAGGGAAGCTCGACCAAACTTGTTCCCTCTCCAACAGAAACCCGTCTAGCCCTCTTGGCTCCTCGCTTCTTCACTCATGTTGTGGTGGCTCGTGAAGTGTTCCCGGCAATAAGCCCAGGAGATCGGTGGAGGTCGACGCACTCTTGTTTTTGGTAGCAGCAAGACGAGCCTGGAGTTCTTGATAGAGCAGCATGGTGGTCAACCAATGTACTGCGAGAAAGAAGGTGTAACACCCCACTTTTCCCAAATTGAGCTAAAAAGAAGTGCTGCCATGTTTCGTCGAGTGGTCTCGATGAAACATAGCTTTTTCGGCGTGTGTCGTCGAGTAATCTAGACGAACACAGTTTTATGGGGTTAGTCTCGACGAACACAGTTTTATGGGCTTAGTCTCGATGAATTGTCGATTGGTCTCGATGAGTCGTCGAATGGTCTCGACGAATCGTCGAATGGTCTCGACAAATCGTCGAATTGCCTCGACCAACGCTGACAGTCTCGATCAACGAATGGTCTCAATGAATCCTGACAGAGAATGGTTTTTACCTGTTTTAAAATTGATGGAAGTTGAAGTCTGAATCCATCGTCGCAGCTGTCCCGATCCATATGAAATGTAGATCCAACGGCTAAGATGAGTTCAAAATCCCTTAAAGGATATTAGAGAGGGAACTTTAGGTTCTATTCTACCTTTACACACTCTCTCCAAGCTTGAGAAAGAGGAAAGCCAAGGAAGAAGAAGGAGACACTTTCCGCCATTGACGAAGCTCCGAATCGCGAGCCATTTCCAGATCTACGGAGAGCAGCCCAGTGCGATTCTTTCCATCCGATTGAAATCTCAGATTCATGTCACCAAAGAGAGCGACAAGGGTAACGATCCTTCCTCCCGGTCTTAGGATGTGATTTTGTCCTCTCATTCCTTTTTCTATCCATTATGAGGTTGTCTCTTTCACTAATTAGTGAAGTGTAGGACTTCCTATAGTTCTTCGGAATTCTGGGTAGATTGTGTCCATCCCCGACATTTATTGCATGTAGAAATCCGGTAGTCGTACAGATTTAGGCATTTTGTGCGAAGCCTACTCGTGGCCATCATCCCAGATAGGTGATGCTTGATTGTGACGTACATTTAGGTTAATCCTAGAATGCGTGCCAAAGAATGACTCCATGGAATATGTCATCGTATTGCGGGACTTGAGTTTAGTTGTCTTTAGGAGAGCCTAATGGAAGCCCCATGCTAGGATGGTGGTTGAATGCAAAGTTGCAAACCTTCACCACAAGGTTTGAAGTGCAGCGGTCTTGTACCCCCTTCATTGGTTATGTTTGTGAAGCCTATGTCCTCTTGGAAGGATTGGGTGCGTAGCTTATCATTGTGTGTGACACTTGTATGTGTTAAACCCTTACGGGCCGAGGCGAAGCCATACCCGCGTCGTGCGATAGATCATGATGACAAGAATACGGGCAAAGCTGAACCGAACCCGTTTCCATGCAGATCAGTGAGAGGTCCCAACCTTTTGTACGTCATGTGATCATGGGAGAGGTCGTGGAAGGTGTTCGCCTAGACCGACCAAAAGCTCTTTTCCCACCTAAGGTTGTGTTACATATGGTGGTGTTGATTATGAATTGATGTTATGTTAGCCTCATGCGGTTGCTTAGGCAGTTGTGGGCATCCTCCAGGTGAACCCAACCAACATCATGTGCATATCTAGGTTCCCCTTACTTTGATGCTCAACCTAGAAGAATTATTGTGTTTGAAACCTCACCCTGTGTAGTGTTGTTGCACTTTCTTTATATGATTACATGTTGCATGTACGACTTGCTTGCAGGTTAGCGGTGACACACCCCTGAGCTAGCTAGATGGATGGGGGGGTGTGGGTGGTGGAGGGGGGTGGGGGATCGTTACGCGATTTGTGGTCAGCTCATAGCTGACTCTCATTTACCTCTTATTAGATGTTGGTATAGGTGTTGGTGAGCCGAGTGGGAAATAGCGGGCTGAAGCCATTTGCCGTGTTGGCCATTGAAGCCCAACCTCTGTTTTTACTGGTTTCCTTATATTGTCGACCTGCGTGCCAAAGTATGCTTTCGAGTTAGATACATTGGTTGATTGTAAGGCCTTAAGGACATAACTCTTTAATGTTTCATTCCTGGGATACTGGACAGTTCTGATTGTAATGTTTCATTAATGCTTCAACTTACGTCTTGTTATACTATTGTGTAGTTCTTTGCTGTTTATCATCTCTTAATGTCTAGCTAGTGTGTTCAATATGCCGTGGGGTCCCGGCTGGGCCTATTGTTATATTGTTTGTACTGGCAGGGTGTTACAATTTGGTATTGGACTTTAGGAATCGATCCGTAGTTTAACGAATTCGAGGCCGAATTACTTGTAAGGGGTGGAGTGCAAGTGATGCGCGTTACCTAAAATGATAAAAATTAATAAGAATGTCCACTTAGGAATGAAAAACATGCTTGTTTGCGGAACTTGAGCGTTCCTTGGTAGTTTATTACTATGTTTTCGGTCACTAAATTGTGTGTTACATGATTATAGGTGACTAGGAGTAGTGCGGGGCAGTCTTAACCCCGTAACACTGCCGAAAGTAGTGCGTCCACTGAGGTACCAATGACCACTCCTTCTGCTGAGATGATTAGATTAGTCGCTGAAGCGGTCTTTGCGATGATCAATAATCAGCCTGGGCGGCTTGCACAACCTACTATTCCTACCCCTAATGTGGCCCCGACGCCTGTTTCTGCAGTGGAACCGAGAGCGGAACCTGCAGTAGAGCCCATGATGGAACATAGAGTCGAACATGTAGCTGTGGGACGAGCTCGTGACCAGTAATTGTAGCACTTTCTGAGCTTCAGTCCTCCAACCTTCTCGGGGATCAAATCCCCAACAAAAGCAGAGGATTGGCTGTCAAGAGTAAAGAGAACTCTAAGGTCGACAACAACTGAAGAAGCGATGATGGTCACCTTAACCACTTTCCTTCTGAATGGAGAGGCAGTGCTTTGGTGGGAAGAACTAGAAGTACACAAGTTAGCCGGTAGAGATATTACTGATGTCTCAATGACAAAGTTTTTAGAACTGTTCCTCCAGAGGTTTATCCCCTTTGCCGAGCGCATTGCGTTGCAAAATTAGTTTTTGCGGTTAACTCAAGGTGATCATTCAGTAGACGACTACATGCATGAGTTCACCAGACTGAGTTGCTATGTGGGAGCTTTGGTGGAAGATGAGGAGACAAAGATGAATAAGTTCTATGAAGTACTTCGTGACGAGTTAAGGCTGCTTCTAGCAGGCCCAATGACTTTTTGATTTCATGTTCAGGTGCAAACTGCCAGATCTCTAGAATTATAAATGCAGAGGGTGTAGCGCTCGAAAGGCCTCAATGCAAAGAAGCCAGAGTTTCACGTGCCGACCTCTCAATCAAAGCCCGAGTTCTGGAGAAATAAGAGAAAGTCTAGGTTCACGGAACCATCTCCCTCTAATCTATCGGGAGCAACTACTGCACGGGACCACATAATGTGTTTCACTTGTGGAAAGGCGGGACACGAAGCCCGAGTGTGTCAAAGTGGTCCCCTGAAGGCAGAAAACCGAGCAGTGGACTATGCTCGTGCAGCGGTTTCATCTTATGCAGAGAAAGGCAAAGTTGCGGAGTCTTCTGCTTCCCAACAACCTCCGACCCAACCGAGAGTCTACTCACTTGGTCAGCAAGAAGCCATACGACAGAACGATGTCGTCACAGGTGTAAGACCCCATTTTTTTTTTGCAAAAACCGCCGGGTCTTAGGCCCAGAACCGCCGCTTTGCGGTGACACCTTCACTCGGGAAGGTCTCCACCACAAAACGCCGATCCTGCCGGCCAAATCGATCACGAATAAAAGTACAATAAAGAGAAGACAGGTCCACAGAATCACATGAATTAAAACCATAAAGGTAAATGCCCACATATATTAACTGAATAAAGATAACAAGGGATACACTAATAAAAGGGGCTCTTGCCCTATACATCATTTCCTCACTACAAAAATCACTCGCGGAAGCTAACTACTAAGTAAAGGTAAAGGTAATCATCACCGACACTGAAACCGGAGTACCCAGACTAGTCTGACCCATCCCTGCAGACTCTGTACTCCACTGGTGCTGCAACACGGGATGCTTCTTCTCTTTTGACCTGCGGTTGCTGCCTCGCAATCCATGTCTACGTCTTCGCCTTCGGCCTCCTGGTCGCTGTGCTGGAGGAATTCCACCCATCATGGGGCATCTGACTCGAGTATGTCCCGGCTGGTGACAATGGTAGCATGGTCGTGGGGTCCGCCATGTCGGATCCTGCTGTACCTGTGTCTTGGAGGTTGCTGCGTCTCCTCGAACTCCTAAAATGATATGGTCCACCGACCGTTAGTCAAAAGACTAAGCCTTATGTTCCCCACCCCACCCCCAATGGCTCCTAGGCACCGTGCGGGAGGATGAAGCGGAGGACAGCAAGGGGTGTAATCCAAGAGCAGGTGGCAGTGGTACATGAAAAGATTCTACTCTACACATGTGTATTTATATAATTGAAACCGTAATTAAGAGCATGGTAAAAAGTATATAAAGAGCAGTAAGCAGTAAGTGTAATAGTAAGTAAAGTAATATAAAAGTAACCATTGATTTATAGGAATGCCCATACAAACCTATAGACCAAGGGGTCATTTAGCAGGGCCTACCGTATAAGAAGTCTCATAACCGACTTATACGTTAGGGGTAGGTTGAATGCAATGTTTATGCCATGAAATGCAAGTATGTTGTTATGCTATGTTCATACAGTGCAACTCACCCACTACGACTCTATGCGCATAGACCTTTAGTTCCCCCTTTTTGGAGCGAGCTAGACTCCCAGGATACTCCCGTAGTGGCAAACGGAAGCGGTGGGTTGGGCCTCGCCCACCTCTAGGTTGGTATTCACACTACCCAACCTAGACCTATCGTACGCCTCCACAAACCCGCGGAGCGTCTACGTACTCTTGCTGACTGGACCGCCAGACTATCAAGGCTAAGTGTAAAACCACACTTGACGAGTCAACGTATTGACGTCGGTGTGAATGACCGTCAAATACCGAAGACCCACCACCTTCAGTGCACATGCAACATGTTCTACTTCCTATCTCTGAGCCATAAGCTCCCCGGGCTAACCTGCCCGCCATCAATAACCTTCCGAGCCATAAGCTCCCCGGGCTAACCTGCCCGCCATCAATAACCTTCCGAGCCATAAGCTCCCCGGGCTAACCGGCCCACCATCAGTAACCTTCCGAGCCATAAGCTCACTGAACCAACTAAACTCCCGAAACCACAAGGTGTGGATGAGTGTGTTATTAATTAATCTTGTACAATGTCTTACTCTTATGAGTTAGGGTTAGTCTTGGACTTCCCGAGGGTTACCCTGTGAGGGGCTCGCTACGGTACTAGGAACCACTATGGGATGACACCCCAGAGTTCCCATTCCCAAGACACTTAATGTTATTAGTTACTACCCATAAGGAAACCCCCTTAATACTTTTACCTGAATTAAACCTAAGTGCTTAAAGACACTAAAGGGAAAAGACGATCTTTTGTCAATCCCAGGACGACCTACCCCAAGGGTGGCACCCCATCACCCTAGAACTCATCAAACCCTAATCAACTCCAGGGATCCTCACATAGTCATATGATCGCCATTAAACTCTCACATCTCCAATCAATATAATCCAATTTTGCCTATAACCCCAAAATTGCCAATTTGCTAAACGCAGACCATCCTCAACGTTTTGATGCTCATGAAGGGGAGTACACTAAATACTCAATCCTATGATTCAACAATTTTATTGGAGGTCCATAATACATATTTAAGACCAAAACCAGAGTTTCATAATTTTCCAAATAATAATAATATTTAAATCATTTTTCCCAAAATACCACTTCCTAAGGTTTGAACTGCAAGTATGCTTTCCTGACATCCAATGCCTGCCTAAATTTGTACATAAATCAAGGGTACCTAATAATTTGTGGATATGAATTTGTAGGAAAAACCAGCAAGATTTACTATTTTTTAAAAATTCCAAAACTCACTTATTACCAATAAATTCCAAAGGAGGTACCCTCATATGATCTCCAGACCTTATGCAAATTAATACAGAGGTGATTCATACTAAAATATTCAGTCCTACAAAGTTTGACCATGTTCCACAGAGGGTACATTTGTAATTTCCACAGAGGATATATTTGCAATTAATTCCAAATTGAACTAGAGGTGACAAAAATATTAATCCAAAAATTATGAGAAAAATACAGTGGGTACATATTGGTATGAAATGGCATCCAGCAAAGTTTCATGCAAATACAGTAATCTAACACCCTACAATCCATCATCCCAAAAATTGCCAAAAAAGTGAATAATTACATTTTAGACCTCCAAAATTCTTCTAATGGTTCTAGTAGAATCTCCAGAGATTTATAACATCAAAACTAAGTTGGTGACAGAGGATGGGTAATCACTAAGTATTATTTCTTTCTAAAACCCAAAAACCTAAATATTTACAAATCTACCCTAGGATTTATTACCTAGGTTTGGCAACTCCAAACCCCACCAATTTCTCACAGAAGTATTCTCTGGTCACCAAGACCATCTCCCCAAAATTTCAAGTCAAACCATTAAGGTTTGACCCCCTCTTCCTTCATTAGCCTCTAATTGCACCCCTTTAGGGTTTAACCTAGGGTTAGGGTCAAAACTTCTCCAAATCCACCCAAACTTCTTGTGAGGGTGTCACAACACTTATAGAACTCAGGGGAGTCCAATACACCCCTAACCAAGGACAAACTCTCATATGTTCTTCACAACCTCAAATTCCACTTCATAGGGATCAAACCTATGGCCTTGAGCAAATCAACTCCAAAGCTCACCAAACTCCCTCATGGGGTCTCAAAATGATCCCACTGACCTTTCCAAGAAGACTCAAGTCTCTATGGACCCATTTGGCCAATGGGCCTCTACTTGGCTAAATGCACCCCAAGGTGCTCCAACTCCATGACCTAGGGCAATCCAACTCCCCTTGGCCCCATAACTCTCTTGGAGGTTATTTGGGTGATATTAGGGCAGTGGCCAAAGTCCCACTCCAATAGGAGGTGGTTTGACCATGAAAAATCCCAAATAGCCCTTATTCACAAATTTCCCCTAAATGGACAAATCTTTGGCCTAATGATTACCTAATCAAATGAACTCCAAATGAGTTGAGATTTTAAACAGGGGTTTATCATGACCCTAATAATACCCCACCAAAATTTGGTTGTGATTGGAGGTCATTTGACCCTCCAAATAATTTATGTAAGGATTATTAAATTTCTACAAAAACTTTAGGAAAAATTTCTCCAAAAATTCTCATTTTTGGATATGTTATAGACCTAAGCAAGACTCACTCCTAGTCCAAATTTCAAGTCATTTGGACTAGTGGATTGGTGTGGGCACCCTTTCAAAGTTTAGTCAAACTTTTCACTAGAATGGGTGCTGAGGTCAAACCAGGGCACCAAATGGTCTGAACTCTATTTTGTATGGTCCTAGAGGTCAAGGCCTACAACTTTTATGTTGGGCACTTTTTCTGTAGAGGGCATCTAGTATTTTTAGTAATTAAATTACCTCTGCAGCTATAATAATTCAATGAAACTAATTAATAAATAATAATTAAATCTTAATAATTCGATCAGCGCGAATCTTGGCGCGGATCGGATGAAGCGAGGTCATCATCCCCGATGAGCCAATGGCCAGGATTTGCCGCGCCTGGGCCGACTTGATCTTCGATTTCCCGGCCACCTGTACGCCGCCCCGGCCGACCAACGCCACCACCACCTCCGTTGGGGTGGTGGCCGGCGATGAGCGGTGTTTGCTTGGCCGGAGGTGGCCGGAATCACGATTTGGAAGAGGAAGCCCAACCCGATCGACGGGAGGCTCGACTGGCTTGATTCCCGTCCAATTGGCCACGAATCGAGCCGCCGATGATTGAGATCTACACCACAGAGGTTAGGGAGGAGAACCAGACCTGCACTTGGGGGTTTGGGTGCTCCGGCCGTCGACCACCATTGCGCCACCTTGGAAATTTCGGCACCACCCATCTCCTTGCACAGACGGCTCATTTCTCTCAGGGAAGGGGGGTTTCAACTCCTTGAACCCTTCTAAAGCTAATGGAGGCCTCAATTTAAAGGGAGGAGGGCTCCATTAAGAGGTCACCAAGTGACCCCTCCTCTCCCCCATGGCCGGCCACCCTAATGCATCCCCCCTGCCTTCAATTCCTCCAGAAAACTCCTGGAATTCCCTCCACATTCATCAGGGGAGATGAAGGGAGGCACCAATGGGGATTCCAAGGGGTTTAACACCTTAATGGCCATGAATACCACCTTCTCTCTCCTCCAAAATTGGGTTTTTCTCTCTCCTACTCACCATGGCCGATTTTCCCTCTCTCACATGCTTAATAGCAATCTACTAGGCTGGTCAAGTGGTCAATTTGGGCTTAGCCCAAAGGGATTGGGCTAGATTTAAGAGAGTTGACCTAATTTGGGTAAGTTTGACTTTTGGTCAAATTGACCAATTGGGTGACCCTAGGATGGGGCTTTTGGGTCCATTGGATTCCAAATTAGATTTAGAAACTACTGGTGGGGTCAATTTGGTCACATGAGCCTTAGTTGACCCAATTTAAGCTGGTTTGACCAAAACAGGCTAAGTTGACTTTGGTCAAATTGGGCCATAGGGTTGACCCAGTCATGGGGATTTTTGGTCCACTGGGTCCCCTATGACATGGTAACCCTAAGGGTAGGGTCAATTTAACTTGTTGATGGTCAATTAGGGCACTTAGTGAAGAATTGCCATTTTGACCTAAAAGGGCATTTTGGTCAATTTGCACCACTGGGGGTTCCATGATAGGGCTTTTAGGTCTACTAGGTCTCTTATGGTATTCTAGACCTAGATGAGTGATCAATTTGTCATGGTGAAGGTTAATTGGCTCTAAATAGGCTACTTTGACCAATTTTAGGGTTAGGGTTGACTTTGGTCAATTTGGCCTCTTTGGTTGACACCAATGTGCCCTTGGTGCCCTAAGGGGGCCCCTAAAGGGTTAGGGATACTATGGTGGGGCCAAATGGTCAAGTTGAGGCCCTAAAGTCCAACCCTAAGCTTGGTCACTAGAAATTGCTATTTGCAGACCAAGGTGGTTTTCTTCTTCTCACCTCAATTCACATGGCCTTGGGCTCTTCCTATGGTTTTGTCATGACAAAACCAACTTAGGGGTCTAGCTGTCTGGGGGATGTTACAACAGGTATGAATTATAATTTATCTTTCATAGCTTGATGTGATTTATACTTCATGTACGACTATACATTTGTTTACGTGTGCAATTAGGCTTCGTCCTAATTTTCAACTATCCGGCAAGGGCTCTTTTCGATATCGGAGCATCGCACACCTTCCTGTCTAGGGACTTCATGGTGCTAATCGGAGTACCATCTACCCTGGTAAAGGATATATTGGACGTACTGCTTCCCAATGGGTCTCGTATGAGCGTGGATAGGTTGAGTCATGTAAAGGTGCTGATAGGGAATCAAGATTTTGACCTGGAGGCGTCTTTACTACCGTCAGCTGAATTTGAAGTAATCTTTGGCATGGACTGGATCTCGAAGCATAGAGCATACATAGATTGCAATTGGAAAGAGATTACTCTGGTAAAGAACACCGGAGACGAGACCATGTTTGCTGGTATGCGAGGAGCGAGCAAGACGCTGATGTATGCTCTCCAAGTTGTCAAGGGGGTGAGGAAAGGGATGAAGTTGTTCTTCACATTGTTGGAGGCTTGAAGCCTAAGCCCAATATACGTATTGTCCTGATAGTGGCGGAGCACGCTGACGTGTTTCCTAACAAACTCCCTGGGGCTCCCCCTCAGTGAGAGATTGATTTCAGTATTGAGTTGGTGCCAGGTGCCGAACCTGTGTTACGCTTACTGTACCGTATAACATCAATGGAATTGGCAGAGCAAGAACTGCTATAGCAAGGCTACGTACGTCCAAGCTCATCCCCTTGGAGTGCACCGATCCTCTTTGTGAAAAAGAGGACGGGAGCTTGCGTCTATGCATTGATTATCGAGAACTGAATAAGCTAACTGAGAAGAACCGTTATCCGATTCCGAGAATCGATGACTTGTTCAACCAACTAGTTGGGTCGACGGTGCATTCTAAGCTAGACTTGAGGTCCGGCTATTATCAGCTGAGAATAAGGGAATGCGATATTCCAAAGACAGTGTTTAGTACCCGCTTCGGGCACTATGAGTTCACGGTCATGCCGTTTGGTCTCTCTAACGCACCGTCGGTATTTATGGAATTGATGAATAGTACATTCCGAGAGTACTTGAACCAATTTATGATCGTCTTCATCGATGACATATTGGTATACCCTTAGTCCGAAGAGGAGCATGCAGAGCATCTGCACGCAGTCTTGAGCACCTTAAGGAGGAGTCAGCTATAAGCCAAGTTCTCTAAGTGTGAGTTTTGGCTATCATCAGTAGCATTCCTTGGTCATGTTGTTAATGGTGAGGGAATAATAGTCGATCCTTCGAAGATAGTGGCTATCCGAGACTGGCCTGTGCTAAAAAATTGCGCAGAAGTCCAAAGTTTCTTAGGACTTGCTGGCTACTGTATGCGCTTAGTGGAGAATTCTCGAGGATTGCACTTCCTCTCACTAAATTGACTAGGAAAGATGAGAAGTTCGTTTGGTCGCCCGAGTGCACACGAGCTTTTGAGGAGCTGAAGAACCATCTGACCACGACGCCCATTTTATGCTCTCCATGTGGAAAAGAAGGCTATGAAATATATTGCGACACCTAGGGGAGTGGCTTGGGTTGCGTCCTAGTACAATTCAGAAGGGTGATTGCCTATGGCTCCCGACAATTGAAGATACATAAGAGGAACTACCCGGTTTATGACTTGGAGTTAGCGGCCGTGGTATTCACTCTTAAGTTATGGAGGCATTACTTATATGGCATGAAGATCGACATCTTTACGGACCACAAAAGCCTCAAGTACTTGTTAGATCAAAACGAGTTGAATATACGACAAAGGAGGTGGATGGAGTTCCTTGGGGACTACACCTTTGATATTTATTACACTCCCGAGAAGGGAAATGTTGTTGCAGACACATTGATTCGTCAGGCTCCCGCGCAAGCAAATTGGATTTTGATGCATGATGAGTGTGTTGGAATGTGGTCTTCCGCATCTCCAAGGTTCGAGAATAACAAATCCTATGTGTATTTGACCGAGTTCGACAAGCTTTGGAGCTAGATGGAAGCATGAAGCGTTACAAAGCGAAGATTGCGGATGGGTCTAACACAGAATTCTCCTTCGACGATGGTCTTTTATGGAAAGATGCTAGATTGTGCGTCCCAAAAGTTCCCAATCTACGAGAAGAATTGATGTATGAGGCTCACTTTACCAAGTACACGATTCACCCGAGGAGCACAAAGATGTACATGGACATGAAGAAACTCTTTTGTTGGCCAGGAATGAAGAAAGACATTGCTCTCTATGTGGCAAAGTGTGATACTTGCGCATTGGTGAAGGTTGTATGTCAAAGAACTGGTGGGTTTCTAAAGTGTTTCCCGATTCTGAAATTGAAGTTCAATGATATTTCAATGGATTTCATGCACGGATTGCCGAGATCGCAGTATGGAAATGATGCCATTTGGGTGCTCGTAGATAGTTTGATGAAAGTATCGCACTTCATTCCGAACCGGAAGGATGATTAAGTGGAAAAGCCCTCAAAGCTATACATTGATAATATTGTACAATTGTTGATGCACGTTCGGCAAGTCCACCGGTCGCACAAGTAATAAAATGCGAGCAAGTCCCCGAGTATCGATCTCTCGAGGAGTGCAAGTAGGGTGTGTGGATTTCCTAATCAGAAAAATAACTGCAAGTGTGATTTCAAACCAAACGGGGGTTTTGATTTGGGATCCTAGGTTATCAACAAGAAATAAAATGAGGGTAGCAAACACCTCTTCGCCAAGCACGCTCCTAGCTATTGCTAGGACGACACTATCACAGCACGCTGCAACACAAGATCTTAGAACAAGGCACACCACTTATATAAAAATCACCAAAATAATCACACAAACATGATTATCATCTAGAGAAAAGTTAGGGTTTTTATACATCATGACAACATCTCAAAACACATTATCAGTACTACAATAAGGAAAGGGGGGGGGAATACAACCGAGCATACGAAGGCTTGTCGGGATTCGCGGCTGGACTCAAGGGTTGTCAGTCCTTATCCAAGCTCGGTCCAGGGTTGACGTCTGGGGTACGGAAGGGCTGTCAACTCCTTCTATTGAGCCCGTCTTCTTCGCTGATCTATGCTGGCAACAATCTTGCTGGAAACTTCCCAAAACGCAGCACGTAATGACCGGAAATGGAGCTTGAGAGCTGGCAACAATGGCAGTGGCAGGAGACGAAGCTCTAGCGAGAGTTTTACGAAGAGATGGTGTTCAGAGCTTCTCTCACAAGGTGGAGCTCAGTTGAGGGAGAAGATGGAGCTTTCCTGCTCCTCCGGACGACTCACCAATGAAAAGGCCAAAAAATGGATGATTAGGTCAGACGATCCTGCGCACTTAAATAGAGGAGTTAATTTTAAGGAACGCACGATCAAAATGCACGACTGTGCGTTTTGGGCCGTGTAATTTACATAGATAAACAACGCCTGGAGCTACAAGAAGGTCGTGCATTTTTGTTCACGCACAAGCAGTGCGCTCGTGCGCGACCAAAATGCACAGGGTATAACAGACCACATATTTCGATGGTATTCAGGTAGGTCGTGCATTTTCCTTCACGCACGATTGAATTCAATCGTGCGTCAAGGAAAATGCACGATGAACATCATCACATAGAGCTCTGAGTAAATCACACAATCACATCAATCGTGCGTTAACAATAATCGCACGGTCGTGCGATTTACCCAGACTGCAATGCTCAGCTCATGGGTTTGATTCACCTGCATTCAATCAAAATATAAGCTCCTACCACATAGGAAATCACATAACATCCACAATACAAGCATGAACAGGCATGAGGAGCCCCCAAAGGCATACCCCCAGTACAGAATGCGCAATTGCACACCCCGATAGGCGAAAAGAGTGCACTACGTGTAAAATGATAACTAAAGTAAATATGAGCGTTTTAATGCTAAAAAGGCAGTGCGCGAGTGAGAAAAAAAGCCTAGATGAGTCCAAAAATCCTATATAATTGGGACTCATCAAACCCCCAGACTTAATCATTTGCGCGTCCCGAGCAAACCATTCTATGCAGATGGGGAAAACAGCTAGCTAGCACAAAAATTGTGACACGGAATACCATGCGAAGTCGCACGCTCACGTGCACAGAAATACAGTAGAATAGATTTCTAATTATACAAGATAGTTTATATATTTATACTATAGTAAATGTCTATTACTACTACTCAAAATGTGAATAAAGGTGAATCGTTCGGTCATGCATAGGAAGAAAATAGACTGATTACTAAGATGCGCATTGCCAAGGATCAGGGTTCGGAACAGCCTCCACCAAAATCCATCAGTGTCGGTGACCATAAGCTCACCCGTTCGCACTTTCTCCGCGACACTAGATCGGTTCACTGCGCGAGTCAGTAGGACTTTAGGTAAGATACAAGGCTTGGGCTACGGTATGGTATAAAATGATAAACAATAAGGCTACCACCTAACCCAAATGAGCATATACAGAAAGCTACCCACGCACTACAAGACTTGCGAGTGCACCACACCCCCAGACTTAGAATTCACAACATGGTGTGTGCACCGCCTACTCCCAACATAAATATGTTCAGAATTTTTCAATTTAACTTTTTCATACAAAAATTTTCTTTTCCTTTGTTTTCTTTTTCATTCTTCTTTTTCTTTTTTTTTTTCTTTTCTTTTTCAGCAAATTTCCAATAAACAAAACCACAATTTCTACTATGAAAATCACCACAACAATACCCCAATAATGAAAATAAAATAAGACAAAAGCTCTTATTTTGGTGTGCGACTAGGATTGGCTTTTAGGCTTTGGTGAGATAAAGGTGGAGCTGAATCAATAGGAAGGGGTAGGCACAAAGGGGATAGCAAGGATAGGACTAACGGCAGAGTACACAAGTTCAACCAGGCCAAAATGATGGCCTACATCACGCTCGAGCATTAGAATCGTCCTATGCCAATGCTTCAAGAGTCACTTGGGGCAAGTTCTTAGCCACCGAGAAAGGAAATCCTTCCTCCCGACTCGAGTAATACGAATCTAACAATAGTCTACACTCATCCCTATACTACCGTTTGATTCACAACAAATTCACTAAATTGAGTAGAGTAAACAACATTTATACCAATAGAAAAATGTAAACTAAATGCATAAAGAGAAATTTACTCTTCACAGATTTCTATGCAAACCATGAGCACTCGACTAGGAGCACTACATGAGTCAACATTTTATTCCACCTCACAATCCTAAGCCAGCACAAAGATTTTCCCAATCACACAAAAGAAACGAATTGAACACGTAACGCGCCTACTGCTAAGTGCGTGCTCAAGTGGGTGTTGTGGTGTGCGGTGAAGATGAACAATACTAAATAAATGAAATAAATATACTTCTAGCATGCATTGACATTGAGTGTGTGCAGTGGGTAACAAATACAACAGCTCTCCCCCAGATTTAATCTAAACATTCCACTACAAGATATATAATAAAGTCTAAAATAACAGCTAGGGGAAGAGAAGTTTCCCAATGTTCAGAAGTGAGCATACCAGAAGATTAGCGTGTAAACCAAAACAAAGCTGCAACATCTGCCAAACAAGATAATTGTCGTGCACCTGCAGGAAAGAGAGACTCCAAGCAAAACATATATAATACTCAACTAATAGCATATTAACACAATAGAACAAAAAGATTAGGGTTGTCTCCCAGCAGCGCTTTTGTTTACCCTCCTTAAGCTGGACTCAATACCTGTATTAAGCGGTAGTAACAAGTGTTTTAACCAAAACAAGACATCACAGTAAGAAAAACAACACATAAACCAAACCGAACAACACAAAATAACAAAACTAACAGTAGAGAAACAGAAGAGAGGCTAAGGGTCCGCCACACCTCAGCTATATGCTAATTTATGATGATCCTCCCCCGCTACATGAGAAAGAGAAGAGGTGAAAGATTTTGGGCCCAAGGGAGAGTTGTCTCCCCTGCCGCACGCCTCTGTCTTCGCATGCTGGAGGGCGAACCTGCGAGCCCTGTGCTCCAATCTTTCCCGCTTTAATTTCTCCACTGAAGGCGATCGCCAATGAGCACCAGACGCTCGCTCAGAAAAAGTTTCAATGCCATCATTCTCAAATTGGGGCTTCATTTCCTCACCCCCTGTGGACGAAAGATCGGCCCATCGCACCTGTTTTATAGTTTTACAGTCATTGCTTAAAATTAAAGAGGTTTCTAATATTTCATTACTCGCCATACAGGCAGTAGCAGCAGCAACAATATCATTCTTCCACTCCCGCGTACTTTCGCATCTCTCCACAACAGTGTCTACTTCAGTTTCTTCCATGATTTCATCAAAGTCTTTTCTCCTTTCGATACACTCTTCCCTGTACTCAATGATACTCGAACTATCATCAGATTTCAATAAACATGTATCACAGAATAAATTAGGCTCATCATTGGCCATAGTGCACATGGGAAGGGATAGAGGGTGTTCAACCTTAGTTGATAAGGCTGCATGCCTCACGAAGAAATGTAGAGTTGCCCCACTCTCTTTCAGAAAGGGAGTACCCAAGATAGGGATAGAGTCGTTCTCCATGGGTCCCAAGACCTGGAAGTCAGTGATGACATCCGTCCCATCCACACTAACGTGCACATTTCTTACCTCACCTTCGGTCTCAACTACAACACCATTCGCCAACACTATCGATGCCCGCTCGTCTTTGTTCATGTTCAAGTTCAATTTCTACACATCTTGCAGAGCAAGAATGTTTCGAGATGATCCCGAGTCGCATAGTGCGGACATCTCAATATCATTAATTTTGCAGCCGACTACACATGTGTCTTTATGGCTACCATCCGCAATCTGAGACACTTTTTCCATGCTCCCGTGGATTTTTTTTTCAGTGTTACTCGGGAGAGCGCCCTGGGTGCGCTCGGAGATCACATGGGCCAATTGGCCTAACTGCGTCTCCAAGTTCCTCATGGAAGCAATTTGATTGGCCATATTAGTTTAGGCCAGATCAACGAACTTCTCCATCATTTCTTCCAAAGCACTCTTCCTTTGGGGCGGTGCAGGTTGCGTATAACTTGGGTGTGGTGGCCGCGGCTAGCTACCGGAGGCTTGAGCATCATATTGATGCTGGTCCCCTTGCCATTGTTGGCTAGGAGCGTTTTGATTCCACGAAAAGTTTGGGTGATTTCCCATACCCGGGTTATAAGCATTATTAAACGGCACTGCCCGGTTTTGACTATTCAGAAAATTCACACTTTCATCATAAGAAAGGTCAGTAGATTAGTCACCTGCGGGGCACTCATACGCATGGTACCCCGGGGTTTCCACAACCTTCGCATGAAATTGCCATCACTTGGGCCTGCTGAGTAGTCTCTCTTGGTGGTGCGATTGCATTCACCTCGAAAAGATTCCTAGCACCTCTCGGTGCATTCCTTCCCGCAGTCCAATAGGTTCTATGCAAAGTCGTGTCACAGATGATCCTCAACGCCTCGTTTGGAGTTAGATTCATAATTGTTCCACCCGCAGTAGTGTCGATCATTGCCCTGCAGTTAGGTTCAATAACAAACTAGAAGATTTCCACTATATTCCAGGGCTCACAACCATGTTGCAGACATCTGCGCAGCAGTTCTGCAAACCTCTCCCATGCTTCAGATAAAGACTCCTGATCCAGCTGTCTGAAAGTAGCGATCTCTCGCCGGGCCTTCACAATCTTGTCCACAGGGTGTGAAAGTGGAGGGTCTTGTTCTTATTTATCTTATTAAAAGATCTTGTTTAAGTTTTTCTTTAAAGTAATGATATTTATTACATATATATATAGATATGTATGTTGGGTGAGGAATAAAATCAAGCACTAACAGTGCATAAGAAAAATCACAGCACAGCAGTAATAAAAGTAAAGTAAAAACAAACAAAACTAGATGACACAAAATATATAGTAGTTCCCCTCAACTGGGTACGTCTACTCTTCTACCCACTGGTAGGAATCCACTAGGAGTTTTTGATAAGGTGCCCTCACACCAAGGTGATTTTGATAAGGTGTCCACACACCAGGTGAGTTGTTGATAAGGTGCTCTAACCAAGATGCAAGTTTTTGCTAAGGTGCCCTGTCACCGGGAGCTAACTTTTGAAGGGAGTTATAACCCTGTACAAGATGGGAGAAATAAAAATAAAAAAATAGAAAACAGATATTGTTCTTCTTTTTCTAAGAAGACATTTGATGAATATGTTGAAGAGAGCTCCCCCTATCTGATGTTGTTTGATGACAGCTTGTGGAGGCTCCTTCTTTTGATTCCAAATCCTTTGTTCTTCTTCTTCTTGCAGTTTTTGATCCCTGAGCAAATGATAGTGTTTGATGTCTCAGGTTGTATGTGATCTGCAAGAGAAGAATTTAGCAAAAACAGAACAAGATAAAGTAATAAATTTGTTCTCTGTTTTTGCCCATGTTCTTCTTTTTCTCTTCTTCTTCTCTTTTTCCTGTACAGAAGATGTAAAATGTATTTTTTTTGTCTCTCTATTGAATCTGTACAGCAATATATTATATATATATAATCTATTGTAAGAGTGAGCAGAATATATTCTGCTATATATAATAATCTGCTATATTTCTTCTACTGTATAAAGTATGTTGTTGTATAAAAGTTGTTGTCCTCTTTCCTTCTTTTGCTTTCTGCAACGGCTATAGCAATTAAGCTTCTGCCAACGGCTATATTATTAAATGCTTGCAAGCTGTAATGTCAGAACAATAATATATATAGCAAGATATAAAATATAATAAAGAAATATTGCTTTAAATAAAATCTGACAGCATATTAAATAAGAAGGATAATTTTGCCTAATTTCGTGGACCTGAGCTCTCCTTTCGTCGAGCTCATCATTCCATTCGTCGACCAGGTAATTAAAATTACTGTTTCTGAAAGTCTGCTGGAATTCGTCGAGCGGCGTTCAACATTCGCAGAGCGCCGTTCGACATTCGCAGAGCGCCGTTCGCTATTCGCAGAGAATATGTATAATATAATTCTTAGAGCGCCGTTCGACATTCGCAGAGCGCCGTTCGACATTCGTTGAACGCAGAGAATATGTATTAATTTTATTCTTCTCTTTATTTTCTGCCTATTAATTATGTCTCTTTTTCAGTCTTCTTTCTTAATGGGATTTAATCTAAGTTATAAGATATGTTATGATATAAACTTAGATACTAAAGGTGGATCCTAACTCAAATCAAAACTAAGGTTCCAACAATCTCCCCCTATTTGAGTTGGGATCCTAATCCAAATTAAGACTAGGTTCTAACAATCTCCCCTTATTTGGTTTAGGATACCTGAGCATAAAAAGTCTTTAAATAACTTAAGGCTTAAGGGATAGAGATTATTTTCTTAAATTTCTTCTTTAAAACTAAGCAATTTCTAATTTCCTAAATCTTGATTTTAAATAGGAATTTTAATTTGTGAATTGCTAGCTGTTATAGATTCTAAGAATTTGAAAATCATAAATACAAAGTCTGATAGCTTCTTTCTATAGAATTCCCTTTAATTAGAAGAGACTCACACTCAGTGTCATGATTATTTCTGATCAACGCAACTACAGTAGAATGCTCAACATGATTTTAGGAGAAAATCTAGAAGAATGTGAGGTTATCTGACTTGTTTTTTAAAAAAATTCAAAAATCTTAAAACTGCTGTTTAATTATAATCTGAGTTAAAATATTAAATAGTTTAAAGATTTGCCTGATAGATAGATATTTTGGCCTTTTTATTTCATTAAAGTATAACTTTGTAAACTTATTTTTATTTTGCTGATCATAAGAAATTTCTTTTTCTTTAGCTTTAATTACTTGTTTAAAGTTTTCAGCCTTAATGAACTTATTTTCTAAACAGATAATTTGTTTTTCTGTTATTTTAAAATCTTCTTTAATTTTATCAGAAATTAATTTGTTTATTATTAGCTTTTTACTGATTCTGTTTTCAGAAATTTTTAAACCTGCACAAGGTGAATTGAAAACAGATCTGAAATTTTCAGAGGTAAAATTAGGAAATGTTGTTATCTCTTTTACCTTTTCTTGTTTAGATTCTGCATCTGATATGTAATCTGAACCATATATAGCCATTAAACAGAAGTTTCTGGCTTGTTGTTCTTCTTTTTCTTCTTCTTCAGTTAGACCGAATGAAGGTTCTGCATCAAAAATGATGTTAGTGGAAGAGGAAGAAGATGGTTCATTTACCATCCTTGCGAGGGAGTTCCAGATGCCCTTTGCTGAAGTGCAATCAGCCACTTTTTGAAGAATGTCTTTTGACATTGATTTAGCCAATATCTCCATGGCTATGGCATCAGCACTGATCAACTTTTCTTGATCATCTGTTGAAGAAGTTGAAGATGAAGTTCCTGTCAAAACAGATTTGTAGATATCTTCATCTATTGCATTCATACATAACTTAATTCTAGCTTGCCATAAATAAAATCTATCCAAATTACATAAAGGTGGATCTGAACAAGTAAAATCTGCTAGTGCCATCAAATTTTTGAAAAACCTTTTTACAACAAAACAAACTAAGAACTAAGTGATCTTTGTGATTCCAGGTGTTAGCCTGGTAGGAAAAATCAACCTGGCTTTGATACCAATTGAAAGTGGAGGGTCTTGTTCTTATTTATCTTATTAAAAGATCTTGTTTAAGTTTTTCTTTAAAGTAATGATATATTTACATATATATATAGATATGTATGCTGGGTGAGGAATAAAATCAAGCACTAACAGTGCATAAGAAAAATCACAGCACAGCAGTAATAAAAGTAAAGTAAGAACAAACAAAACCAGATGACACAAAATATATAGTAGTTCCCCTCAACTGGGTACGTCTACTCTTCTACCCACTGGTAGGAATCCACTAGGAGTTTTTGATAAGGTGCCCTCGCACCAAGGTGATTTTGATAAGGTGTCCACACACCAGGTGAGCTATTGATAAGGTGCTCTAACCAAGATGCAGGTTTTTGCTAAGGTGCCCTGTCACCGGGAGCTAACTTTTGAAGGGAGTTATAACCCTGTACAAGATGGGAGAAATAAAAATAAAAAAATAGAAAACAGATATTGTTCTTCTTTTTCTAAGAAGACATTTGATGAATATGTTGAAGAGAGCTCCCCCTGTCTGATGTAGTTTGATGACAGCTTGTGGAGGCTCCTTCTTTTGATTCCAAATCCTTTGTTCTTCTTCTTCTTGCAGTTTTTGATCCCTAAGCAAATCATAGTGTTTGATGTCTCAGGTTATATGTGATCTGCAAGAGAAGAGTTTAGCAAAAACAGAACAAGATAAAGTAATAAATTTGTTCTCTGTTTTTGCCCATGTTCTTCTTTTTCTCTTCTTCTTCTCTTTTTCCTGTACAGAAGATGTAAAATGTATTTTTTGTCTCTCTATTGAATCTGTATAGCAATATATATATTATATATATATATAATCTATTGTAAGAGTGAGCAGAATATATTCTGCTATATATAATAATCTGCTACATTTCTTCTACTATATAAAGTATGTTGTTGTATAAAAGTTGTTGTCCTCTTTCCTTCTTTTGCTTGCTGCAACGGCTGTAGCAATTAATGCTTCTGCCAACGGCTATATTATTAAATGTTTGCAAGCTGTAATGTCAGAACAATAATATATATAGCAAGATATAAAATATAATAAAGAAATATTGCTTTAAATAAAATCTGACAGCATATTAAATAAGAACGATAATTTTGCCTAAATTTCGTGGACCTGAGCTCTCCTTTCGTCGAGCTCATCATTCCATTCGTCGACCAGATAATTAAAATTACTGTTTCTGAAAGTCTGCTGGAATTCGTCGAGCGGCGTTCAACATTCGCAGAGCGCCGTTCGACATTCGCAGAGCGCCGTTTGACATTCGCAGAGAATATGTATAATATAATTCTTAGAGCGCCGTTCGACATTCGCAGTGCGCCGTTCGACATTCGTTGAATGCAGAGAATATGTATTAATTTTATTCTTCTCTTTATTTTCTGCCTATTAATTATGTCTCTTTTTCAGTCTTCTTTCTTAATGGGATTTAATCTAAGTTATAAGATATGTTATGATATAAACTTAGATACTAAAGGTGGATCCTAACTCAAATCAAAACTAAGGTTCCAACAATCTCCCCCTATTTGAGTTGGGATCCTAATCCAAATTAAGACTAGGTTCTAATAGGGTAGAACTTTGACAAGAAATTTGAAGAGAGGGCCTCCCAAGTGGCAGGGGTCCCAGAGGGGATAGTATGCAGCCATGCCTTAGTTTTATCCCTTAAAGAAAAAGGGAACAGTCTGAGCTTGACCACCTCATCAGTGGTCCCAACATAGCAGAAAGTACCGCAGATATCCGAGAACTCTGCAAGGTGAAGATGGGGGTCTTCACTCAGCAGCCTGGAGAACTGTGTTATTCTGAATCATGTTCAGTATGGCCAGCTTGATCTAGAAGTGATTGTTAACGGTATTTGGGCCAAACCCCGGATAGAAACTCCTCATAGTAGGAGTAGTGAAATCACGCATCGTCCGTACACGAGGGTGGACCACTTCCTCGTCATCAGGAATTCTTTCACCCCGACCATTACCAGCTTGGCCCACACCCTTAACTCTTTCTCTTTCTCTCGCATCCATCTCACGCAGACGAGCTCTTCTAGCCTGTTCCGTCTCCGTACCAACACCAACAGGTTCACCTGGATTCTCTCCTTCCATAACACAAAAAACACAAAACAATCAAAAGAAAACAACACGCTTATAACTATTCTCCTGGTAGAGAAAACACACGACAGTTGCACTCCCCAACAACTGCGCCAAAAACTTGATGCGCGTTCGGCAAGTGCACCGGTCGCACAAGTAATAAAATGGGAGCAAGTCCCTGAGTTTCGATCTCTCGAGGAGTGCAAGTAGGGTGTGTGGATTTCCTAATCAGAAAAATAACTGCAAGTGTGATTTTGAACCAAACGAGGGTTTTGATTTGGAATCCTAGGTTATCAACAAGAAATAAAATGAGGGTCGCAATCACCTTTTCGCCATGCACGCTCCTAGATATTGCTAGGACGGCACTATCACAGCACGCTGCAACATAAGATCTTAGAACAAGGCACGCCACTTATATAAAATCCACCAAAATAATCACACAAACATGATTATCATCTAGAGAAAAGTTAGGGTTTTTATACATCATGACAACATCTCAAAACACATTATCAATACTACAATAAGGAAAGGGGGGGAGAAGTACAACCGAGCATACAAAGTCTTGCTGGGATTCATGGCTGGACTCAAGGGTTGTCAGTCCTTGTCCGAGCTCGGTCCACAGTTGACGTCTGGGGTATGGAAGGGCCGTCAACTCCTTCTATTGAACCCATCTTCTTCACTGATCTATGCTGACAGCAATCTTGCCGGAAACTTCCCAAAACGCAGCACGTAATGACCAGAAACGGAGCTTGAGAGCTGGCAACAATGGCAATGGCCGGAGATGAAGCTATAGCGATAGTTTTATGAAGAGATGGTGGTCGGAGCTTCTCTCCCAAGGTGGAGCTCAGTTGAGGGTGAAGATGGAACTCTCCCGCTCCTCCGGACGGCTCACCAATGAAAAGGCCAAAAAAATGGATGATTAGGTCGGACGATCCTACGCTCTTAAATAGAGGCATTAATTTTAAGGAACGCACAATCAAAATGCATGACTGTGCATTTTGGGCCGTGCGATTTATAGAGAAAAACATCGCCTGGAGCTACAGGAAGGTCGTGCATTTTTGTTCACGCACGAGCAGTGCGCTCGTGCGTGACCAAAAATGCACAGGTTATGACGGACCACATATTTCGATGGTATTCAGGTAGGTCATGCGTTTTCTTTCACGCACGATTGAATTCAATCATGCGTTAAGGAAAACACAAGATGAACATCATCACATAGAGCTCTGAGAAAATCACACGATCACATCAATCATGCTTTAACAATAATCGCACGGTCGTACGATTTACCCAGACTGCAATGCTCAGCTCATGGGTTTGATCAACCTGCATTCAATCAAAATATAAGCTCCTACCACATAGGAAATCACATTGCATCCACAATACAAGCATGAACAGGCATGTGGAGCCCCCAAAAGCATACCCCCAAAACAGAATGCGCAATTGCACACCCCGATAGGCGAAAAGAGTGCACTATGTGTAAAATGATAAATAAAGTAAATATGAGCATTTTAACGCTAAAAGGGTAGTGCACGAGTGAGAAAACAATCCTAGATGAGTCCAAAAAACCCTATATAATTGGGACTCAGCAATTGCACGGAGTTCCCCATAGCATCGTGAGTGATCGAGATGGGCGTTCACATCTAATGACTGGAAGCTGATCCAACAACTATTGGGTACCAAGCTAAAGTTTAGCACTACCTTCCACTCGCAAACAGATGGATAGACCGAGAGGACCAATAGGACGATGGAAGACATGCTCCGTATGTGCGCCTTGGATTTTGGAAAGAGATGGGAGGACCATCTCTATATTATCGAGTTTGCCTACAACAACATCTACCAAGCAAGTATTAAAATGGCACCCTTTGAAGCCCTTTATGGTAGAAAGTGTCGTACGCCTTTGACTTAAGTGGAAATAGGCGACACAAAGTTGTTAAAGCGCAAAGATGTGGATGAAGCAAATGCATCAATTTGGGCAATACGAGAGCGGTTTCTCATTGCCCAGAATATGCATTGTTGGGAAAAACCCTTGTGATTTATCTAACAAATAATTTAAAGTGATTTCACCAGTTAGGTTATATTACCCATATTGTATAGAAAGGGTAAATTGGTCATTAGATGTCTTAGGATGTCACACTAATCTTGGAGTGTCAAGGCCAGGTCAAGATAATCACAAAGTCAATTAAGTTAAGACTTGCGTCGAATGAAAGTCGACGCAACTTTGACTTGATGTCGATGCAACACTGACTAGATGTCCAAGCAACTTAATCGGCCTGTCGAAGTATAAGTCAAGTCGATGCAACGTCGAAAGGGACGCGACGTAGAAGAAAGAGCTTGTCAAAGCCATCTTAGAAGTCGTCACAACTTCGACTTCAATTCGATGTGGAAGATAAAGTTCAAGTCCAAGTCTTCAACTCGACGGATACGTCGATAAGGAATCAACACAACGTCAACATCTGAGTTCAGCCAGAGATAAGAAGGAGTTTGAAGCTACTCCTATAAGAACTCAGAAGTGCGTTGACAGGAAGAATGATGAAGTCAACGTAGCATCGAATACAGTCTGAAAAGGAAGGATTTTCTGCTATCCTTTTAACACCTTTTCCGAAGGACCACAAAGCTAAAGACAGTTCTCCAACAACTCATTTATTGCCAAGAATGGAATGGAGTATTCTAGGACACAACAAAAACATTCTTAGAAGGTATTCAAATCTGATGGACGGGTCGGGATCAAAAGAAGAAAGGGAAATCAACTGTCTAATAAGAATTCCTTTTCAGGACAGCCTAAAAGGAGAAAGAAATTCAAATTCCAAATATATAGAATAAGTATGCCGAAGAGGAGAAGAAACATAGAACATTGATTACATTGTTATTCATCCGTCTAAAAGGATTCTTCCTCTTCTTCTTCCTCCTTTAACCCTAAGACAGAAAAACAAGTGTTCTCCCTGCACTGGAAAAGAATACAGCTTCTTCTTCTTCATCACACATCAACTTGGTTACAAGAAGTGCTCAGAGAATAAATATCAAGAAAATAACCCTTGGAATCATCACAATCATAAGCAAGGGTTCATCATATTCAAATCTAGTGAAAAACAGAAGCTGCAGTTCATGAGAAATTGGTTCTGAAGAATTCTGAAAGCAGAAATCTATTCTCCCTCTTCTTTCTTTTTTCTCCTTTATTCTTCAACTGCAAAAGAGTTTTATTAATCCCTCTTTCAAAGGATTCAGTGGTTCTAAGAGTCTCCTTATCAAAAGACTCAGTGGTTCTAAGAGTCTTCTTATCAAAAGACTCAGTGGTTCTAAGAGTCTCCTTATCGAAAGACTCAGGCACAGGTTGTGCAATACTACCAGGGAGGTATAAGAGAGGAGTACCCACATTTGGGAGAACCTCTATAAAATTCCCGTGTCCTCTGTGTTTGATTTTCTGTGCTGTCCCTATTTCTAGTTTTCTGTGTTTATATTTCCTGCAATCTGTGTTTACTTTATTCTGTCTTTTGGATTGCTGATTGCATAATACTTAGTATTTTTATTGTGTGCATATAATTAGGGTAGAAAATATTTAAAACTTTATTCACCCCCTCTAGAGAATACTCAGAGGCACACTGTGCACTTTTAATTGGTAATAGAGGGAGGTTGATCATTAAAAGGTTAACACCTTGATCAAAAGATCTCCTCACTCTCATTTCTTTACTTTAACTAAAACTATTTTTTAAAGAAAATGAGTTCTAAGGATTTTGCATCAACAAGACCACCAGTGTGTAACCTAAATAAGTTTACACTCTGGAAGGCCAGAATAAAGCTGTATATGAACTCTATTGATGAAGACATCTTTGCTGTTATAATTTTAGGTCCCCCAGCTCCATTTAGACAAGACTCAAGTGGATCATCAACACTAGAAGCTGTTCCAAGGAATGAGTGGACAGAGGCTGAGAAGAAGTAGAAGGCATGTGATTCCAAGGAAATGAACATTCTGGTTTCCACAATGTCAGATGACATTTTCTAGAAAATAGCTGACTGCCAATCAGCAAAAGAGATCTGGGAATCCCATTCCAGAATTGTTGAAGGAAGCTCTGATGAAAGAAAGGACAGGAAGTCCCTTCTCACATCCCAATATGAGAACTTTCAAAAGAAAGATGAAGAAAGTGTTGCTGAAATATATGATAGATTCAACATCATTATCAATGAGCTAAAGAGTCTGGACAAAGAGATATCCTTTACAGAGATCAATGATAATGAAAGTGCATAGTGTGCCTCTGAGAATCCTCTAGAGGGGTGGGGGGGTGAATAGAGATTTAAAAATTATTCCTATTCTAACTGTGAAAATAATAAACTAATCTAAGTATTTATGCACACTCAAGATCTCAGACAGAATAAAATAGTGCTGGAATATAAAGCAGAAAACAATAAAGTACACTAGCTATGATGGACAACACAGAAAATTATCTAACCAGAAGACACACAGATTTTTATAGAGGTTTCCTAAAATATGGGTACTCCCCTCTTCTACCACCTGGTAGGGATGCACCACAGTGCCTAAGTCTTTTGGTAAGGAGACTCTTAGAACTACTGATCTTTTGACAATGAGATCATGAACCACCAAATCTTTTGATAAGGAGATCTTGAACCACCAGATCTTTTGATAAGGAGATCTTGAACCACTGAATCCTTTGAAGAGGGATTAACAAAACTCTTTACAGAAGGGAAAGAAGGAGAAGGAAGAAAGTTGTAGAAATTCTGTTCTCAGAATTCTTGAGAAGACTGTATGAAGAACAACCTATTAGATGTTCCACATGATCTGCTCTTGATTAACCCCTTCTTTAGATAATGATGGATTGCAGGTGCTTTGTATGTCAGATCCTTTCTACTTCTGCTGATTGAGATCTGGCTACTAAGAGATTGTGATGAAGAGCAACTTTCAGATCCTCTGTTCTATTAGATGAAGAACAACATAGCTTTCTTTTCTTTTCTCATTTCTATGTTAGGGTTCCTGAGAGAGAGAGGAGAAAGAAGAAAGACACAATAGAACAGTATAGCGGGTTGTGATGAGTGCCTTGCTTTTCTCTTTCTTCTGTTGCCTTTTATTGTCCCATAATTGAATTTGAATTTGTTTCCCTTTTAGGTAAGTCCTTAAGGGTATATTTGTCTAGGCAATAAATCCTTCCTTCCTTCTTTTATTCCCGACACGTCCACCAACATTTAAGCTTGTTTCCAAGAAAGCTTTTCTCTGACCTCAGTTAATTCTTTATTCCACTTAAGGTAATTAATGGAGCCATTGTGGGATGGTCTTGAGAGAGGTGGGCCATGAGAAAGGTTCAAAAATGACAGCTGAAAAGGTTTCCCTTTTCAGCCTATATTTTACGTAGCGTCGAGTTCACTTCCTCTCTTATCGACGCACCTTCGAGTTCCTGTAGGAGCTGCTTCGAATTCATCCTTGCTCTGATTGAACTATGCTAGTCGACGTTGCGTCGATATCTTATCGATGTAACTGTCGAGTTGATCTGCATGGCTCTAAACTTCATCATCTGCTTCGAGATGAAGTCGACGTTTCGTCGACTTTAGTTGGCTTCGACATATATCCCCTTCTGCGTCGAGTTGATATAGAATCTATGTCGACTTCTCAAGTTACTTCGACAAACTCATGACCTCTACGTCGACTTCTATTCGATGTAATATCGACTTGAGTTACTTCGACAGAAGGGTTGAACCACTTAGACTTCTAATTAGAGCAGCGTCGATATGGACTCGATGTTGCTGATAACTTCTCAAAAGGAAGTTATTTAACCCGTTTGTTTGGATTAAATATTCCACATAAAGTGGGGAAATGAGTTTAAATGAAGTAAGAATGCTTGCAAATTAATATTCATTTTATTTGTGACTAATTCAGTCTTTTCCCAATATTATATTGCCAGAAACATCAAAGAAATCGACCTGGAGAAAGGAATCTGCCCAAATCTCATGAACAGGAAAATAGGTTGCAACCTCAGAAAACTAGGTTTCAACGCATTCTGGGCGAATTTCAGAATCTTTAAATTCAAAATAGACGCCGTTTTTGACTATGAAAGGATGCATCTCTTCGTGAGTGGTGGACATTTTTAAGTAAGCAACCTCCTGAAGTATTACGACACTAGAGAGAGAGAGAGAGAGAAAAATTTCGGATTAGAGAGAGAAAGAGAAGATCCACTTTTCAAAATCCTCCATTGGAGAGTGGCTAGACCAAGGAAGGAGGTAGATCTCCGGGTTGTTCGAACGGCCAACGTTTTGAAGGGATTCCTGCAGCGAATACACATTAAACCATCATGTTTTGTAAGATCTCTCCAAATGATTTGTGTGTTTCCTCCATTGCTATGAACTAAATCTCTCTAATCTTGTATTGTGAGAGTACTTAGGCTTGTGTGATGAATAATTTCTAGATTTCTCTTTGTATTTGTTTGGTGAATGCACTTTATTGAATTTATGATCTTTATTGTGAAACTTTTGGCCAAAGTTTTATCTTTTTACTACGCTCCATAATTCGAGAGATGAGTTGCGTAAGTGCGTCATCGATTTGATATAGCATTTGAAGGGTGAAAGAGATTTCCTCTTAGTGTTAGTAACTTTGGTTTTTATTCTCTATGCGGTTCTTTATTTCACCTGAGTTAGAGATGACAAGGGAGATAAGGGATTAGGGGGTTCCGAAATCGAGAGATACGGATTTCTAATTTAAAATCGTTACAAGGCATTTCACTACACATTTACCACAAAGTCACATTTATTGGTTCATCGCACTCGACTAAGGAAATCATGATATAAGATTATTCCTAAAAAATGATAAGAAAGTATTTCTCTAAGGTACTGTAGTCTATTTAGTTTTAAATATTTACTTAGTTTTCTTTTAGTTCTGTTCAAAATCATATCATTTAATTTACTTGGATTTAAATAAAAGGCTCAACTAGTAATTGCAAACACTGAATTAAACACTTCTCTGTGGGAACGATCTTATTCACTCTTTATTACTTGACCCGACACGTGCACTTGCGTTTATCATACACAACCATTTTCGGGCGTATCATGTTTTGGCGCCGTTGCCGGGGAGGTGCAAATAATTTAGTGTCTTTTTCTTGCAATATTAGTAAATCTGGAGTATTTAGAGCTCAAGTTTTTATTTCTGCTGTGTTTTCTTTTGCTTTGTTTATCTTGATTATGTTTGCTTTGTTATTTCATGCCCCGATATCGATTATCTGAACTATTGCCTTTAAATCTAGAGATCGAACGGACGTATAGACAAAATAGGAAAGCATCTCGGGTAGAACAATTTAACTCCTCAACCATGAATCTTAATCAGCAAAATGTTAACAATGGAAATCATCAGGAGGATGTAGGACAAGAAGGTCAGGTAGATCAGAATGGTCAACCCGCTGAAATTAGGAGAACATGTCGTGACTATAATATGCCTTTAAGGGGAGGGGTACAATTTAGTATTGCTAGACCGGCGATTGAAGCCAACAATTTTAAAATTGATTCTACTGCAATGCAATTAGTTCAAAATAATAAATTCGGCAGACTAAATCATGAAGACCCCAACTCTCACTTAAGGATGTTTAGAGAAATATGTGATACATTCAAAATGAATGGTGCGTATGATGAAGCCATTAGACTTCGTTTGTTCCCCTTCTCCTTGGAGGGCAAGGCTAAAGACTGGTTAAATTCTATGTCCAATGCGTCCATTACTACTTGGGCATTGTTAATAGAGAAATTTTTAGCTAAGTATTTTCCCCCATCTAAAACTGCCAAACTAATGCGTGACATATCTACGTTTATTCAAGGGAATGGGGAAACACTTTATGACGCGTGGGAACGTTTCAAATAACTATTGCGGAAGTGTCCACACCATGGCTAGCCATTCACCAACAAGTGTGGACCTTTTACAATGGCCTCCAGACATCTACTATGATTCAAGTGGATGGAGTTGTAGGAGGGTCTTTGATGAATACGTATCCCGAGGATGCCTATTCAATTTTGGAAGATTTGTCTTCCAATAATTATCACTCAATTGAGCGACAAGGAACATCTTCTTCGTCCTGCTTATATCAAGTTGACCAATTAACTTCGTTTGCGGCTCAAATGACCGCTTAATTTAACTCGATGAATAAGAGGTTAGATGCGTTAACATTACATCAAAGTCAATCTATCCCTCAAGTCAATAGTATATCCAACCCTTTTCCCATCACAAACCCTTCGCTCACGGTAGAACAACTCATTAGACATAGTGAGGAAGCTAATTATATTAGTGGTCAACAAAGACAAAACAACAACGCATTTTTAAACTATTACAATCCGGAGGTACGTCATCATCCCAACTTCTCATGGAAGAATAATGTCGGAATGACACACCCACCAGGATTCAATTCAAACCCACACCCAACCCAAAACAATAACTACAATCAACAAGTTTCTTCTAGAAAATTATCTGATGAGATGCTCATTGAATCCATGCAAAAGCGTGACGCTCGCATTACAAGCCTAGATGGTTCATTACGTGTAATTGAGTCTCAATTGGGACAAATTGCCAATGCCTTGAATATTATACCACAAGGGTCACTCCCAACTGACACTACACCAAATCCGAAGGGAGATAATCAACAGTGCAAAGTGATCACTTTACGGAGTGGTAAGGAGTTAGTGAGAGGACCCTCAAATGAGCAAGATAGGGAGAATAATGAAGAGAAGGAGTTGAAAGATTCTAATCCTAGTGGCCCTAATGAGGAAACAAAACAAAATAATAATGGTAATGAAGAAGTAGTCATATTAGGGGAACGGAAGAGAGAACTAAATGTTGAACCAATAAAGAAAAAGGAAAATGAAATTGTCTACCCGCCTCCACCTTTTCCTCAAAGATAAGAAAACGCAAGTTGGATAATCAATTCCAAAAAATTTTAGAAATCTTTAAAAATTGCAAATCTATATCCCATTTGCCGAAGCTTTAGAGCAAATGTCTAGCTATGTTAAATTTATGAAAGATATCCTCACAAAAAAGAGGAAATTTGGAATAAATGAAACAGTGGCACTCACTCATGAGTGTAGCGCAATTCTTCAGAAAAGGCTTCCCCCTAAATTGAAAAATCTGGGAAGCTTTACCATACCGTGTTCCATAGGATATCAATTTGAAGGTAAGGCATTATGCGATTTAGGAGCAAGTATAAACTTAATGCCTCTCTCTATATATAAAAAATTGGGATTAGGAGAAATATCAAAAACGTCAGTTACTTTGCAATTAGCGGATAAAACACTTGCTTTCCCAAAGGGGATTGTAGAAGATGTGCTAGTAAAAGTGGAAAAATTTATTTTCCCGACGGATTTTGTTGTCTTAGATATGGAGGAAGATAAAGAGGTGCCTATCATTGTGGGAAGACCCTTCCTAGCAACGGGTAGAACATTGATTGATGTTCATAAAAGTGAATTGACTATGAGAGTCAATGATGAGCATGTCACTTTTAACGTGCTTAAAGCTATGAAGTTTCCACATAGAAAAGAAGATGACATGGAAGAAGTAAATAACATATCAATTTATGCTTATAACTTAAAATTTAAATTAGGTGATCAAGATGATATGTTGACACGACTATTAACTCAAGATGAGATTTCCGACGAAGAAGAAGAAATTCATGAATGTTTACAAATCTTTGAATGTCAACCTGTATTTTTTCGTAAGCCGGAATCTCTTGAGATGCCGGAGAATTCATTGATGAATAAACCCTCTATCATCAGTCCTCCAACCTTAGAAATGAAACCTCTTCCCGAACATCTTACCTATGCGTATTTAGGAGAAAATAACACATTGCCAATCATAGTGAACTCGAAATTGCTTCCTGAACAACAACATAAATTAATAAGTTTATTAAAGCAATTTAAGCTAGCCATAGGTTGGACAATAGCGGACATTAGGGGAATTAGCCCTTCTTTGTGTATGCATAAAATTCTCTTGGAGGAATCCTTTAAGGATCAGTAGAACATCAACGTCGTTTGAGTCCGCCTATGAAGGAAGTTGTGAAAAAGGAAATTATTAAATGGTTGGATGCGAGAATCATATATCCTATCTCGGATATCTCTTGGGTTTCCCCAGTGCAATGTGTCCCCAAGAAAGGAGGGATGACAGTAATTAAAAATGAAAAGAATGAATTAATTTCAACAAGAACAGTCATGGGGTGGCGAATTTGTATGGACTATCGTAAGTTAAATAAAGCTACTAGGAAAGACCATTTCCCCCTACCATTCATTGATCAAGTACTAGACAAACTACCGGGAAATGATTTTTTCTATTTCTTAGATGGGTATTCAGGTTATAATCGGATCACGGTCGATCCGGAAGATCGGGAAAAGACCACATTCACGTGCCCATATGGCACTTTTGCATTTAGAAGGATTCCCTTCGGTTTGTGTAATGCACCGACTACTTTTCAGCGATGCATGATATCCATATTTTTGGATATCATGGATCATGGTATCGAGATTTTCATGGATGATTTTTCAATCTTTGGAAAATCATTTGATGGTTGTTTAGCATGTTTAGAAAAGGTGCTTACACGTTGTGTTGAAACGAATCTCGTATTGAATTGGGTGAAGTGCCACTTTATGGTACGTGAAGGGATCGTTCTAGGACATCATATCTCTAAAAGTGGACTAGAAGTTGATAAGGCGAAAGTTGAAGTAATTGAAAAATTGCCACCACCTAATAACGTAAAAATGTTGCGAAGTTTTTTAGGCCTTGCCGGGTTCTATAGAAGATTCATTAAGGACTTTGCGAAAATAGCCAAACCATTGAGTGGTTTACTAGAAAAAGATACAAAATTCCATTTTGATGACGCATGTTTGTACTCTTTCGATGATCTAAAAAACGATTAATCACTGCACCCATTGTGGTGTCACCAGATTGGGAAGAACCATTTATATTGATGTGCGATGCTAGTGATTATGCGGTAGGGGTTGTATTAGGGCAAGTGCGGGAGAAAGTCTTCCACACAATTGCTTACGCTAGCAAGACTTTGATTGCAGCCCAAATCAATTGCACCACCACGGAAAAAGAATTACTAGCAATTGTATTCGCATTTGAAAAATTTAGATCCTATCTGTTATGCACTAAGGTTATAGTATTCACGGATCACGCGGCTATCCGATTTCTTATGGATAAGAAAGACGCGAAACCACGATTGATCCGTTGGGTGCTTCTATTACAGGAATTCGATCTAGAGATTAAAGATAGAAAGGGTGTAGATAATCCGGTAGCAGATCACCTTTCAAGAATTGAATGTTCTAAATCATCCTTCCGTGCTGAAATTGATGAGAGATTTCCGGATGAACATCTATTATCTATTTTTGAATTTTCTGCACCCTGGTATGCAGATTATGTAAACTATATAGTGAGTAAGGTTTTTCCACCATACATGAATTATCAAAATAAGAAGAGATTCTTACATCAAATCCGTTCTTATTTTTGGGATGAACCCTACTTGTATAAACTTGGAGCAGGCGGAGTTGTGCGAAGATGTATACCGGAAGAGGAAATGAAACTAATTTTGGAAAAATGTCACAACTCCCCGTTTGGAGGGCACTTTATGGGAAATAGAACGGCCATGAAAGTTTTAGAAACGGGTTTCTTTTGGCCAAACTTATTCCGGGATGCAAACGAGTTTGTGAAACGGTGTGATCATTATCAACGAAATGACAATCTTAAAAAAACAGATGCGATGCCATTGAATATAATTTTGGAAGTTGAACTATTTGATGTTTGGGGTCTTGATTTTATGGGACCATTCGTGAATTCTAACGGCAATCTATATATTCTTCTAGCAGTAGATTATGTTTCTAAGTGGGTCGAAGAAATAGCTACGACCAAAAATGATGCTAAGGTAGTCTTGCATTTCTTGAAAAATCATATTTTTAATCGATTTGGGACCCCAAGAGCCATTATTAGTGACGGGGGCAGTCATTTTTGCAACACCCAATTTGCTTCCTTGTTAAAGAAATATGGGGTGACTCATAAAGTTGCATTAGCTTATCATCCTCAAACAAATGGGTTAGCAGAGGTTTCCAATCGAGAGATTAAAAAAATTCTTGCACGGACTGTTAGCACCAACTGCAAAGATTGGTCTCAGAAACTTAACGACGCACTGTGGGCATATAGGACCACATACAAAACACCAATAGGTCTAACCCCATATCGTCTAGTCTATGGAAAGTCGTGTCATCTCCCATTAGAATTAGAGCACCGTGCATATTGGGCAATTAAGAAAATTAATTTTGACTTTCAAAATGCAAGTAAAAATCGAATCCTGCAACTTAATGAAATTGAAGAAATGAGAATGAACGCATATGAAAGTTCACGAATCTACAAAGAAAGAACAAAGAAATGGCACGATCAACGCCTTAAGGAAAAACAGTTCGAACCGGGACAAGCAGTTTTGTTATTTAATTCGCGTTTAAAATTATTTCCCGGGAAGCTCAAATCGCGTTGGTCGGGTCCGTTTAAGGTTAAAGTAGTACATCCTTACGACGCGGTGACTATCCAGAATGAACATGACGGGTCAGAGTACAAGGTTAACGGTGAGAGACTTAAATTGTATTTGGAAGGAGACAATGACCGAGCGATGACATGTGTATCACTTCTTTAGTTATCTACCGTCCTGCCGGGACGGTAAATTAGGCGCTTGATGGGAGGCAACCCATCCTCTATCGTAAAAATAATATACAAATAAATTATATCAAGTGTTATGTTTATGTGTTCGTTTGGATTAAACTTAATTCGAAGGAAAATACATGAATTTAAATTTTTTTTTAGAGTAAGGTGGTATGTCACAACCTAATAAAAAGGCAGGTTGTAACTTTGTTTTTGCTGGAATGGCGTGAAGGAAAAATGGCGTTAGCCTCTTAGGGCCGGTTCAACTGAACCAGCGCGATCTTCATTAACAACACCCAAATCGCCCGGTTCCTAAAACGAGAATCGAAGACCTAGGGCTCGCCCGCGGCACTGGGAAGAGGCGATTTGCGAGGTAGAGTGCAGCGACGCCGGAGAAGCGTCGATCTAGAGCTTACTACGCGGTTCTGAAGCGAGGTGTTTCTAAAGGAGGCGACGTCAGATGAAGATCTAGGTCTCGTTCGTGACGCAGCGGAAGAAGCGAGAGGCAGCGAGCGAGGGTGCAAAATGTGAATCCGGAGAAGCAGAGATCTACAGTGCCATCTTTGTGATTCTTGCGAGCATTCCTGGTTGTGATTCCTAGTGCCATTGTGCTTCCTGGCGCCATTGCGATCTCTGGTTGCAACAGCGATTCACATCTCCGCGCGAAGGAAAGTCGCGAGAGGTCACGACCCTGACTCTACATAGGTTGCGAGCATTCCTGCAGGTACACTCCACAACCCTAACTCTCCATAGGTTGAAACCTTAGCCTTCGATTTAGTTTTTATTGTGTGCTGCATTAGGTTATGTCTTCGAAAAAGAAAGGAAAGGGAAAGGAAGTAGCCCACAAAAGAGTTAGATTTTTAAGTGAAAATGCCATACAACGTTTTCAAACGCTGCAATCAATTCCTCCGATTTACAAACGCGGCTTCCAGATGGAAAAACGAGCTTGGAGTGCCATCTACACCAATCAAATAGAGGCTCTGCAGTGGGAGACTTTCTGTCACCCACGAACGGAGGCAGTATTTTCTTGGGTATATGAATTCTATGCTAACGCAGCGGACAGCAAGGACGGAAGGATTTTTGTGCGAGGAAAGCAAGTCGATTTCTCTTCAGCTGCGATCAATGCATTTTTTGATATGGATGATAACAATATTAGTGATCATGTCACAATCAATTTAGCCATGCCAAAGGAAGAGACGACTGCTGTTGTTTGTGGTGCAAACGGACCAGACTGGGTGAATAAGAAACAAAATGCAGTGAAGTCGACTTGTTTATCTCGAGCAGCAAAAGTTTGGCTTTTATTTATCAACGCAAGTGTACTACCTACACGTCATTTGAACAACGTCCGCCTAGATCGCATAGCTCTCATTTACTGTATTATGAAAGGTGTTAAAATTAACGTGGGGAAGATCATCTACCAATAGATTTGGAACAAGATCCATGAGACCAATGCAAAACATATTTGGTTCCCCACTACTATAACCGAGTTATGTCGGATTGCTGGAGTCCAAAAATATGACGGTGACATGATAACTCAAGTGGGGCACCATATTACGGAAAGAGTGGCGGAAGTTAATGTGAAGGTTGGTTCTGAAACAGGTGGAAGAACGCCAAAGTTAAGCAAGCAGGGACAAGGTTCTTCCGAGCAATCTAAAGGATCAACATCGACCGACCCCATCAGAATTGTGATAGGGAGGTCTCAACTTAAAGGTGAGCGTGGCTTGGCCACTGAAAATGCTGAGTATATTAAGGCCTACCTGCGTTGCCAGCACATTTACTTCGAGTCTCGACTTCAGGATAGCCGTCGGAATCAAGAGAAGATTATGCATGCATTAAAGATCCCAGTGGAACCACCATGCTATCAACTTCAGTCACAGTTTGATGATGAGATATTCTTACTTCATAGTGACCGCACTCGTGCCGACCCCATCATCATCGATCCAAACGTCTCTGAATTTTACTCGGAGGAGGAAACCGAGGCAGAAGACGACGACGAAATGGCGGATGATTAGTTCAATCATGATTCCATATTGCTGATCTTATTTTATTTCCATATTGCTTTTGTGACCTCATATGAACTATTTTGCTATTTAGTGCTTTCTGATTACTTTAAAGTTCTGGTTAATTACTGATAGGAAATATCTGGGTAACTGCTGCTATGTGGAGATAAGCCCTATTTGGATAATTTTTGCTATAGTCTGATTGGTATTTCTTGGGATATGTGTTGTTATGAACCATAAATTCCATTTTGAAAAGTGTTGTTATTCTCATGTTTTGGATATATGAGTGTTATTAACGGATGAGGAAAGTCATTACCATTGATATGGACATGAGACTTATAATGAATGCTCTGCCCTTGGATTTCTATTGCTAACTTCTAGTGGCAAACCCGGAATTGTATAATTCTTCTGCCTTGGGCCTTTATTTTTGTATATATCGAAGATATAAGTGATGCAGGTCACAGCAACTAGTTTGGATTGATGAAGAGCACCTCTTCAAGGAGCAAAAACAAAATTTGGAGACATCATCAATCAACAATGGACACATCCAAAATCAGGGGAGTATTTAAATTTCAAGTTATCTTTTAAATCTCTATCTTTATGGGCTGCTTATAATATGCAATTACTTTTAATGGGAATTGAGGTGTCTTTGCTAGGGACTAGCAAAGGGCAAAAATTTGGGGGTGAGGTGATGATATCATGAGCTGATCCTAATTCTAGATATAATTAACGAATAAGTTATTCAAGACTATTTGATGATTACTGTTTGGTAAGATAGTCAATCTTAAATGGTTCTTATTGTTGATTTGAAGTTTGCAAGATAAGTAAAAGCTCTTTTAAAAATTTCCTTTGATCCACAATGTTCTTTAAAAAAATTTTGCTTCCAACAAAAAATTTTATACCTATTGATTTTAGAATATAATGGTGTAAGGGTGGGCAAGAACCGAGTCGGAGATGTAAGCCAAAGCGTTGAGTGAGTAATTAATTTGTAAGAATGATTGGGGCTTTTTCTTTGATCATTTCATATCACCCTTTGAGCTTGAACCTTGAATTACCATGTATAATTTCCCTATAATTCCAATAGTTATTTCTTATTAAGCTTTACAACTATGGGTGTTGTTTTAAAAATAAAAAAAATGTGTATGTCATAGTGATATGTGGCCTAAGTGTGTGTACACCTACTTGGAATGATCCCAACTATGAATATATTTATATATAAAAAGTGGAAAAATATCATAGTGATATGTGGCCTAAGTGTGTGTACACCTACTTGGAATGATCCCAACTGTGTACTTAAAAAAGGAATTGAGAAATGAACCCCATAGTCTGGAGAGCTTTTGAGAATATTAACTAGGAATATACCATCCACTATCTAAACATATTCCTGACCAAGCCAAAGTCATTGTTACCATAAGTTTCATGAGTTCTTTTCAAATTAAACTACTAAACTTTTGTGGAGGTTAAGTCAAAGACTTGGCCTATTCTCATCCTTCTCAGTTATTGAAGAAGTTCAATGGGAAAAGTTGATTGGAGTAAATGATTTTAGAGGATAGCACACACCACACTAAAAAATTTAATTGAGCTTTATCTTTCATCAACCTAATGAATATTTGAACACTTTGAACCTTTATTGATTGACAAACTCTCTGTTGGTTAAATCAATTTTCTTGAGTAGACTTTTCTTAATTATTTTCTTTAGAAGGAGGATCATGGGAGTATTATATTTTGATGACTATCATCTCACTTAAGTTGATGATTGGATTTGTCTTTGCTAGGGACTAGCAAAGGTTTAAGTATGAGGGTGTGATAACTTCTCAAAAGGAAATTATTTAACCCGTTTGTTTGGATTAAATATTCCACATAAAGTGGGGAAATGAGTTTAAATGAAGTAAGAATGCTTGCAAATTAATATTCATTTTATTTGTGACTAATTCAGTCTTTTCCCAATATTATATTGCAAGAAACATCAAAGAAATTGACCTGGAGAAAGGAATCTGCCCAAATCTCATGAATAGGAAAATAGGTTGCAACCTCAGAAAACTAGGTTGCAACGCATTCTGGGCGAATTTCAGAATCTTTAAATTCAAAATTGACGCCGTTTTTGACTACGAAAGGATGCATCTCTTTGTGAGTGGTGGACGTTTTTAAGTAAGCAACCTCCTGAAGTATTACGACACTAGAGAGAGAGAAAAAATTTCGGATTTAGGGTTTAGGGTTTAGGGTTTTTAGGGTTTAGGGTTTCGGGTTTAGGGTTTCGGGTTTAGGGTTTAGGGTTTAGGGTTTAGGGTTTAGGGTTTAGGGTTTAGGGTTTAGGGTTTAGGGTAGATCTCCGGGCTGTTCGAATGGTCAACGTTTTGAAGGGATTCCTGCAGCGAATACACATTAAACCATCATGTTTTGTAAGATCTCTCCAAACGATTTGTGTGTTTCCTCCATTGCTATGAACTAAATCTCTCTAATCTTGTATTGTGAGAGTACTTAGGCTTGTGTGATGAATATTTTCTAGATTTCCCTTTGTGTTTGGTTGGTGAATGCACTTTATTGAATTTATGATCTTTATTGTGAAACTTTTGGCCAAAGTTTTATCTTTTCACTACGCTCCATAATTCGAGAGATGAGTTGCGTAAGTGCGTCATCGATTTGATATAGCATTTGAAGGGTGAAAGAGATTTCCTCTTAGTGTTAGTAACTTTGGTTTTTATTCTCTATGCGGTTCTTTATTTCACCTGAGTTAGAGATGACAAGGGAGATAAGGGATTAGGGGGTTCCGAAATCGAGAGATACGGATTTCTAATTTAAAATCGTTACAAGGCATTTCACTACACATTTACCACAAAGTCATATTTATTGGTTCATCGAACTCGACTAAGGAAATCATGATATAAGATTATTCCTAAAAACTGATAAGAAAGTATTTCTCTAAGGTACTGTAGTCTATTTAGTTTTAAATCTTTACTTAGTTTTCTTTTAGTTTTGTTCAAAATCATATCATTTAATTTACTTGGATTTAAAGAAAACGCTCAACTAGTAATTGCAAACACTGAATTAAACACTTCTCCGTGGGAACGATCTTATTCACTTTTTATTACTTGACCTGACACGTGCACTTGCGTTTATAATACACAACCATTTTCGGGCGTATCAGTTGTGACAAATTCTATTCGACGCAAATGTTAACTTAGCCCAATTTTGCTTCCCTTGATCTAGTCATGACACCCTAGGTTAAGTGTGACATCCTAAGACATCTAATGACCAGATTACCCTCACTATACAATGGGTAATTCAATCCTAGTAGTTAAAATCACTTTTTATATAATTTGTTATGTTAAATCAAGGGTTTTCCAACAATCTCCCCCTATTTATCTTAACAAATTTTACAGATTTGAGTAAAGTAATTTTATACATTTCTTTGCATAATCAAACATACATGTAAGATAACATAGACACAGAGAGGAAACAACTGAAATTATAGACAGCAGATTTCCATATCAAGAAATTGTGTAGCATTGTTCTTCACACCAAATGTAATTCCACAGAAACCAATAATTCATCTAATACCTGAAGTTCAGGAATCCTTCTCAGGAGTTCTTCTCTTCCTGGAGAAGACTTTTGGAATTGTATTCTTCTTGTCCATTCTCAATGGTGCATCTTCATCATCTTAAGGTTCTTCAGCATTAGTTTTATCCTTAGGAAGCTCCCCCTGTGCTTGTGCATTCTGCTCAGCCTCCTGGGCAGCTTCCTGTGCAATTTGTGCAACCTGATTTAGTAGGTCTTCATTTGGAGGCTCATCCTAGACAGCTGGTGTACCCACAGCTTCCATTTCCAAATCTAGATTCCTCTGAATATCAGGAATAGGCTCCCCATGAACTATAAGCTTTCCCTGTTCCAACATTTCTGGAGGCTCCCCCTGATCTGCAGGCTCCCCCTGAATCAGTGTATCCTGAAAGGTGATTACCTTGTCAGGAGCAGGCTCGTCAGCATTACCCTGATGTTGTTCACTCACATCAGGAGGAGGTCTTTCTTCCTCTAATATGTTCTCCCCCTTCTTGACCTTGCTGGTCAGGGAGGTTAAGAATTCCCTTGAAACCATAGAGGAAGATATAAAATCTTTGAGGCTCTAGAAGGATCTTTGAAATCTTAATAGCTCACCCTCCATCTGTGAGTATTTTCTGTCAAACATTCTAGCCTGAGAGGACACTTGATTTTGCAAATGTGGAGGAGGAAATGGCCAAATCTTTGGAAATGATTTGCTCAAGATCAAATGTGGGTGGATAAGATGTAGATGGAGGAGGTGATGAAGGGAGCTCTTCTTGGATAGGGGTGAGAGGATGGTAAACATCATGGGAGAAGTGAATTGATGTTGGTGGAGGTGGAGCAGGGTGATGATCTGGAATGAGAGTGGATGGTAGTTGATAGGTTGGCTGAGGAGATGGCTCAGGTGCTGAGGAGGATTGGTGCTGTTGTTGTTGCTGTGGAGGTGAATGTTGGGCTGTAGTATCATCCTGATGGATATCTGGAACATTGTCTAGTGGAGGTAGAGAGTGAGCAGGAGGGATAACATCCCTTGGAGGGTCTGGTGTGTTCCTTTCTGGCTCTTGATGAGGAGGAGATGGAGGAGGAGAGACTGGAGCTTGACCAGGCTTCACTATTTGCTTGGTCCACTTGGAAAAGATCCCAATTGTAATCCTTTTCCCAGGAGGAATGAACATTCCTTTTGACTTGCAGATATTTGGATAGTGTTTGAAGAGCACTTGACTCATTATTCTCATATAGGAATTCTCCTTGTGGGAGTACTTATGCCCAATCAGCTTTAGTAGGCATCTTCCCCAATTGATCTTCTTCTTCAGAACAAGAGCTCCCATAATCTGCAACTGTTGCTTTGGAACAGCATCATGTGCAGAAATCTTACACAACAATACCTTTCCTACTATATCTGCCAGGAATCTGTATTCTCCTCCAAGATCCATTTTCTTCAGATTGATAGGCTTGTCCTTCTTGAACTGCATTAGTTCTAGGGCCCTCTTAACCTCATCCCTTATTAGTTCATCTGTCTCATTTCCAGGAACAAGATCATATGTTTGGTTCAATATTTCCTCTGTTATCAGTATGTCTGTGTCACAAACTCTTCCCTTGAGGGAACCGTCTTCTCCTATCTGAACACTGTCTTTAAATTCAGTCAATTCGATATCCAGGATTTTGCATCTTGTGGAGATAAGCTTGGAGAGGCCAGCCTCTTGAAATATACCAAGGATGTTCTTGAAACTTTCTGCCGCTGCACTGAATGACTCAATGTCGACATCGAATCCTGAGTTAATCTTGGGTGGAGCCATTTGAATTTGGTTGTACCTGCAAACACAAAGAAAATGAGAGAGAAAGAGGCACGGGAGAGCTAGAGAGCAAGAGAGCAGGAGAAAGAGAATTTGAAAGCGTAAATGTTTCGATATAGTAATTGCTTACAAGAAGATGAATCGCCGCTACTTAGGGTTTAGGTCGACGCATCGTCGATATTACTTATTAATTGACGCGCAAAGCTGTGTCGAGATTGCTTCTAGAAGCAATTCTGCGCGCGCTGATATATCGATGTTGCGTCGACTAGTACTCGACGTAGCTTCGTGACTATTCAGAGACCCTAAGTCGACGTAGTCCTGTTGACGTTACATCGATTTTCAATCGACGTGACTTCGAATTTAATCAGCAATTATTAAGTCGACGTATGCGTCAATAAGAACTTGACGCTGCGTCGAAATTGCTTCTAGAAGCAATTATTAAGAACTTGACGCTGCGTCGATTTTTATTCCAATTGTCTGCTTTGTGTGCTTCTCGACGCTGGCGTCGAGTAGAAGTCAATGGTACGTCGACTTCTATTCGACGCGCCTCTTTATAAATAGATCTATTTCTTTAGAAAATTCATGCTGTTTTCCCAGCAATTTTATTTAGTGAAAATATATCATAATATGATGTAATAAATGTTAAGGAGGATTCAAGATAGAAATTACTCCCTTGAATGACTTTTGTTCCTTATTCCTGACCTACATCTTTCTTCCCACTCAATTTTCTCCTGAGTTGGACCCTACCTAACCCTGCACATGTAATTCAAACATTAGAAGGAACCCAGGTTACCTTGGGCCCTTTGCTTTTACCATTTTAGAGTTCAATGAAAGAATAGGAGAGTCTTTCATGATACCCTTAGGGATGATAAAGAATGGTTTTCCCAAACCTCTTGTTTTGATATTTTAGATGAGTATAAAATATATCTAAATGCAATAGATCAGCAGAATGTCTTATTATCTTAGATTTTGTTTTTACTTTTAGGTGATTTTTATTTGACTTCTCTACATTTTTCTTTCCTAAAGGCTTTTATTTCTTATTCAGATGTATTTTGTTGGGTTTATCTAACCTATCTGAATAATTAACAGCCTTACCCTTAATTGTTGCACTCTTCCCACTGGATTGATGATCACTAGGTCTTACAAAGGAAACTGGATTTTTCGAGGCTGGTTTCCTAGGTGCTTCTGAGCTGGTGGAGGGCTCTGCTCCTAACCCTAAGTGATTAAATCTCATAGAGAGATTTTCTGTGACGTCTTTGAGCTCTGACTCCTCCCATTGAGTGAGTCCTCAAAGGCCTTTGCCTTTGCTAGCTCTTCTTTTAATTGTATGTTCTCTTCCCTAAGTTCAATTAGTTCTAACTCCTTATTATTGATTTCATTTGTTAGATTCTGATTCCTTAGGTAGATTTCATCTTTCTTGAGGTTTTCTAATTCAGTCCTAGCAGTGTCTAGTTCTTTTTCTACCCTAAGATGATCAATGCAGAAATATTTGAAGCATGAATTAAAATCTTTTGAAATAAAATCAAATTCATCAAAGACAGATACCTGATCATTTTCATTATCTGATGACATTCCAAGAGCCATCATGCAAGCTGCTACTACTTCTTCTTCATCATCACTCTCAGATGATGATGATCCCTCTTCCACTTCTGAATCACTCTAGGTTTCAGCAATGAAACCCTTTGCTTTCTTCTTGTCCTTCCCTATGAAGGACTTCTTCTTCTTCTTCTCCTCTTTATTGCTGCTCCCGTTCCTTTGCTCTTGAGGGCACTAAGGAGAAATGTGCCCTGGCATGTTGCAGGTAAAGCAGATAATCTCATTCCTTGGAGTCTTATCATACATGGGCCTTGGGTCTCTTTCTCTTCTCCTTGAGTCTTCAGTCTTGACCCACTTCTTGAATCTCCTTGCTAGGAGATTGAACATCTCATCTTCTGGAGTAGAGGGCTCTCCTTCAGTAGTTTTCAGAGCTAAGTTCTTTTGGACAGGAGCTGGAGTAGTTTCCCTCTCTTCTGACTCAGCCCTGGTCTTCAGTAGCATCTCATAGGACTTAAGCTTTCCTAGCAAAGCTTCAGTGGAGATCTCTCTATGGCATCTGGATTCTCTGATTTCCCAGATTCTTGAATCCCATGAGCTAGGGAAGCACATAAGGATTTTATCATTAATTTTAGTCAAGGATATCTCCTTGCCCATGTCTCTGAGCTCATTAATGATAATGCTGAATCTGCCATACATATTAGCAACAAATTCTTCAGCTTTATTTTGAAAGTTCTCATACTGGGATATGAGAAGGGACTTTCTGTCCTTCCTTTCATCAACACTTCCTTCAACCATTGTGGTGAGGGAATCCCAAATCTCTTTTGTTGATTGGCATTCAGCAACCTTCTGGAAAATGTCATCTGACATTGTTCAAACCAGAATGTGCATGGCCTTGGCATCACATGCCTTGACCTTCTTCTCAACCTCTGTCCATTCCTTTCTTGGGACAGCCTCTGTTGTGGAGGATTCTCTACCTTTTGTCTGACTGGAGCTGGAGGACCTGTGAGAAGGACATCATAAATGTCTTCATCAATAAAGTTCATGTAGAGTCTTATTATGGCCTACCAGAGTGTGAACTTATTCAGGTTACACACTGCTGGTCTTGTAGAGGCATAATCCTCAGTACTCATTTTCCTTTATGAAATATATTTGTATAAATGAAATAAGAATAGGAGGTCTTTTTGATCAAGGTGTTAGCCTTTATTGATCAACCTCCCTCTCATACCAATTGAAAGTGCATAGTGTGCCTCTGAGAATCCTCTAGAGGGGGGGTGAATAGAGATTTAAAAATTATTCCTATTCTAACCGTGAAAACAATAAACTAATCTAAGGATTTATGCACTCTCAAGAATTCAGACAGAATAAATTAGGGCTGGAATATAAAGCAGAAAACAATAAAGTAAACTAGCTATGAGGGACAACACATAAAATTATCCAACCAGAAGACACACAGATTTTTATAGAGGTTCCCCAAAATGTGGGTACTCCCCTCTTCTACTACCTGGTAGGGATGCACCATAGTGCCTGGATCTTTTTGTATGGAGACCCTTAGAACCACTAATCTTTTAACAAGGAGATCATGAACCACCAGATCTTTTGTTAAGGAGATCTTGAACCACCAGATCTTTTGATAAGGAGATCTTGAACCATTGAATCCTTTGAAGAGGGATTAACAAAACTCTTTACAGAAGGGAAAGAAGGAGAAGGAAGAAAGTTGTAGGAATTCTGTTCTCAGAATTCTTGAGAAGACTGTATGAAGAACAACCTATTAGATGTTCCACAGGATCTGCTCTTGATTAACCCCTGCTTTAGATAGTGATGGATTGCAGGTGCTTTGTATGTCAGATCCTTTCTACTTCTACTGATTGAGATCTGGCTGCTAAGAGATTGTGATGAAGAGCAGCTTTCAGATCCTCTGTTCTATTAGATGAAGAACAACAGAGCTTTCTTTTCTTTTCTCTTTTCTATGTTAGGGTTCCTGGGAGGGAGAGAGAGAGAGAGAGGAGAAAGAAGAAAGACCCAATAGAACAGTATAGCAGGTAGTGATAAGTGTCTTACTTTTCTCTTTCTTCTGTTGCCTTTTATTGTCCCACAATTGAATTTGAATTTGTTTTCCTTTTAGGTAAGTCCTGAAGGATATATTTGTTTAGGCAATAAATCCTTCCTTCCTTCTTTTATTCGCGACCCGTCCATCAACATTTAAGCATGTTTCCAAGAAAGCTTTTCTCTGACCTTAGTTAATTCTTTATTCCATTTAAGGTAATTAATGGAGCCGTTGGGGAACGGTCTTGAGAGAGGTGGGCCATGAGAGAGGGTCAAAAATGACAGCTGAAAAGGTTTCCCTTTTCAGACTGTATTCGACGTAGCTTCGAGTTCACTTCCTCTCTTATCGATGCACCTTCGAGTTCCTGTAGGAGTTGCTTCGAATTCATCCTTGCTCTGATTGAACCTTGTTAGTTGACATTGCGTTGATACCTTATCAACGTAACCGTCAAGTTGATATGCATGGCTCTGAACTTCATCATCTGCTAAGAGATGAAGTCGACGTTCCGTCGAATTTAGTTGGCTTCGAAGGATATCCCCTTCTGCGTCGAGTTGAAGTAGAAGCTGCATTGACTTCTCTAGTTACTTCGACAAACCCATGACCTCTACGTCGACTTTTATTCGACGTAACATCGACTTGAGTTACTTCAACAGAAGGGTTGAACCACTTAGACTTCTAGTTAGAACATCGTCGATATGGACTCAATGTTGCGTCGAATTCTATTCGACGCAAATGTTAACTTATCCCAATTTTGCTTCCCTTGATCTAGTCTTGACACCCTAGGTTGAGTGTGACATCCTAAGACATCTAATGACCAGATTACCCTCACTATACAATGGGTAATTCAATCCTAGTAGTTAAAATCACTTTTTATATAATTTGTTAAGTTAAATCAAGGGTTTTCCCAATAGATAAGATCCTCATGCTCTTCCCAAGCTCTTGGGACTCAAGGATCTGGGCCATCAGAGAGTCTAGATGGCATAGAGAGATCTCTACTGATGCTTTGTTAGGAAAGCTCAAATCGTATTAAATGCTGCTGAAAAGCAGGGCTGAAACAGAGGCAAAGGAGATAGTCTCAACTCCTATCCAAAGGAGCCTTGCTTTGAAGGTTGCTGAAGGAGAGCCCTCCACTCCTGAAGATGAGATGTTCAATCTCTCAGTAAGGAGATTCAGAAAGTGGGTCAAGACAGAAGACTCAAGAAGAAGAGAAAGGAGCTCAAAGCCCAGATTTGATAAGACTCCAAAGAAGGAAGTGATCTGCTTCTCCTGCAAAAAGCCAGGGCACATAGCCCCCGAGTGCCCACAAGAACAAAGGGACATGAACAGCAACAAAGATGAGCAGAAGAAGAAGTCTTTCAGGAGGAAAGACAAGAAGAAAGCTAAAGGTTTCATTGCTGAAACCTGGAGTGATTCTGAAGCAGAGTTAAGCCCCTCCTCATCAGATAGTGATGAAGAAGCTGCTGAAGCTGTCTGCATGATGGAATTAGGAATCTCCTCAGATGATGAAGAAGAACAGGTATCTCTGTTTGATAATTTTGATTTTGACTCAAAAGATTTTAAAATATGTTTTAAGGAATTCTGTAATGACTATCTCAAAACTCAAACAGAAATAACTACAGTTAGGGAAGAGTTAGAAGATTTTAAGAAAGATGATTTATATGTGAGAAATCAGGACTTAGTAGATGAAATTAATAATAAGGAATCAGAACTAATTAACATAAGAAATGAAAATTAAAACTAAAAGAAGAGCTAACAAAGGCAAAAGCCTTTGAGGACTCTCTCAATGGGAGGAGTCAAAAGCTCAAAAATATTACACAAAAACTTTCTATGAGATTTAAGCACCTAGGTCTAGGAGCAGATCCATGCACTAACACAAAAGTCCATAGTAGGTCAGCCTGGAAAATTCCAGTTAGGTTTGTTAGACCTAATGATTATCAACCAAGTGAGAGGAGTGCACTAACTAAGGATCAGGACATTAATAACCCAGATAAAATAATTGTATTTAATAGAGTAAATTCAAACAAGGGCAAGAAATCTCTAGGCAAGAGTAATTCAGAGAAATCAATCAACATTTGGATACATTTTATACACATTTCAAGTACCAAAATAATAAACATAGGTTTGATAGACCCATTCTCTGCCATCATAAAGGATATCATGAAAGACCCTTCTACTTTTTCATAGAACCTTATAATGGTAAAAGCAAAGGGCCCAAGGTAACCTGGGTTCCATCTAATGTTTGTGCTACTTGTGCAGGATTAGGTTGGATCCCTCCTAGTAGATAATGGAAGGGGAAGGAAGAACTATAGCTTAATAAAAAACTAAATCTAACAAGGGAGTGATCTCTTCTCTGAATCCTCTTATTATCTTCTTTAGTTCACAAAAATAATAGTATAAATACTATTTTCAATAAAATATTGCTGGGAAAAACAACAAGAACTTTCTAAGAAAATAGAACTATTTATTCAGAGTTGCGTCGAATAGAATTCGACGTATCGTCTAATTTTAGTCGACGCTTGCTTCGAAAGCAATATGCAACAGATAATTCGAGTTGCGTCGAATAGAATTCGACGTACCATCTAATTCTATTCGACGCCATCTTTGAGAGCTGTCTGAAACAGACAATTCGAATAGCATTCGACGCAACGTCGACTTCATATCATCGCATCCGTCGATTTAATACTTGCCCGTCAATTTCGATGGTGCGTCAAGTTCAAATCGACGTAACGTCGATATGACAAGCGCGCGCAGTTTCACTTCTAGAAGCTGCATTGACACATTTTGGCGGGCTGACTATTAATCTTTATCGATGTTGCTTCGGATAAAACCCTAAGTTGTGATGAATTATCTTCTCTTAAGCAACATAGGCGTCGAATTCATTACGCTTTCAAATTTTCTCTTTCCTACTCTCGTGCTCTCCCTCCCTCCAGCTCTCCCGCATCTCTCTCTCGTCTCTCTCTCTCTCTCTATCTCTTCTCTTTTTGCAGGTACCTAAGAATCAATGGCTCCTTGATGAGTAGTTTATTCACTCATCTTTTAGTTTAATTTAGTTATAATTCTTATATAAATCTATTTAAATTATATGTATTTTCCTACATAAATTGCTGTCCTTACATTTCTATGAGCTAACTTAAATTTATTTTATGATTTTAGGTTTTTATGGACACATTGGACCAAAACTTCAAGTACACGCCCAAGGTCATGGGCGTGACCAAGGGGCGTGACAGTCCAGAGGTGTTCCAGAACTGTTTCCGCCACTGCGGGGCATTCCGTGGATTTTCGCCAAGAACACGCCCCCAGGTCACGGGCGTGACCAAAGGGTGTGACCCAGTGTCACGGCCGCGATCTGCCACAAGCATCCAGATCAGCCTGCCACGTCAATTAAAGTTACACACCCCAGGTCACGCTCGTGACCAGGGGGCGTGTCATCCAGTACAAAGGCGTGACCCGCCCCACGCCATTTCCCGCCGAAGCTTCCCGCCAGCAACCTGTTTTAAAGTTACACACCCCCAGGTCACGGGCGTGACCTAGGGGCGTGACACGCACGTAACGCCAGCAATTACTCCAAAAGGCGCCCTCTTTGCTGCTGCTTTGATCACACCTGTTACACGCCCCTTGGTCACGGGCGTGACCAAGGGCGTGTAACCCAAAACTTTCAGCTATAAAAAGGCAGCTCCTTCAGATGATCAAGGACATTGTATTGGAGTCCAAGCCTCCATTTCTTGCTTTATTTCCGTGTTTTAAGTATTCTAGCTCTACTTTTTCTTGCACTTGTAATTTCCCTTTCAATAGTTGTAATTCCTTCTTGAATTAATAAAATTTGTTGTTGTTTTGTTCATCCATTCTCTTAAGTTTGTCCACCCCTCTTTTCAGTAGTTATAATCTTCAAGTTGAGTTACCTTTCTTGTTGCAACCAAATCAAAGTACTTTTTGATAGAACTATAGAGATCTTCTTGAGTAAGAGAAATCAACACGCCCGGATTTTTATACGACCTTGGTTTTTATAAGCCTATACTACATTCGACGCGGTACACTTGTCGTTGTCGTTTGCAAGCATAGTTCAGTTTCATCAAGTTTTTGGCGCCGTTGCCGGGGATCTGAGTTGATATTTCGAAAGAGAATATCTATTGGTTTTATCGTTTCCTTTCACCTCTTACTTTTTTTATTTTTCATCTCTACTAGGTGCAACTAAATTCCTGGAAAGGACGCTTTGAGCTTGAATTTCCATCACAGCCTCTTGTTGAAACCGATTTCTCGGTCTCTAGTGGAGCTCGGGGCCCTCACCGAAATGAGGGGCGGCTAGCCCTTACTGATCCCTCGAGGAGGGTAGACGGAAGATTAGGAAATTGAATAAGACTTTAGTCACAGCGAGGAGGTCCCTCCACTAACCCGGAAGATCGTTGAGCGCTTCCCCTCCCAAGCCAAAGCTGAGACTCGGGCACCTTGGAGAGCTCTGGAAATGCTAACCAAAGAAAGCCTAAGGAGAGGGAAGCTCAAGTGAGATCTCTCCAAAGGTTCCCTTAAGGTCCTATTTATAGATTTTCTGATCTGGCCTGCAAATAATAGGATTCCGCCTTTTGATTTTACTATCCGCACCCCAAATAGGTCTGCTAACAGCCAAGCTCCGCTGTTTGGAGAGGCTAAGGGCAGACCACCAAGGGTAAAAGGGTAAGTTGACCCTATTGATTTATGGATAAGGGATTGCGAGAACCTTACTGTCGGAGTTCTCGCGGGCCTTCTCGCGGATCCTGCTCGCGACGCCTCTTCTAGGGGATCGCCTTGCGAGAACCCTGCTGGCCCATTTTGGTGGTATCTGCCGAGGTCTTGTCGGCCGGGGGCCGATTCGGCGAGGTCCGGATCTCACAACACCTGTGGCGAGACCGTCCCTCTGGCTTCAACGAGCATATAACTTCGTCGACCTCAGGTGATTTCGTCGAACGCCTGTCTCGCTGACCCTTCTCGCTCGCCCTTCGGCGAGCTCTGTTTTCTTGCCTGGCGAATATCGGGGTTGTACATAATCCCCGCTCTTCGTGAGGACAAATGTGCTCGCGAAGAATCATCCAACCCCAGGTATTCGCCCGCTCCTGGACGACCTGTCGGGAATCTTTGGTGGGACCCACCCTATAGGCTATAAATATCATCCCGAGCCTCCATTGGCGTGCGCCGTTATTTTTCTTCCTTTCCTTACTGTAGCTTCCTGGAGATGCCGATTTCCGAAGAAGCAGAGGCTCGCCTGAGGGCGATGAGAGCCGGCGGGCTACCTACCACAACCAGGGTTCCCGTCTGGATGAACCGGCCGCCCCCCGCCCATTCGCCGAAAGTCAAGAAGGCGAAGGCGGCTCGTCGCATCGGAGACGACTCTGTGATGCTGGATTCCTCCCCGGACGATCGCCACCCCGGGAAGGTATGAGCTACTCCAGTTTACGTCCATAAATTGCTCCTCATTCATTTCTACTCACAGGATGCTTTGCCGAACGAGAACATTGGAGAACCCGCTGACAGGTCTCGCAAGAGTCCGCAGGCGGATCTGAACCTCGCTGGGAAAAATGTCACCGGTATGATCTTAATCTTGCATACCATAATATTTCTTGTCAACTATATATGACCTCCGTTCCTCATTTCTTACAGTCTCGCCCCTGAAGTCCCCGGTCCGCCAGGCGTCGCGGCCGCCGTCTCCGTCTCCTCCAGACAAAATCATAGATAAGCCGGGTTCCAGCTCCTGACGAGCGAGGAGACCGGTGGCTCCGCGCCGCCAAAGATTCCCCCGACCAACAGCACAGTTTATCCCGCCGGCTTGGGCAAATCTCTTTACCCTCACTATGGTAATGTGTTCCAGAGCCGTCCTTCGACTTCTCGCCCCCCTCTCGGTAAGCATTCCAACCTCGCTGAAACCCTGCGCGAACTCACACTCGCCATCTAACCTCTGTAAAATCTTGCAGACAATGCCAAAAATCCGCATACCGATTCTGAACTGGGCGACGACGAGATGTCTCCCCTTCCTGACCAGGTGGAGGAATTCTTAGGGGATCCGCGAGATCCGGAGATGATGAAACAGCGGGCCGCGGAGTTATTGAGGAAGCACGGGCGAATGCTTATGGACCTCAACATGCAGGCGAGACGGGATAGGGAAGCCGCGGAGGATAGGCACGCGGTCCTGATGGAGGAATGTGTGAGGCTCCGGCAAGCGAGACAACGCGACCAGGACGAGAACGCCACGACGCCAGAGGTGCACATAGCGAGGATGAGAGACTACGCCTACCTCATGGACCGGGAGGGTCGTTTGCAGAGGACTATTATAATTCAAGGGTACCGCCTAGATCCGGGTCGCGGGGTGGGGGCCGGTGGAAATGGCTCCCCCACGATTCTCGCTAGCTGCTATATCGTGAAGTTGTTTGTAATAGTTGTCGTCGTCTTTGAACAGTCTCGCTACGTTTCGCGACTCGCATATTCGCCACTCATGCTGGCTTCTATTTCTCTTGACAATTAAGTATCATTACCTTTTATGGTTTCTCGCTCGCTATCAGTGAATCTATTTTACTTTTGTTATATCGTGCTCGCGAGGACCCTCTGTCCTTGCTAAACATATTCTGCATGGATGTTGTTTGCACTAAACCCGCAGGTCTCCCTCGCCCGCCTACGTGATGTGATGTTTTTGTGGATACTCGCGCTCGCCGACGCTTGGACTTCTTCCCGCCCTTTTGCTTTGGATATAAATAGGCGGTCTTAACTGAGTCAACCACCGCATTTATTCTCGACCTTATTCTTCCTCTGCTTCAGAGCTCTCGCTCTTTCTCGTTCTCGTATTTCTTCCTTTCTCGCAGGTTTCTAAGATGGGAGGCGACGCGGAGTCGGAGGGTCGGCGAAGGGTCGTGAAGGCCTTCGCCGAGCATAGCTTCTTCACTTGTAATCTGACCAATGAGGAGTACTTCAGCGCGGTCGCCGACTACGTTGTCCCCCCGTTCGAGGCACGCCGCCCTAGCGAGGACGACGTGATCAACGAACCGTTGGTCGACGAGTTGGCCATTCCTACCGCCCATTTCGCGGTCGGTCTGCGCCTTCCCTTGTGGCCGGAAGTTCGCCAGGTAATAATCGCTCTCGCTTACTTTCTATTTTTTTTGCCACTCGAGTCTCGCTCGCCATATGGACTAATCTTGTTCTCGTTGCTTGTTAGGTGCTCAAACACTATGGCGTGGTTCCCGGCCAGCTCACACCTAATGCCATGGCGGTGGTCACCGCCTTCGCCTGTTACCTTCGCGAGGAGCGCATCGAGTTCAGCCTCCCGGTCTTCCGGAAGCTGTTCTCATTCCGCGCCTACAAAGATGGGACAGCCTACTTCGTGGGCACGGGCCCGAAGGTTGTTGAGACCGTCAACAAGGCCCACTTCTGGGCCCAGAAGTTCGTCGTCGTCAAGGGGAACTTCGGCAACATTCCCCTCTCGCCGGTTCAACATGGCGAGACCACCTACCGGCCCACCGCCCTCGGCGGCCATGACGCCCTCCTCCATCAGTTCTTCTGCAAGAAGAACTTCGAAGTCGTCTACCTCCGCCGCAACCAAGATTCGCTGCCTCCGGTTCTCGCCGGGGAAGGTAAAGATCTCGCCCAACACCTACGCCTTTATTCGCCACCACATCGTACTTATCGAAACTACTGTTTGTTTCTAGGAGAGCGAGATCTGCCCCTTCATCCCCCCTACGCGAGCAACCGGAAAACCGACGCTACCATGGCTCTCGCTACCATGGGGGCGGAAGCTTGCCGAGGCGTCATCACTCCGGCTGAGCCCTCTTCTCGCAAGAGATCGGGGGCTTCCAGTAGTCACGCTGCCCCTTCGAGATCTCCGCCAAAGAAGAAGAGCAAGAAGAGCACAGTCTCGCTCGCTCCTTCGAAGGGCAAGGAGCCCCGCGAGGCCGCCTTCGACGAGTTTGACCTTACCGGCCTCTCGGGGGGCGAGGACGAAGAGCCCTGCCAAGAGGCGGTCAGGACCTCCATCCTCCCCATCCCGGTGAACCACTACAACTTCGTCCTCGGCCAGAGGCGCCGGGACGAGACTGGTGAGCCCCTCGTCACTTGGAAGCCGGAGACCAACAGGGTGGATATCTCCTCCATCCTCCCCTCCTGGGTGGAGAAGGAGACCGTCAGCGGTCATGCCTTCGACCTCGCGTTCGCTCTTTATGGTCGCGAGGACGCGGGGTCTTATAAGGATGAGACCGCGAGAACCCTTGCTTACGAGAGTGCGAGGTCTCAGCTGCACTCTGCCGAGCTCGCCCACATGACGGGGAGGCGTTGCTTACAGCTGGAGCTTCAGAATGTGGAGCTTGCGAGGGCCTACCAGGGGGTTCTTGCCGAGAACACGTAGCTGAAGGAGAAGCTGCTCGTCGCGGAGGGCAGTGTGGTGAGTCACCTAGACCTCATCTTCCTTTCCTTTGGCCATTTCGCCTCTTTAATTGAACTTATTTGCAGGATGTCGAGACCGCCGGGAGAGACGACGCTCGCATCAAGGATTTGGAGGGCGAGGTGGTTGGGCTGAAGGCCCTAAAATGCGACCTCACTCGCGCCGTTGTTCCCCCCTCACCTCGCCGTTTAAAAGAAGACCGGCGAGCTCGAGACGAAGAAATCCGTGTGGGGTCTATAGAGTCCGCTCGCTACATCTTCTCGGTGATGAAGGAGGCCGGCCTCTTGGCCGATGATGCGGTCGACATGACTCTGGAAGACGTCGTCCCGGAGCTCTTCCTCTCTCTTCCGCCAGTGAAGGACAGTGATGACGAAGAAGGATCTGCGGGTGGCTCCTGAAGCTCGCCGCCATTCTCCTTTTTGTGATGTAATTTTTGATCGGCGAGATCGCCGAAGATTGTAACCGAACTGTGAAGTATAGAATGCAGATTCTGTTTTGTTCACTGTGCTTTCCCTTTCTCATTTCCATTTTCACTTGTCGAATGTCTCGTCCTCGCTTATCTCGATATCCACCTTCGCGGGGTTTATTCTTGCGGCGGTCGTTCTCGCGCCGTGCGTTATTGGATAGATATGCGTAGCCATATTGATTAGCCCTAGTTGCGCTAACGGGAATGTCCCGTCGATTTTATGCAGCGTTCTAGTTATTGCAATGGAAAAGTTTTTTTCTACAAATGAACTATCCCAAGTGTTGCAGAGAAAAGATCAAGATATTGTAAATGCAATGCATTTCGTAAAATTGTCAAAACTATTATTATTGAAGATGAGAAATGATGAAGTCGAGTGGGAAATTTTTATGACTGAAGTCTCAACTTTTTGTAGAAAACATGACATAGAAATTGTTAATATGGATGAAAAGTTTGTTCAGCAAGGTAGATCAAGACGCAATGCACGTGAGATTACAAATAAACATTATTTCAGGATTGAACTTTTTAATGCAGTGCTTGATTGGATGCTAAATGATCGTTTTGATGAAGTAAATACAGAATTACTCTTATGTGTTGCTTGTCTAGACCCAAAGGATCATTTTAGTTCATATGATAAACAAAAATTACTTCACCTTGCTGCATTATATCTGTATGATTTTACGTCAATAGAGTTGCAGTTACTTGAAGGACAACTTGACATATATATTTTTGATATGCAATCTACATCAACGGACACCTTTTCTGATGTTAAAGGAATTAGTGATCTTCTGAAAAAAATTGTGGAATTAAAAAAACAAGATCACTATCAGTTAGTTTTTAGATTATTGAAATTGGCTTGCCTCCTACCAGTTGCTGCAGCTACCGTTGAAAGAACGTTTTCTGCAATGAAGATCATAAAGAATCGGTTGCGAAATAGAATGGGGGATGAATGGATGAATGATTGCTTGGTTGCGTACATTGAAAAAGATGTTGCAGATACTATTACAACAGAAACTATTATTTCTCGTTTTCAGAGCATGTGCCAGCGGAAAGTATCTTGTTGAACTGTAAGTTTTTAATATTTGACAAACAATTTTTAGATCTTCTATGCTATGTTGTGTAATATTTTGTTCAATATTTTCCTTACATAAATATATCATCAAAAAAAAAATTTCGGGGGCGCTGCCCCCGAACCCCCACATCAGGGGCACTGCCCCCCGAACCCCTCCAATTGATAATACTTTAATTGTGCCCGTGCGACTTCGAAATCCTAGTTCCGCCGCTGTGCGTAGGACGCTTTGGCTGCTCTGGCCTTTCGATGTTCGCCTTAGGATTACTATGCTTTTAGGTATGCGTATTTTCTTTGTCTTCGTGGGGCGTTTTTCCTCTGGGCGGGAGCTCGCCCCTTACCCGAAGCTGGCAACCTTTCTGCCGAGAACTGGATGTTCTGGATCGCATAAGATTAATTCTCGCCACTCGCCTAGTATCGTGCGAAATCCCTCTTTGGCGAGCGAGCCGATCCGCCGAGCGAGACTGAGCATTCCAGCATAAGGACCTGCCCCCCTTGTCAGCCTCTCCAGAGATCAACCTGAACCCCCCGTCTAGGTGAGAGCCCGGGAGCGGAATCGATCTGGGGCATTCTGGCACCAACATATCCAACCCTGCCAGCCTCTCCAGAGATCAACCTGAACCCCCCGTCTAGGTGAGAGCCCGGGGCGGAATTGATCTGGGGCATTCCAGCACCAACATATCCAACCTTGCCAGCCTCTCCAGAGATCAACCTGAACCCCCCGTCTAGGTGAGAGCCCGAGAGCGGAATCGATTTGGGGCATTCTAGCACCAACATATCCAACCTTGCCAGCCTCTCCAGAGATCAACCTGAACCCCCCGTCTAGGTGAGAGCCCGGGAGCGGAATCAATCTGGGGCATTCCAGCACCAACATATCCAACCTTGCCAGCCTCTCCAGAGATCAACCTGAACCCCCCGTCTAGGTGAGAGCCCGGGAGCGGAATCGATCTGGGGCATTCCAGCACCAACATATCCAACCTTGCCAGCCTCTCCAGAGATCAACCTGAACCCCCCGTCTAGGTGAGATCCCGGGAGCGGAATCGATCTGGGGCATTCCAGCACCAACATATCCAACCTTGCCAGCCTCTCCAGAGATCAACCTGAACCCCCCGTCTAGGTGAGAGCCCGGGAGCGGAATCGATCTGGGGCATTCCAGCACCAACATATCCAACCTTGCCAGCCTCTCCAGAGATCAACCTGAACCCACCGTCTAGGTGAGAGCCCGGGAGCGGAATCGATCTGGGGCATTCCAGCACCAACATATCCAACCTTGCCAGCCTCTCCAGAGATCAACCTGAACCCCCCGTCTAGGTGAGAGCCCGGGAGCGGAATCGATCTGGGGCATTCCAGCACCAACATATCCAACCCTTGTCACCCCGGCACGGCGGTAGTTATAAGCATCACAAAGAAGGAGTAAGACATTCATTAAACAACATAATAAGCTTTCAAGGGTAAAATCGTTTCAAATCATCCCCACTTCGGGCTCGGTCGAGGGGCACCCCTTCCACATCCTGGAGGTGATACCCCCCTCCCCCCCCCCCCCCCCCCCCCGACTTGAGCACCTCGCTTACAATATATGGACCCTCCCAGTTGGGGTTAAGCTTACCCACCGCGGCCCCTCTGCCGGCCGCATCGACCTTCTTCAGGACTAGGTCTCCTTTCTAAAAGTGCTTGATCCGGATATGTTTGTCAAAATATCGAGCCATCCGCCGTTTGACCTCTTCCTGCCTGATGGTGGCCAAGTCTCGGAGTTCTTCCACCAGGTCCAAAGATAGCCTCTGCTCTGCATTGTTATCTTCTAGCCACTCTTCATCCCCCTCGCTCGCAGCGATCACCCGGGGGGTCTTTACCTCAAACTCTATGGGGAGAACGGCCTCGGGCCCATGAGAGAGCTTGAACGGAGTCTCTCCGGTGGCGGTGTTCGAAGCAGTCCTCATGGCCCAGAGGACGGAGGGTAGCTGTTCTACCCAGTTTCCCCGAAGATTCCCCACTTTCTTTTTTAATAGGTTAACGATTATTTTGTTCGCCGCCTCCACCTGCCCATTGCTCCTCGGGTGGTGGACCGACGCGAACCTGAGGTCAATGTCGAGCTGAGTGCAGAAGCCAACAAACTCTTCACTAGCAAACTGCGGCCCATTGTCCGTCACTATAGCTAGAGGTAGCCCGTGCCTGCAAATTATCTCTCCCCACACAAAATTCCTTACCACCTGAGAGGTTACCTTAGCGAGTGCTTTCACTTCTACCCACTTGGAGAAGTAGTCGATCATGACCAGCAGGAACTTCCTCTGGCCGCTGGCTTGGGGGAAGGGACCGACCAGGTCCAACCCCCATATGGAGAAGGGCCAGGGAGCCGTGATGGTCCGGAGCCTTTGAGCCGGGAGGAGTTGGAGCGGAGCATAGAGCTGGCACTTCGGACACTTCCTCGCGAACTCTGTCGCATCCTTGCTGAGAGTGGGCCAGAAATATCCTTGCCTCAACACCCTCCCTTCCAGGGTCCGACTCCCGAAGTGACTGTCGCACTCCCCAGAGTGGATTTCTTCCAAGACTCTCGGAACCTCCTCCTCAGAAACACAACGGGCCAGGAGTCCCGAGAGAGTTTTCCTATATAGCCCTCCTGCATGCAAGGAGTAATAAGCGGACTTATACCTGAAGCGCCTCTTGTCCGCGTCCTCTCCAAGGAACTGCCCGGAGGACAGGAAGGTGATGAACGGATCCATCCACGAGGCTCGTCGATCCACCTCCATCAACTCTCCTTCCTCGATGGAAGGCCGGAAGAGTTCTGAAGCCGTCCCTCCCGCTCGGGGACCAAACTTGGCTAGGAGATCCGCCTGGGTGCTCTCCTCCCTCGGCACGTGCCTGATGGAGAAGGTGCGGAACTGCCCGATGATCCCCTTAACCTTCTCCAGGTATAGCAGGAGGGTCGGGTCCTTCGCTTCAAACTCTCCCTTGATTTGGCATGCTACTACCATGGAGTCCGTGGAGACCTCCACGTCCTGCACCCCTAGTTCCCGGTCCAGCCGAAGGCCCGCTATCACTGCCTCGTACTCAGCCTGGTTGTTGGTAATTGGGAAATGGATGTTTAAGGCTTGCTCAATCCGAGTCCCCTGAGGACTTACCAGGACTATCCCCCCTCCATAAGAGTATTTTCCCGACGCTCCGTCCACCAACATCTTCCATGTCTTGGGGGGGGGGGGGGGGGGGGGGGGGGGGCTCGTGCTCCCCCACCTCGGCCGCGTAGTCGGCCATGAAGTCTGCCACCGCCTGAGCCCTGATGGACGTCCTGGGAACGAACGTGACATTGAATTCACTTAACTCCACGGACCACTTTGCCAACCTTCCCGAGTGCTCCACCCCCTCCATGATTTTATGGAGCGGGTGGTCCGTCACTACCTTGATTGAATGGGCTTGGAAGTAAGGTCAGAGCCTCCGGGCCGACACCACCAATGCGAAGGCTAACTTTTTCAGGATCGGGTACCGGAGCTCTGCCTTCTTCAGCACTCGGCTGACGTAGTAGATAGGGAACTGTTTCTTCCTCTCCTCCCGGATCAACACGGAACTTACTGCTTCGGACCCTACCCCCAGATACAAGGATAGGTCTTCTCCTGGCCTCGGCCCCTGGAGCAGAGGGGTCTGGGTGAGTTATTCTTTCAGAGCCTGGAAGGCCTCTTCGCATTCCGAGGTCCACTCAAACTTCTTGTTGCCCCGTAGCACCTTGAAGAAAGGCGCACACTTTTCCCCTGCCTTAGAGAGGAACCTGCTGAGCCCAGCCAACTTCCCTGTAAGGCTCTGAACTTCCTTCGGATTCCTCGGTGACCCTAACTCCATTACCGCCTTAACCTTGTCCGGGTTAGGCTCCACTCATGCGGGGGTGAGTAAGTGGCCTCGGAACTTTCCTCGGCTCGCCCCGAAGACACATTTCAAGGGATTGAGTTTCATCTTGTAGCGCCGCAGGGTCCCGAACGTCTCCTCAAGGTCTCGGAGGTGAGACCCAAGGTCTCGGCTCTTTACCATGAGGTCGTCAACATAAACCTCCAATGTTGGAACCATAGCTTTTGATTTGAGTTAGGATCCATCCTTTTGTTAATAAGTCATCTAATAATTTAGATCAATCTAAATTAACATAAATTTAATATGATGCGATCGAATCGGAGAATATACTTAAGCAAATAATATAAGTTCTCTGCGTTCGACAAATGTCGAACGGCGCTCGACAAATAGCCAGACAGCGCTCGACAAATAGCTAGACAGTGCTCGACAAATAACCAGGCAGCGCTCGACAAATAGCGAACGACGCTCGACGAATCCAGTCAGAACAATTGGAGCGGGCAGGCATTCTCTGAACGGCACTCGACAAACTCAATCTAGCCATTTCAGCAGTCTACGAATTCCAAGATAAAGACAATTGCTCAAGGACACAAGATGGCGAGCACAGCCCGACAAATATCAAGCGGGATCGACGAATTTCTCTCTAAATTAGTTTATATTTTATTTTCTATCTTTTGACTATTCCTCTTAGCCGTTGCAGATCAATCAATACTATTAGCCGTTGCAGACCAGCTCTAATAAAAAGCAACGGCAGGTTATCTTCTCGAGGAGTCAAATCATTGATGGAGACCTAAGCTCTTTCCTTCTTCCCAAGAGAAGAATTCAAATTAAGAGCAAAGGCTTTCGGATTATAAAAGGAACAGAGCAGTACTCACAAAAAGATAGATATACAACATACACACGACAGAAAAGAGAAAATTCATCTTGTTGTTCTTCTTCTGTACTAACATCTTCTTGCAGATCACATATATCCTGAGACACCGATCACAACCATTTGCTCAGGATCATCTCTGCCTAGGAAGAAAGAAGTATTTGTACAATCAAGAGAAGAGGGCTCCAGAACTGTCATCAACTCTCATAAGACAGGGGGAGCTCTTCAAACATCTTCATCAAGATCCATTTAACTTCAAATCAGGATCTTCAAAAGTCTTCTTATACAGAGAAGAACAATTTAATTTCTGCTTTTATCTTTCTTTACTTCACCCCATCCTGTATAGGGTTATAACTCCCTTCAAAAGTTAACTCTCGGTGACAGGGCACCTTAGCAAAAACCTGCAGTTTGGTTAGAGCACCTTATTAACAGCTCACCTGGTGTGAGGGCACCTTATCAACAACCTCATAGTGGAATCCTACCAGTGGGTAGAAGAGTAGATGTACCAAGTTGAGGGGAACTACTATACATCTTGTGTCATCTGGATTGTGCTTCTTGTTTGCTTGTTTATTTCTGTTTTTATTTGTGTTGTTATTTATATGCACTCTAACTGTTTGATTTTATTGCTCATACAGAAATCAGCAAACTCACTTATATATATATCACTTACTTTGAAAGTAAAAATTAAGCAAGATCTTTTAATAAGATAAATAAGAACTAAACCTCCACTTTCAATTGGTATCAAAGCTGGTTGATTTGTCACACAGGTTAACACCTGAAATCACAAAGATCACCTAGTTCTTATATTTTTTTTGTTGTTTTGTTTTTCAAAAATGACACAAGATCTTTTATCTTCAGATCCACTTGCATGTAATCTAGATAGATCTACTTTATGGCAAGATAGAATTAAGATATATACAAATGCCACAGATGAAGAAACTTACAAATTTATTTTGACAGGACCTCCCCTCATATCAAAGGCAGTTACACCTGCATTACCTTGCTCCATGGGTCTCAAGTCTCCTTCGAGAGCAATGAAAGGGCCTGTTTATGTTGGCGCTGATATATCTTCTTCAAAGATAACTGCCGAAATAAAACGTGAACCTTCTTCCATTTCTTCAACTAACTATATTTTTGATGCAGAACCATCAACAAACCTAAGTGAAGAAGAACAGGAAGAAGAACTTAGAGCTAGAGCTTTCTGCATGATGGCCATATATGGAGGCTCATCTCAAATTCCAGATGCAGAATTCAAATCGGAAAAACTTGAGGTAAATGAGGTAACTCCAACTTATAATTTTACCTCTACTCAAGATAAAACTAATCATAAATTAACATTTACAGAATTAATAAAATATGAAATTAAACCTTTAAAAGAGTTAACAAATATAAATTTTCTAACTCCTGAGAATAATAAACTTCAAAAAAATTTGAAATCATCAGAAGAACAGACTATTCTTCTTAAAAACAAATTTTCTATGGCAAGCACAACCAATGGGAGAAATCTCAAAATACAGGCCAAAAAATTTGAACAACTTTCTAAAGAGAAATTAATCAATCATGATCAACAAAAATCATCAAACTTATATTTCAATGAAATAAAAAGGCTAATATATTTTAAGAAACTTTCTAAATTAAACTATTAATAAGTTTCTCACCATTAAACTTTATTCCTAATAAACAAGCATAAAAATATTAATGTCAGATAACTTCAATGTTCTTATAGACCTTCTCCAAATTATGTTGAGCATTCTACTGTAGTTGCATTGATTAGAAATAATCAGAAGCACTGAGTGTGAGTCTCTTCTGATAGGGAGGAATCTTAAGAAAGAAGGTATCAGACAAAAATTTCCTTAGAAATCCATTAAAGATTGCTGCAATTGAAAACTCTAAATCTTTAATTTTAGGAAAGCAGAGTTGCTCAAATAATTTAAGAACAAAAATTATTAAAGCTCAAGTGAGAGAGAAAATGAGAAATCCAGAGAAACCAAGTAAGAGAGAAAATCAAAACCCCTTTCAATTGATATCAAAAAATTTAATCTCTGCAAGTGAAAAACTTCAAGAAATGAGACGCTGCAACTGAAAATTCTAAAAGCCATTTTAAGATTACCAGGTCACTAGTTTTGATTTGATACCAACTCAAATAGGGGGAGATTGTTGGAACCATAGCTTTTGATTTGAGTTAGGATCCATCCTTTTGTTAATAAGTCATCTAATAATTTAGATCAATCTAAATTAACATAAATTAAATATGATGCGATCGAATCGGAGAATATACTTAAGCAAATAATATAAGTTCTCTGCGTTCGACAAATGTCGAACGGCGCTCGACAAATAGCCAGACAGCGCTCGACAAATAGCCAGACAGCACTCGACAAATAGCCAGACAGCGCTCGACAAATAGCGAACGGCGCTCGATGAATCCAGTCAAAACAATTGGAGCGGGCAGGCATTCTCTGAACGGCACTCGACAAACTCAATCTAGCCATTTCAGCGGTCTACGAATTCCAAGATAAAGAAAATTGCTCAAGTACATAAGATGGCGAGCACAGCCCGACAAATATCAAGCGGGATCGACGAATTTCTCTCTAAATTAGTTTATATTTTCTTTTCTATCTTTTAACTATTCCTCTTAGCCGTTGCAGATCAATCAATACTATTAGCCGTTGCAGACCAGCTCTAATAAAAAGCAACGGCAGGTTATCTTCTCGAGGAGTCAAATCATTGATGGAGACCTAAGCTCTTTCCTTCTTCCCAAGAGAAGAATTCAAATTAAGAGCAAAGGCTTTCAGATTATAAAAGGAACAGAGCAGTACTCACAAAAAGATAGATATACAACATACACACGACAGAAAAGAGAAAATTCATCTTGTTGTTCTTCTTCTGTACTAACATCTTCTTGCAGATCACATATATCCTGAGACACCGATCACAATCATTTGCTCAGGATCATCTCTGCCTAGGAAGAAAGAAGTATTTGTACAATCAAGAGAAGAGGGCTCCAGAACTGTCATCAACTCTCATAAGACAGGGGGAGCTCTTCAAACATCTTCAACAAGATCCATTTAACTTCAAATCAGGATCTTCAAAAGTCTTCTTATACAGAGAAGAACAATTTAATTTCTGTTTTTATCTTTCCTTACTTCACCCCATCCTGTACAGGGTTATAACTCCCTTCAAAAGTTAACTCTCGGTGACAGGGCACCTTAGCAAAAACCTGCAGCTTGGTTAGAGCACCTTATCAACAGCTCACCTGGTGTGAGGGCACCTTATCAACAACCTCATAGTGGAATCCTACCAGTGGGTAGAAGAGTAGATGTACCCAGTTGAGGGGAACTACTATACATCTTGTGTCATCTAGATTGTGCTTCTTGTTTGCTTGTTTATTTCTGTTTTTATTTGTGCTGTTATTTATATGCACTCTAACTGTTTGATTTTATTGCTCATACAGAAATCAGCAAACTCACTTATATATATATATATATCACTTACTTTGAAAGTAAAAATTAAGCAAGATCTTTTAATAAGATAAATAAGAACTAAACCTCCACTTTCATCCAAGTTTCTTCCCTTCTGCTCGCGGAAGACTCTGTCCATCATCCTTTGGTATGTGGCACCTGCATTCTTGAGCCCGAACGGCATCATCTTATAACAGTAGCATCCATCCCCCGTGATGAAGGAGACATCCTTGATGTCCGGGGGGTGCATGCGGATTTGATGGTAACCTGAAAAAGCATCTAAGAAAGACATCACAGGAAAACCGATGGCTGAGTCAACCAGCGCGTCGATCCTAGGCATGGGGTAACAATCCTTAGGGCATGATTTATTAAGTAAAGAAAACTTGATACACATCCTCCATTTACCTCCTCCCTTCTTTACCATAACGACGTTGGAGACCCAGCCTGGATACTGGATCTCCTTTACAAAGCCTGCCTGTAGGATCTTGCTCACCTCCTCGCGGATGGGCCCTTACAGCTTGTCGGCGGTGGCCCTTTTCTTCTGGCGGATATGGCGGGTGCCGGGGTCGAGGTTGATGCGATGGCAAGCCACATCCGCGTCGATCCCGGGCATTTCCGAGGTGCTCCAAGCGAAGACGTCTATGTTCTTCTGCACGCACGCCAGGATCTCCGCTTGATCTTCTGGGTTTAGTCCTCCGCTGACCCGGACCTTCTCTACCACCCCTATCCGGGTGGTGACCTCGAGCTCCACGACCTCGTCCATAGCCTCTAGCTGGGACTGTTCTCCCCAAGCCCTCTCCTCCTCGGCACAAGCGAGAGCCTGGGTTCCTTCCTCGACCTCCTTCTCTACCACCATCAGCTCCTCCGCCCCTCCCTCCTGGTCCTTCACTTCTTCTTCCTCTCTTTCCGCTCGGGATCCCTCAGCTACCCCTTCCTAGACATGGACTTCATCTCCCTCCATCTTCTCCCCGGCTATCTCCTTACCTCCGGCTTCGGCCGCCTCCTCCATCATCTTATCCCACTCCTCCGCTTCTCCCATCCAGGAGATGGTGCTGACAGCCGTTACGTATCACTGCCTTGCCACCTTGGGATCCCCTTTGATCCGCACCTGAACCTTTCCGTCGTTGAACTTAAGGCATTGATGAAAGGTGGAGGGGACACAGCGGAACGCGCTGATGAGTGGCCGTCCGAAGATGGCGATGTAGCTGCTTGGAGCGTCCACTATGACAAAACGGTAGTTCCTGGACTGCCCACCCAGGGTCACATGAAGTCCTACTCCCCCTTCTACTTCTTTCCTCTCCCCCGAGAAACCAAACAGAGGGCCATCCGAGGCCAACACCCTTCTGGGCTCCACCTCCATCATGTCAAACGCCTTCTTGAAGATGACGTTGACCGAACTCCCATTGTCCACTAGGATTCGGGAGACGGTGAAGTTCTCGATCGCTGTCTGAATGACCAGCGCGTCGCAGAACGGGTCCTCATAGCCCTGCATGTCCTTCTGGGTGAAAATGATTTTTTTGGCCGGGGGCGGAGCGGTGGAGGTTGAAGCCACGCTCCGGCGGTAGATGGTATGGAGGCTAGCCTTGCGGGTCGCCTCCACCCCTACCCCCCATGGATCACCCCGATCCCCCCTCTATTCCCCCTATCGGCTCTATCCTCACACCTCTCCTCATCCTCCTCTCGAGGTTCGACCTCCACAATCCTCACCGGCTGCAGCTGCTGTGGCGTAGGCGCTCTGCCCCTCTTCACTTCCAGGAACTCCGGGCAGGTGTCCGTTGAGTGACCTTCCTCATCATGGAAGATACAATATGGCAACGTCACCTCCCCTGCATTGGCCTCTGTCACCCTATTCCTTCTCCTCCTAGCGGCTACCGTTTCCACCTCTCCTCACCTTCCTCTTCCTCTTCCTCTTCCCCGTCCAATTGCCATGGCATGTTGGGGAGGGGGAGGCATTTGCATCGGACCCTGCCTCCACCCTAACTGGGGGCCTCCATTGACCTCCGATATGGTTACCCCTTCCTGGGCCGTAACCCCTTCCCTACCCTTGCATTCCTCCACCTTGCGGCCTCCATCCCCCCTCTGGGGCTCAGGGCTCTTCCCTTCTCCTGACCTCCTGCTGCCTCACCTCCGGCTTACTGAGCTTTGCTATCCTCTTGGTGAGCTCCGGGTTGGCTTCCTCACTCGCGACTTCCTCTGACACCCTCTCCATCAGCTCTTCATAGGAGACGGGGGCTTTTCTCTTCAACGCCATCTTGAAGAAACTCTCTTTCAACCCGACCGTGAAGGCGAGTTGGAGTGCAAACCCAGGCATCTCCTGAGTGAGCTGCACTTCCTCCTGGAACCGATCGGCATATTGAGCCAACGACTCCCTGGGTTCCTGCTTCACTTTGAAGAGGGAATCAGCGTCCTTCTTCCTCTTTTTTGAGGTTGAGAACCTCAGCAAAAAACTTCGGCGCAAATCCTCGAACGCGTAGATTGATCCTGCAGGGAGCTGATGGAACCAGTCCCTGGCCTTCTCCTTGAGGCTGACGGCAAAGAGCCGACACTTGAAGGCATCTGACATTGGCCTGATGGAGACCGAGTCTTCGAAACTCTGCAGGTGCTGGACAGGGTCATCCCTACCGTTGTAGTACACCCGGTCCCACTCTCTAAACCCCCCTGGGATAGGTGCGGAAAGCACCAGCTCGCAAAAGGGGCTTCCCCCTCCTGTCACCCTTTCTGGCTCCACTCGCCCCCCCAAGCTCTCTCGCTAGACTTGAGCTCGTCGGGACTGCACTCGCGAGGGCGGCGCTCGCCTGAACCATCCCGACCGTGGCCGCATCCTCCTGGCGCACGCTCTCCTGCGCCGCGCTCGCTGGGACAGAGCTTGCCGACACTGAGCTCGCCGGCCCGGCGCTCGCCGGCGCGGAGCTCGCCGGCCTCGGGCTCGCTGGACTGGCGAACAACACTCGCCCCTCCCTGTCCTGTCCTGATCCAACGGCAACTTCTTTTCCAGCCCTTCCCCCCGGGGCATTCTCGCCAACCGTCGTTGGGGGAGGGGTCACCTGAGGTGTTGGGGTCGCAAACTCGTTTCGCAGAGCTGTGACCGTAAACCCCAAGGTGTCGAGCACCTCCTTTCTGAAATCTGCGAGCATCCTGGCCATCGCCACCTGGGGTGTCTCGCCGAACTCCTCGCCTTGCTCTTCATCTCCCGCCATAACCTTTCTCTGGAACTTTCTTGAACTAGCCGCGCTCCACGCTCACCGCACCAAAATGTTGAAACCGATTTCTCGGTCTCTAGTGGAGCTCGGGGCCCTCACCGAAATGAGGGGTGGCTAGCCCTTACTGATTCCTCGAGGAGCGTAGACGGAAGATTAGGAAATTGACTAAGACTTTAGTCACAGCGAGGAGGTCCCTCCACTAACCCGGAAGATCGTTGAGCGCTTCCCCTCCCAAGCCAAAGCTGAGACTCGGGCACCTTGGAGAGCTCTGGAAATGCTAACCAAAGAAAGCCTAAGGAGAGGGAAGCTCAAGTGAGATCTCTCCAAAGGTGCCCTTAAGGTCCTATTTATAGATTTTCTGATCTGGCCTGCAAATAACAGGATTCCGCCTTTTAATTTTACTATCCGCACCCCAAATAGGTCTGCTAACAGCCAAGCTCCGCTGTTTGGAGAGGCTAAGGGCAGACAACCAAGGGTAAAAGGGTAAGTTGACCCTATTGATTTATGGATAAGGGATTGCGAGAACCTTACTGTCGGAGTTCTCGCGGGCCTTCTCGCGGATCCTGCTCGCGACGCCACTTCTAGGGGATCACCTTGCGAGAACCCTGCTGGCCCATTTTGGTGGTATCTGCCGAGGTCTTGTCGGTCGGGGGCCGATTCGGCGAGGTCCGGATCTCGCAACACCTATGGCGAGACCGTCCCTCTGGCTTCAACGAGCATATAACTTCGTCGACCTCAGGTGATTTCGTCGAACGCCTGTCTCGCTGACCCTTCTCGCTCGCCCTTCGGCGAGCTCTGTTTTCTTGACTGGCGAATATCGGGGTCTTACACCTCTAGTACCTTGCGAGCCCTTCACCGGGTTGACCTTGGGAAGTCCAGGACTAATCTTAAATCACCTAATTAAAATATATATATATATATTTATAATAAATATTAAAAATAAATAAATAAATATATTTATCTAAAATTTTACCTTTTTCGCCTTTTTTCTCTTTTCTTTTCTTTTTGGTTTATGACCCGACACAACTCTCCAGCTAATTTTGAATTTGGTTTTGATCCGGAAATCGAGCACACATTGCGGTGACGTCTCCGATTTAGCAATCTACCTATAATTCACGAAGAGTCGGTCGGAGAAACTAACGAGGAAGTAATGGGTGATCCCAACCATAATGAGGCCCCGCTACGGACTGTCCTATTATGCGAGACCAAATTGGGAGGGTACACAATCTAGTATTATTCGCCCGGTAGTGGTGAATAATAATTTTGAAATTAAAACGAGCATCATTTAGATGGTACAACAAACCGTCGTTTTCGATGGCTTATCGGATGAAGATCCTAATTTACATTTGCTTAATTTTTTGGAAATTTGCGGCATATTTAAAATAAATGGCGTCATCGATGATGCCATCAGTTTACGCTTATTTCCTTTTTCTTTGCAGACTAAGGCCAAGCAATGGTTGGGCTCTCTTCCTAGAGGTTCCATCACTACGTGGGCCGAGATGACGGAGAAATTCTTAACAAAATATTTTCCTCCGGCAAAGTCCGCTAAATTACATACGGACATTCTCTCGTTCATGCAAATAGAATCAGAGTCTCTCTACGACACATGGGAACGCTTCAAGAAACTTTTGTGGAGATGTCCTCACCATGCCCTTCCCATATGACAACAAGTTCAGACTTTCTACAATGGTTTGAATCTCCAAACGAGGCAGATGATTGATGCAGCCGCGGGGGGGGGCCCTTAATAACAAAACCCCCGAAGCTGCTCAAGAGCGTTTTGAGGAGATGGCCATGAATGCCTATCAGTGGAATGTGCCACGGTCGCGCCCTAATAAGCTGACCGGACTTTTTGAAGTCGAGGCCACCCCTAACTTAGCGCATCAGGTAGAAATGCTCACAAGGCAAATGGCAGAGATATCTGCTTCCTCCGCCACAAATTGGGCTAATAATAATAATTTTAATAATAATTTCATTCAAGAGCAAGTAGATTATATGGGGAACTTCTATCGCCCTCCTTGTAACCCGAATAATATTCTTCCGTTTAACAATAAAATCCGGGTTTAAGGAATCACCCAAACTTTTCATGGAGCAACCCCAATAACGCTCAACGACCACCACAAGTGAATCCTCTCGGATTTGCTCCTCCACCACCACCACCACAAAATCCCTCTCCGCTTGAAGAGGTCTTCACTAAGTACATTGCCTCCAATGAGTTCAATATCCGGAATCTCACCGGATCGGTCAAAATTTTGGAAAATCAAATTGGACAGCTCGCCAAAATGTTCTCCGAACGCCAGCAAGGAGCACTTCCGGGCAACACTGAGCCCAATCCACGGGAGAGCGCCAAAGTAATCACCCTCCGCAGCGGAAAGGAGGTAAGTTCTTCAAATTTGGTCGAGCCCGAGGTAAACGTTTCATCTTCTCCCCCGCAAGTTCTTTCTTCACATACTTTATTGTCTTCTATTTTAGCTCGGCGCATTATTAAAAATCCTTCTATTCCTTATCCTTCGAAATTTAAAGATGAGCGCAATAAGGAGCAATATAAAAAAAATTATTGAAATTTTGAAACAAATCTAAATAAATGTACCCTTCTGCGAAGCAATTGCTCAAATGCCCAAGTACGCTAAATATCTAAAGGAGTTGCTTTCAAATAAAAAGAAACTTGAAAAATTTTCGCGTATTTCTTTAAACGCAGATAATTGGAAACAGACCTAACCTTTGGCACTATGCAGAGTGTTCGACGGCTTTATTAAATAAATTACCACAAAAATTAAACGACCCGGGACGATTCTCCATCCCGTGCATGTTTGGTAATTTATTAATCAGGCACGCCTTGGCCGATCTAGGAGCTAGCATAAATTTAATGCCTTTTGCGTTATTTAAAAAGCTTAGTTTGGGCAACCCAAGCCCAACTAACATATGCATCCAACTAGCGGATCACTCAGTTAAATACCCAATAGGGGTCATTGAAGATGTGATAGTGAAGGTTGATAAGTTTATCTTCCCGGTAGACTTTGTCATCCTCGATATTGAAGAAGACGCCGAAGTACCCCTAATACTTGGCCGACCTTTCCTAGCCACCGCTCGAGCTATAATAGATGTAAGTAACGGAAAACTTCTCCTGCGAGTTGGAGAGGAAGAAGTTATTTTCAATGTTAATCAATCAATGAGAAATGCACTTACTAACGATGATTCTTGTTTTATTTTAGAATCAAATTTTGAAGAAGAATTATCAACTTTTGCAGAAATAATTTCCCCTCTTTATGAAAATCCGGAGTTACAAACTTTATTATGTCTTGAAGAAACAACCCGGCAGGCAAATTTTGAACAAACAAATTTAAATATTTTTAAAGTCAAAACATCTTATGAAGAACCGCCGAGTCTAGAATTAAAACAACTACCGGATCATCTAAAATATGTATTTTTAGATGAAAATTTAAAATTATCCGTGATTATTTCTTCTACGCTTAATGATTCGGAAATTTCCAAATTAATTAAAATTTTAAATAACCACCGCCATGCAGTTGCATGGCAAATTTCAGATATTAAGGGTATAAATCCCTCATTCTGCACGCATAAAATAAATCTAGAAAATAATCCTCGCGGCACTATTTAGCCTCAATGACGCCTTAACCCCAATTTGAAGGACGTCGTTAAGGCCGAAATTATAAAATTATTGGATGCGGAGATTATTTACCCAATTTCTGATAGCACTTGGGTTAGCCCGGTGCAAGTCGTGCCTATGAAGGGCGGAATGACAGTAGTTGAAAACGAAAATAACGAGTTGATTCCAACCCATACTGTTACGGGTTGGCGGGTCTGCATCGATTATAGAAAATTAAATGATGCCACCCGCAAGGATCACTTTCTGTTACCCTTCATTGACCAAATCTTAGAACGTCTATCCGGTCACTCGCACTACTGTTTCCTTGATGGTCTTTCGGGATATTTTCAAATCCCAATCGCACCCAAAGACCAAGAGAAAACCACCTTCACTTGCCCCTTCGCACATTCGCCTATAGAGGATGTCGTTTGGTCTTTGTAACGCGCCAGCTACCTTTCAAATGTGTATGCTCACAATTTTTAATGAATTAGTTGAGGACATCATGGAAGTTTTCATGGATGATTTTTCAGTCTATGGCGATTCCTTTCAAAATTGTCTAAAAAATCTTGATCGTGTTCTTCAACGATGCGAAGACACAAATCTGACACTCAACTAGGAGAAGTGCCACTTTATGATCCGTGAGGGATTAGTCCTCGGACATAAGGTTTCTAGTAAAGGGATCGAGGTCGATAGGGCCAAGATCGAAGTCATAGAAAAAATCCCTCGGCCTACTAATATTAAATCTATTAGGAGTTTTTTAGGACATGCGGGTTTCTATAGACGGTTCATTAAAAATTTTTCGAAAATTACAAAACCGTTAATGCATCTGAGAAATTCAGAGATTTCTCTAGCTCCTCTGCGTCAGCCATCCAGCTGATGGTACTAACCGCACTGAGGTATCACTCATAGGCTGCTCTTGGATCGCTCTTGATCCTTACCTGGACATCTCCCTGACAGTACTTGAGGCATTGATGGTAGGAGGACGGGACGGCCTTGAAGATGTTGATGAGCGGCCTCCCGAAGATCGCTTTGTAACAGCTCGGGGCGTCGATGATGATGAACCAACATTTGAGTAAGGTGCCTTCGAGGGTTACTAGGAGATCCACTCCTCCTTCCACCTCTTTCCTCTCTCATGAGAAGCCAAAGAGGGGACCATCCGGGTCCATCACCCTTACTGCCTCTACTCCCAACCCGTCAAACATCTGTTGGATCGGTAGGCGCCCTTAGAGGGGGGTAGGGGGGTGGGGGGTGAATACGGGTTTAAAAACTTTTCTGTTATTTTGAAATACTAGAAATATTAGGAGATTGAAATAGTACAAAACAAAGACGAATTAAGTAAAATAAAATAGAGACATGATTTTATTAATATGAAATGTAGTGTTATAAAATTTGACTTCTTATAACGCTAGAAATCGAAGGCGAGTAGTAAAAGACTTTTTCATTTTCTACTCGTATCCCCACGAACCGGTGGCTTTAGCCTATCCTTCTAGAATACGGCCTCAAGCCGCTCTATCCAATCCTCCCTTGGACATGGCCTCAAGCACCCCAAGATCTACACCATAGACCTAGTCGCCAACACGAGGCGAATTTTTGCCTTAAGTCCTACCCAAACATAGTCGCCAACACGAGGTGAATTTACTAAGTGATTATAAGAATGAAAGGAACAACAATATTTAAAACTCCCTCTTACAGAACTTCTGAAGTTGAAGGTGAAGAACCGCTGTATAATAAGCGTTGTTGAAGCGAATGTTGTTCGGATCGGGCGTGAAGAAATCCTCCTTCAGAAATTCGCAGAACTTTGGTGGGAGATCACTTTTCGGCAGAATAAGGCTCTGAAATTTTAGCACTCAACCTCTCTCAAACTTGTGTGTTCGAAACGAGAGAAGAGGGGTCTTATTTATAGATTTTGAGCTAGCGCTTGCGCTACCGCTACCGCCCGCGCTATCCGGGATTAGGCAATATTCTGCGTGTGCATATCTTCATTCCAAGGAAACCTTTCTAAAAATCCTGCGCTACCGCCAGCGCTATCCGCTACCGCCTGACGCTATCACCTTCTAAAATAGCTCCCGAAATTGCTCTAATCAGAGCTAGCTCTTGCGCTAAGTGCTACCTCCGGCGCTAGTGGACATGTTGGAATTCTGGCTTCAAATTTGGGGCAACCTTCTTATGTTATCCTTGAGTCATATGGACTTGTTTTTTGCACACTTAAACATACAAGATCAAATACACGTAGGATTTGTTATTCTCAAACCTAGGAGATGCGAAAGACCATGTTCCAACAACGTCTTCTTGAAAATAATGTTAGACCGATTGGAATAAAAACCCCTCTGATACCACATGTTGGATCGCTAGGCTCCCTAAGAGGGGGGGATGAATAAGGGTTTTAAAACTTTTTTGTTATTTTGAAATACTAGAAATATTAGGAGATTGAAATAGTACAAAACAAAGATAAATTAAGTAAAATAAAATAGAGACATGATTTTATTAATATGAAATGTAGTGTTACAAAATTTGACTTCTTATAACGCTAGAAATCGAAGGCGAATAGTAAAAGTCTTTTTCATTTTCTATCCCGACTCGTATCCCCACGAACCGGTGGCTTTAGCCTATCCTTCTCGGATACGGCCTCAGGCCGCTCTAGCCAGTCCTCCCTTGGACAAGGCCTCGAGCACCCCCTAGATCTACACCCTAGACCTAGTCGACAACACGAGGTGAATTTCTTCCCTAAGTCCTACCCAGACCTAGTCGCCAACACGAGGCGAATTTACTAAGTGATTACACGAATGAAAGGAACGACAATATTAAAAAATCCCTCTTAAAGAACTTCTGAAGTTGGAGGCGAAGAACTGCTGTAGAATAAGCGTTGTTGAAGCGAACGTTGTTCGGATCTGGCGTGAAGAAATCCTCCTTCAGAAATTCGCAGAACTTTGGTGGGAGATCACTTTTCGGCAGAATAAGGCTCTGAAATTTTAGCACTCAACCTCTCTCAAACTTGTGTGTTCGAAACGAGAGAAGAGGGGTCTTATTTATTGCCTTTGAGCTAGCGCCTGTGCTACCACTACCACCGAAGCTATCCTGGATTAGGCAATATTTTGCGTGTGCGTATCTTCATTCCAAGGAAACCTTTCTACAAATCTCGTGTTACTACCAGCGCTATCTGCTACCGCCTGGCGCTATCGCCTTCTTAAACAGCTCCCAAAATTGCTCTAATCAGAGCTAGCGCCTGCGCTAAGTGCTACCGCCGGTGCTAGTGGACATGTTGGAATTCTAGCTTCAAATTTGGCGGCAACCTTCTTATGCTATCCTTGAGTCATATGGACTTATTTTATGGACACTTAAACACACAAGATCAAATACTTGTAGGATTTGTGATTCTCAAACCTAGGAGATGTGGAAGACCATGTTCCAACAAACTCCCCTTTTGATAATAACAAATCCATTAATGATAAATCAGAGCATTAATATATAAGCATGATGAAACCTACTTGTGTGTTTGAGAATGATGACTTAGGATAATTGTCGTTTTAGGCATTAATATATAAGCATGCTCCCCCTAAATATATGCTCCCCCTATGTAAATGCTCCCCTTATATGTAAGCTATCATCTTATCCTTTAATCAAGTTAGTTTTTCAATTTGATAGCGCTTTTTTATTTATCATGTTAGTTCTTCCCCTTTTGTTATTAGCAAAAGTTGGTAAGGAAGCAAGAGACATAAAAAGGATTTTTGATAACAAGATAAGGCATGATCGAGCTGAGGAAATGAAATGATAAGGAGTTTTAAGTATAAAAAATTTCATAGGGATGAATCAGAGGTTTTAGCATAAAAATAATATGCATGTTAGAATAACCAATATAGATTTAATTACCAAGCAAGTCTACCACTTGTTAAATGAAAGGAATTTTAAGATTTAAGTGATGATACACACAAAAGTGAAGACTTCTTATAAAAGCATGAAAGTGTAAGGTAAAAAAGTATATGGTAATGATGCGGAAGACTTATCGAAATACAAGAAGAATCTTTTTGTAATCATGATAATTCATAAGAAAAGATATGAGTTTAAGTTCCAAAATCAATGTTGTTGTAAATCATTATTCATTTTAAATTTTGACAATAAAGTAACCAAGCATGAAAAAAATATCACAAAGAGACTACTATAATGTTATTTTAAATTCACAAATTCAAGACATACCAAACATTGTAAAGAGCATGCTAGGTTATCTAATGCATTTTAAATATCAAGAGAGTATAAAATTGACAATTATGGTCCAATTGTTTTGAGAAGAAGTGTTATGGAAAATAATGATGTGCACATAAGTGTATATAGAGTGAACACATGATTTAATCAAAAATACAAGACATATGTAGAGTAAAGTGCACAATAAAATACAAATAATTTTACTTCCACACACTTCAATGCACAGAGAAAAGAATAAGTGGTGTAAATTAGAAGTTTATGGTTTGCACAAGACACTTTATTATTCTTTCCAAGGCGCTCAACCTCACAATGCTCATTAAGACTTATCAGGAAGTTCAAGTAGTTCTTGGTAGAGTTATCTTCGTAAATTTATTTCATGATTTTTTTGTTTTGTACAAAGTTCTCCAAATACACTTGTTTTGCAAACCAATGTAATTTTGAAAGCACAACAACTTTTCTTAAATATTAAGAGTACAAATAAAGGTGATGTAGATAAGATGCTCGTGCAAAGTTTAATTCATTGTATAGTTACAATGCACAAGCAAGCATTCATAGATTAAAAGCACATGTAGACTTTGCCAAAATAAGTGAGTGAATAAAAATTATTATCAACCATAAAATATTTACTCATACTTAGAGGCATGCTAAGCTTGGTTCTACACAACCTTTTCATTAAACTTGGTGCACATATGAGTAGATATATCAAAGCATGATAAAAACAATGTTCAAAGTAGTTTGAAAAAATGAATTGCAACATTGTAGAAGGTCTAAATGATGGATTAAATCATGCTTGATTTTCACAATAAAGTCTATACAGTATTTTTGAAATTTTGAAAAATAATTTTGATTTAAAGTTTGAACTCTTAAAATTGATCATGGACTTTCCAAGGTCTACCCTGTGAGGGGTTCACACCGGTACTAGGAGATGTGATGAGGTGACATCCCAAATCTCCCTTTCGCAAGATACAGGTAAATAGACAAGTTAAGTTCAAAAAATAATTTTTGATGTTTTATATTTTTGTATTTGATTTTTTCATATTAAAATAGAAATTAAACAAATAAGCAAGGAAAGAAGGAGAAAAAAAAGAAAGAGAAAACAAAAAATTTTTGTAATTTGGTTTTTGTATTTTTGTATTTTAAATTTTCAAAAATCAATTGCAGACAATAATACAAAAAATAAGTAGTACATATAAAAGAGTATATTTTTAATGATTTTTTTGAAATTTTAAAAATACAGAAAATCAGATAGGTGTGCTAGTGCCGACGCTAGCGCTAGCGCGGTAAACAGTACACTAAATTTCATGATTTTGAAAAATCTGATTTTTGATATTGATTAAGTATCCAAAGATTAGTTTCATGCAAAAATTTCAGAAGATTTGAAGATGTTTAGCTAGGTGAAAATTGCATAAAAAGGATTGTGTTTATGAATGTGACTTAATCAGAAAGATCTAGGACACCTAATTCATGTCGAAGTAGTCGAAATCTTGCATCGGGAAGAGGTTTAGTGAATAGTCAGCAAGTTGGGAGTCCGTACCAATGAAACTTACTTTTATATGTTCTTTCTTGATGTGATCACTAATGAAATGATGACGAACATCTGTGTTTGGATCTAGAGTGGTGTACGGGATTATTAGTAAGATCCATGACACTTTTATTGTCACATTTGAGATCAATGTTTTTGAGATGAAAACCAAAGTCCTCTAGAGTTTGGTCATCCATAATGCTTGTGTACAATAACTCCCAAGAGTGATGTATTCGGCCTCTGTGGTGGAGAGTGCAACCGAAGATTGTTTTCTACTAGACCATGCAACTAAAGAGGGTCCTAAGAAATGACAAGTACCGCTAGTGTTTTTTCGATAAAGTGAGCATCCAGCGTAGTCCGAATCAGAATATCCGTGTAGTGTAAATGAATCATTGTGTGGGTACCATAATCCTAATTTTGATGACCCTAATAGATATCTAAAAATACGTTTTACCGCTTTTAAATAAGATTCTTTTGTATTGGCTTGAAAGTGAGCACATAAACATACGACAAACATTATATTAGGTCTAGAAGCACTTAAATAAAGAAGAGATCCAATCATTCCTCTATATAAAGTTTGATCGACAGAAATTCCAGAGTCATCTTTTCCTAGTTTTAAAGATGCACTCATATGTGTAGAAAATTGTTTAAGATTTTCAAATCCAAATCGTTTAAGCATATCATTAACATATTTTGTTTGGCAAATAAAGATACCATCATTTCGTTGTGAAATTTGAAAACCAAGAAAATAAGAGAGTTCTCCTACAAGGTTCATTTCAAATTTATTTTTCATTACTAAGACTACTTCATTACACAACTCTTCATTGGTGACTGCAAAAATGATATCATCAACATATATTTGTAAAATGATTAAATCGTTATTATTATGCTTAATGAAGTGTGTGTTATCTGCACTTCCCAGACATAACTGTGCTTTAATAAAAATGATGTAAGTCTGTCATACCATGCACGGGGCGCTTCTTTTAAACCATAAAGCGTTTTTTCTAATTTATAAATATGATTTGGAAAATTTTCATTTATAAAACCGGGGGGTTGTTTAACATAAACTTCTTCTTTTATAAACCCGTTGAGAAAAGCACTTTTAACATCCATTTGAAATAGTTTTATTCTTTTAAAACTCGCAAATGCCAAAAATATTCGTATAAATTCTAAGTAAGCAACTCGTGTGGATGTTTCTTCAAAATCTACCCCCTCGATTTGAGAAAATCCTTGAGCAACTAAGCGAGCTTTATTTCTTATAATTCTAGATTCACCATCTAATTTATTTTTAAAAATTCATTTTACGCCAACAACGAGATGATTAGATGGGCGTTCTACTTGACTCCAAACTTTATTTCTTTCAAATTGATCTAACTCTTCATTCATAGACAAGAACCAAAATTCGTCATTTAAAATGGTTGAAACATTTTTAGGTTCAATTTCAGAGACAAAAAAATATTCGAAAATGTTTCATGAAGAGAAGATCGAGTTCTTACCCCTATAGATGGTTCCCCAATAACTAGCTCCTTTGGATGATTCTTCGAGAAGTTTAAGATGCTTGGAGGCATGTATTCATCTTCCTTGTCCTCCTCCTCCTCCTCTTTGGAAGGTTCCTCTTTGTCGTCCTCCAATGATGGCAAAGGTACATCATTTTCACATGTAGAAAGTTTTTCTACACAAGGAATAAATTCATCAAATTTTACATTAATAGACTCTTCAACCTTACTCGTTCTTTTATTAAATATTCTATAGGCTTTACTAGTTGAAGAGTTTCCAAAAAATATTCCTTCATCACATTTTTCATCAAACTTTCCTAAGGCATCTTTTGTATTGAGAATAAAACATTTACATCCAAATACTTTATGATATGATACATTAGGTTTCTTTTGATAGTATAGTTCATACAGTATGAGATTTAAATATGGGAGAAGCATGACTCTATTCATTACATAACATGTTGTACTTACAGCTTCGGCCCAAAATGACTTAGGTAATTTATATTCAGATAACATAGTACGTGCTAGTTCTTGAATTGTCGTATTCTTTCTTTCTACAATGTTGTTTTGTTGGGTTGTGCGAGGAGCAGAGAATTCGTGCTTAATACCTAATATTTCGCAAAAAGATTTAAAATTTTCATTTTCAAATTCTCCTCTATGATCTGAGCGAATGCATTTTATTTTTAAATCTAGTTCATTTTGAATACGAGTACATAATTTTGAAAATTCGCAAAATGCATCAGATTTGGAAGAGCGATATAAAGTCCAACAATATCTAGAGAAATCATTTATTAGAACAAAAGTATATATTCTACCACCAAGACTTGCAGTGTTAACAGGACCAAAAAGATCCTTATGAATTAATTGCAAAGATTTTGTAGTAGAAATATCGTTTTTGCTTTTAAAAGAAGATTTTGTAAATTTTCCTTTTTGACATGGAGAGCATAGTGAAGATAAATTTCCATTCAATTTAAGCAATCCTCTAATCAATTCCTTTTTGGCTAGTTCTAAAATGAGCTTTGTACTAGCGTAACCTAATCGTCTATGCCATAGTTCCAACTCGTCATTTTTAGTTATAAAACATTTTATAGATGATTTGGAAAGATCATGAAAGGAAACTATATATACCTTGTGAATTCTAGGTGCAGTTAGTAAAACATCTTTTGTGTTAGGATTAAATATTTTGCAAAGATTTGTGGATGACTCAAATAAAACATCTAATCCTTTATCACACAATTGACTAATAGATATTAAATTATGTTTTAATCCTTTTACATAAAGAACATTAGAGATAAGAAAGCATTTGTTACCCACTGTGCCGACTCCCATGATCCTTCCTTTACCGTTATCACCAAAGGTTACGATCCCTCCTTTCTTTTTTTCTAGGTTACGATCCCTCCTTTCTTTTTATCACACAATTGACTAATAAATATTAAATTATGTTTTAATCCTTTTACATAAAGAACATTAGAGATAAGAAAGCATTTGTTACCTACTGTGCCGACTCCCATGATCCTTCCTTTACCGTTATCACCAAAGGTTACGATCCCTCCTTTCTTTTTTTCTAGGCTAAGGAATTTTACTTTATTGCCCGTCATGTGCTTGGAGCAGCCTGAGTCCAAGTACCACACGTCCTCTGTATCCTTAGCCTTCCTGCAAATCTAGAAAGAAGATGAGAGTAAAGATCTGGATACCCAAGAGGTACCACCCATAGAATAAGTGGATGCCTTTCATACCCAGATTTACTTTAAAGATCCCTGTTTTATTTTCCTGCAAGAGCTAGATGTGTGTCCAAACCTATGGCAATTTGCACACGAAATAAAGGGGGTTGAAACCTTTTCTGAAATTCTACATTGCTCTTACTGGATGAGGTTTGATTTTTATAGAAAATAGAAGATTTTTTATATGATGGGCTACCGCCGGCGTTAGACGCTAGCGCCGGGCGGTAGCTGTCACTTTGATATCCGAGCCCAAATTTTCCAGAACCGTAGCATTGGTTCCCCAAGATCATGTCCAGGGATTTTTGACCTATTCCAAATTTTTTGATAGCCATATTGAGGTCATGAGTTTGTTTTTTAAGAGATGAATTTTCTTTTACAAACATGACACATTTAATTTCAAAGCCCTTTTTGCTATTTTCAATTTGCAAGAGAGATAATTTTAGTTTTCTCTCTAAGTCCCCCTTTTCTCTTGTAAGAATTTTGATTTGAGAGAGGGCCTTAGAAAAAGAAACTTCAAGATCTTTTGTCTTATTTGAGGAGTGATCACACTCTTGGCATGAAATCTTTCTCTTTTCTAAAGAAATTATTTTTTTTTGTAAGTTTATGATTTTCTTTGATAAGAGACTTATTTTCATGATTTAAAATAGTAATATCTTCTGTACTTTTATCATGGGCTTTACATGTTTGAACAAATTTATCATAAAGTTCTTTGAAAGTGGGAGGAGTTACCTCAGTGTCGCTAAGAACACTTGTGTCGTCATCGTTGCTTTTTGCCATCAAGCATAAGTTTGCTTCCTCCTCGCTGCTTGACTCAGATTCGCTTGATTCTTCAGAGGAAGAATCATCCCAAGTTGCGGCTTTCAACACTTTCTTTTTCTCCTTCCCTTTAAATTGTTCTTTTTGCTCCTTTAGATACTTCGAGCACTGGCTCCGAATGTGCCCAGTTTTCCTACAGTGATAGCACTCCGGTGGTGGTATTTCTTCTTCGTCTTCACTTCCTTTTTCTTTCTTTGATGAAGAGGAAGACCCTTTTCGTCTAGCATCCTTCTGGAAGAATTTCTGGAAGGTGTTCCTTCTTTCGGGATTTCTAATGAATTTCCTCAAGTTCTTGACCAGGAGACCTTCTTCATCTTCATCATCATCTTCGTTGCTTTCCTTCTTCGATTTTAGTGCGAGAGCCTTTTTCTTTGGCTCCTTGTTGTATTCTTCGTGTTGAATCTGGAGCTCTACTTCATGGGTTTTGAGATTCCCAATGAGATTCTCAATCTGGAGCGTTCTTAGGTTGTGTGACTCCGAGATGGCCATCACCTTTGAATTGAACCTCAGAGGTAGAAAGCGAAGAATCTTTCTGACCAAGTCGTCGTCGGAGTAGATCTTTCCAAGAGCTTTTGAAGCGTTGACGATCTTGGTGAAGCGTGTGTACATCGAGTTGATGTCGTCTTCGGCATCCATCCTGAACTTTTCATATTCCGACTCCAGTTGGAATAGCTTTGCATCTTTTACCTGCGATGTACCTTCATGAGTGACTTCTAATTGGTTCCAGATATCATAAGCAGTTACACATGCATTCGATTAAATTCAGTTCGATTTAAAGCACAATATAAGGCGTTCATTGCCTTTGCATTATTTTTGCATTTCAGTTTATCGCTATCATCCCATTTATCCTTAGGTTTTCTAGTGTAGCCTCTCCTACTACAATTGTAGGAGGAGAGTACCGAACTTCTACCATGTTCCATACTTCTATGTTCATGGTCATAAGAAAACACATCATTCGAGATTTCCAGTAGTTGAAATCTGACCCAGTAAAAAGAGGTGGTCTACTAACACCCTGACCCTCGGGAAAAGCGAGATCATGAGACAATTATTCTCGGTTGTTAGACCGATTGGAATAAAAACCCCTCTGATACCACATGTTGGATCGGTAGGAGCCCTTAAAGGGGGGCGGGGTGAATAAAGGTTTTAAAACTTTTTTGTTATTTTGAAATACTAGAAATATTAGGAGATTGAAATAGTACAAAACAAAGATAAATTAAGTAAAATAAAATAGAGACATGATTTTATTAATATGAAATGTAATGTTACAAAATTTGACTTCTTATAACGCTAGAAATCGAAGGAGAATAGTAAAAGTCTTTTTCATTTTCTATCCCCACGAACTGGTGGCTTTAGCCTATCCTTCCCGGATAAGGCCTCAAGCCGCTCTAGCCAATCCTCCCTTGTACATGGCCTCGAGCACCCCCTAGATCTACACTCTAGACCTAGTCGCAACACGAGGTGAATTTCTGCCCTAAGTCCTATCCAGAACTAGTCGCCAACACGAGGCGAATTTACTAAGTGATTACAAGAATGAAAGGAACAACAATAATAAAAACTCCCTCTTAAAGAACTTTTGAAGTTGGAGGCGAAGAACCGTTGTAGAATAAGCGTTGTTGAAGCGAACGTCGTTCGGATCTGGTGTGAAGAAATCCTCCTTCAAAAATTCGCAGAACTTTGGTGGGAGATCACTTTTCGGCAGAATAACGCTCTGAAATTTTAGCACTCAACCTCTCTCAAACTTATGTGTTCGAAACGAGAGAAGAGGGGTCTTATTTATAGCTTTTGAGCTAGCGCCTGCGCTACCGCTACCGCTACCACTACGGCTACCGCCCGCGCTAACCGGGATTAGGCAATGTTCTGTGTGTGCGTATCTTCATTCCAAGGAAACCTTTCTAAAAATCCCGCGCTACCGCCAGCACTATCCGCTACCGCCTGACTCTATCGCCTTCTAAAATAGCTCCAGAAATTGCTCTAATCAGAGCTAACGCCTGCGCTAAGTGCTACCTCCGACACTAGTGGACTTGTTGGAATTCTGGCTTCAAATTTGGGTGCAACCTTCTTATGTTATCCTTGAGTCATATGGACTTGTTTCATGCACACTTAAACATACAAGATCAAATACAAGTAGGATTTGTTATTCTCAAACCTAGGAGATGCGGAATACCATGTTTCAACAACGTCTTCTTGAAAATAATGTTTATGGAGCTCCCATTATCAACCAGAATCCGGTCGACGGTGAAGTCCTCTACTGCTTCCTGGATCACAAGGGCATCATGAAAGGGATTCTCATTCCCCAACATGTCCTCCTCTGAGAAAGTAATCTCCTCCAACGGGGGCAGTGCTTGCGAGGTCGAGGCGACGCTCCTTCGGTAGATCTGATGGAGACTACCCTTGTTGGAAGCTCCCAACCCTGCTCCCCCGTGGATCACTCTTACAGCTGCTCCTCCTCCTCCGATCCCCTGAACAACTTCTCCTCGACCTCCTTGGTCGACTCCATCATCATTCCTCCTTCGAGCGGCGGCTTGGGATATCAATGGCTCGACAGGGGCTTCTGGCCTCCGCGACTCTCCTCCCACTTCTCCAGCAGCTAGCCTTCTCTGGCTTCCCAAAAATCCGGGCAAGCCATCGTCCCATGGCCTGCTACCTGATGCAGCTCGTAGAAGAGGGGGATCTCCTCCGCGTGCGGCCTCCTCCTCTGAACTCTCCGGGCTGGCCTGTTGCCATGGTGGGCAACATCCATCGCTTCTTCCCTTCTCTCCCGATGCCAATCCTGCTGATTGAAATTTCTCCTCTCGGGGGAACGCACCCTTCTTTGACCTTGACGCTGCGGCCGACCTGCTGGCCTCCATGGAGGCCTATTAATGGGCACTTGAAAGTGCCTTTCTTCCTCCAGATGCTCCGGAGCCACGACGGGCCTCCTCTCCTCTTGCCTCCTCGGCTCTGCCCTCCTGGGCTCCTCTCTTCTCCTCTCCTCCGACTTCTTCCTTTCCTGCCTTTTAGGCTCCTCCCATCTCCTCGGCACGGGGACCTTCTCCTCTTCCTCTTCCTCCTCCTTGGTCAGCTTGGTGTGCCTGGACAGGAATCCACGGTTAGAGGCCTCCCCCTGCACAAACTTATTAGCCCTCTCGATGAGCTCTTCGTAAGACATGGGGGAATCCTGACTGATCTCCAAGTTGAAGAGGCCTTCCCTCAGGCCAAACATCAGGGCAAGCTGCAGGGTGAAGCCATCCACCTCCTGGATGGCCAATACTTCCTCCTGGAACCGGTCGATGTAGTGCCCCAATGTCTCCTTCACTCCTTGCACCAGATAGAAGAGGGTCGTTGCCTCCTTCTTCCTCTTATTGTCCGTGGCAAATCACATCGTCACTCATCGGAGCAAATCTTCGAAGTAGTAGATGAAACCTGCTGCCAACTGGTAGAACTAGTCTCTGGCCTTTCATCGGAAGTTGATGGCAAAAAGCCTACACTTGAAGGCATCTGACATGGTCAGGATGGAGACTACATCCTCAAATCACTGGAGATGTAGGACAGGGTCATCCCTCCCGGCATAGTAAGCCATCACTGGCTCACTAAATCCCTCCGGCACGGGAGAAACAAGAATATCCTCACAGAATGGGCTCCTCCCACCTGCCTGGCGACGATCCTCCACCTGGCGAGCAGCTCCCCTATACTTGCCATATGGGCGAGTATCATGGAATCTCGCATGGTCATCCACCTTGCGAAATCGGATTCCCTGCGAGATCTGGTGATAGAACCGAAACCACCTTGGTCGCTCTGGGTCCTCCTCCATATGCTCCTTTCCTGCTCGTTGTCCAGGACCACCGTCCTCGAAAGGAAGCACGCGATAAGGCGAGGTCGTCGTGCCTTCCGTGCGAGGAAGGAACACTGCTCGCATGGTGTCCTCCAAGCATCACGCAAAAACTTCAAAGTCTGCTCGCGTCACAAAGTCGCCTCCTCCCGCCGAGTTCCCTGCAGCTCCCTCATGGTCGCCGACTTCGACCATCTTGCCCTCTTACCAGACTTTCTCCCTTTGGCTACGATCCACGCTCACCGCACCAAAGTATTGAAGCCAGGAAAATCCCGACTCCAAAATTTGGATCAATGCAGCCAGAGGCTACTCGCCCAGCGGTCCAACCAGACGTCTTGACTAGCGACGACAAAGGAACTAGAACGGAAACAACAGGACCCCAGGCATTGCGACAGGGAGGTCCCACTACGTACCCAGAAGCTCAGAAGAGACTTCTCCTCCAAAACCAAAGATGGCCGAGCAGAGTACGAGGAAGGCACCGACTTGGAGAGAATCAAGAGTAGCGTCCAAGGATGACGAGTCCAAGAATTCGGAAATTGGGCTTCAAAAGCTCAAGTCCAGGTGCCAACCCAAGTACCCCTAGAGTCCTATTTATAGGAAAACCAAAGGAAGGGGGGATCTTATTTATAGCCCTGCCCAACCCGACGACTATACGATATTGAGGAGACCTCGCTTGGAATAGGAGAGTATCCCCTATGGTCGCTCACCTTTTGGCGAGTATGAGGGGCTGCTCGCACATGCTCGCCTATACTCACCAAGGCCTTCTGCTGATTATGCTGGCTGAGTTGTCTTGAGTCTTCGACCTCTGGCTTATGTATTGACCTTTTGACTTTGACTTCTGCCTACGTGGCTTTGAATGGGCCCCACCCTCGGAGAATAAGAGTTGTACACCCACATTTTGGGGAACCTCTATAAAAATTCCTGTGTCCTCTGTGTTTGATTTTCTGTGCTGTCCCTATTTCTAATTTTCTGTATTTATATTTCCTGCAATTTGTGTTTACTTTATTCTGTCTTTTGGATTGTTGATTGCATAATATGTAGTGTTTTTATTGTGTGTGCATAATTATGGTAGAAAATATTTAAAACTCTATTCAGCCCCCTCTAAAGAATACTCAGAGGCACACTGTGAACTTTCAGGCATGCAAAGTATTACAATGCAAATAAACGGAACGTCGAGTTCGCCATTGTTGATTGGGTTTACCTGAAGATCAAATGTTCAAAGGAGTATCGAGGATCCGATGATTGAAAAAGCTGAGTACAAGGTACATAGGACCATTTGAGATCTTAGAACGCATTGGTGAAGCTTCCTACCGACTTGCTCTATCTGTGGAGTTAAGCGGTCTGCACGACGTATTTCACATTTCAGTGTTGAGAGGCCGTGAAAGAGCCTACACATATTATTGAGGTCGACGAAGTGTCGATAGATAGTGGGCTAGCGACAAAAGTCAAGCCCATAAGCATCGAAGACACTGAAGTGAAGCAATTGTGGAACAAATCCATCTGAATGGTAATGGTCTGTTGGAACAATTGCGGGAGAGAGGAATTCTCTTGGGAGAGAGAGCAAACCATGATTGCGGAGTACCCAGAGCTATTCCTCTCAGGTACGATTTAATTTGTGTACTTTACTATTTTTGTAATTTTGGGACGCAATTCATTTAGGGGGGGGGGGGGGGGGGGGGGGGGTGGAGTTGTAACACCCCACTTTTCCCAAATTAGGCTAAAAAGAAGTGCTGCCATGTTCCGTCGAGTGGTCTCGATGAAACATTGCTTTTTCGGCATGTGTCATCGAGCAATCTAGACGAACACAGTTTTATGGTCTTAGTCTCAAACACAGTTTTATGGGCTTAGTCTTGACAAATCGTCGAATGGTCTCGACAAATCGTCGAATGGCCTCGACGAAAGCTGACAGTCTCGATGAATCCTGACATAAAATGGATTTTACCTGTTTTAAAATTGATGGAAGTTGAAGTCCGAATCCCTCGTCATAGCTGTCCCGATCCACGTGAAAAGTAGATCTGACGGCTAAGATGAGTTCGAAATCCCTTAAAGGATATTAGAGAGGGAACTTTAGGTTCATTTCTACCTTTACACTCTCTCTCCAAGCTTGAGAAAGAGGAAATCCAAGGAAGAAGAATGAGACACTTTCCTCCATTGAACGAGCTCCGAAGCACCGAATCGCAAGCCGTTTCTAGATCTACGGAGAGCGGCCTGGTGCGGTTCTTTTCATCCGATTGAAATCTCAGATTCATGGCGCCAAAGAGAGCGGCAAGGGTAACGATCCTTCCTCCTAGTCTTAGGACGTGATTTGGTCCTCTCATTCCTTTTTCTATGCATTATGAGGTTGTTTCTTTCACTAATTAGTGAAGTGTAGGACTTCCTATAGTTCTTCGAAACTCCGGGTAGATTGTGTCCGTCCCCAACATTTATTGCATGTAGAAAAATGGTAGTCGTACGGATTTAGGCATTTTGTGCAAAGCCTACCCGTGGTCGTTAGCCCGGATTGGTGATGCTTGATCGTGACGTGCATTTAGGTTAAGCCTATAATGCATGCCGGAGAATGACTCCGTGGAATATGACATTGTATTTCGGGACTTGAGTTTAGGTTTCTTTTGGAGAGCCTAATGGAATCCCCATGCTTGGATGGTGGTTGAATGCAAACCTTCACCACGAGTTTTGAAGTGGAGCGGTCTTGTACCCCCTTCATTGGTTGTGTTTGTGAAGCCTATGTCCTCTTGGAAGGACTGGGTGCGTAGCTTATCTTTTGTGTGACACTTGTATGTGTTAAACCCTTATGGGCCGAGGCGAAGCCGTACCCGCGTCGTGCGATAGATCACGATGACTAGAGTACGGGCAAAGCTGAACCGAACCGTTTCCATGCAGATCAGTGAAAGGTCCCAACCTCTTGTACGTCATATGATCATGGGATATGCCTTGGAAGGTTTTCAACAAGACGGGTCAAAAGCTCTTTCCCACCTAAGGTTGTGTTACTTAGGGTGGTGTTGATTATGAATTGATGTTATGTTAGCCTCATGTGGTTGCTTAGGCGGTTGTGGGAATCCTCCGGATGAACCCAACTAACATCATGTGTATACCTAGGTTCCCCTTACTTTGATGCTCAACCTAGAAGATTGATTGTGCTTGAAATCTCACCATGTGTAGTGTAGTTGCACTTTCTTGATATGATTACATGTTGCATGTACGACTTGCTTGCAGGTTAGCGGTGACACGCCCTGAGCCGGCTAGATGGTCGAGGGGGGTGGGGTGGGATCGTTACACAGTTTGTGGTCAGCTCATAGATGACCCTCGTTTACCTCTTAGTGGATGTTGGTGCATATGTTGGTGAGCAGAGCGGGAAATAGTGGGTTGAAGTCATTTGCCCTGTTGGCCCTTGAAGGCCAACCTCTATTTTTACGGCTTTCCTTATATTGTCGGCCTGCGTGCCGAAATATGTTTTCAAGTTAGATACATTGGTTGATTGTAAGGCCTTAAGGACATAACTATTTAATGTTTCATTCTGGGATAGTGGGCAGTTCTGATTATAATGTTTAATTAATGCTTCCGCTTACGCCTTGTTATACTATCATGTAGTTCTTTGTTATTTATCATCTTTTAACGTCTAGCTAGTGTGTTCAATATGGCGTGGGGTCCTGACAGGACCTATTGTTATATTGTTTGTACTGGCAGGGTAATACAGAAGGGGAGTAGGTTCGAGGATAATGGGGGGGGGAGGAGGTCTTCCCTCCTGGTATATATAGCTCCCGGTGGGGGCCACCAAAAGATTCTCCTCAAAATCAAGACACTCTTCAAATGTATGGGGCCGAACTATCTTTCTGTGCTTGAGACAAACTCACAAAGAGCGGGGATTGTGTACAACCCTGTGTTTGTCGAGTGGGGGGCATCAAGCCATCCAGTGATCTGGAGCAGAACTGGGCTTGGGCGAGTCGGCCAGGCGAGTGGGGCGCTTTAGCTTGCACTTGTCTCTAGGCGACACTCCCCCCCCCCCAGCTTGGTGTGAATGGCGAGTCCCAACCCCACCGGGAACTCGCCATTCCGGCGAGGGCTTAGCATAGTTTGGACTCGCCCTTTGGGTTGATAACATGTTCTTCGAGGATTTCCCTTTTGGCCTACAGTTAGCCATTCCAAACAACGGGATTCTGTTGCTGGCAGACCATTTTGGGCTGCTTTTAGTGAAATCAAGAGGCGAGATTGAGCTATCCGCAGACCATTTTTAGAAAACTATAAATAGACCCTCAAGGGCACCTTTGGAGAGAACCTCTGACTTGCTTCTCTCTCCTCTGGTTAACTTTGGTCTTCTAGGGAGATCTGACTTGCTACCCGCTGTGGTTTCCGGATGGGTGGACAAGAACTCTCTGGCACTCTCCAAGGTGCCTAACTCAGCAACTGGCTTGGGAGGGGAAGTTCTTTAGATCTTCCGGGTTAGTGTCGGGACCTCGCTGCAGCTCAGGAGTCTATTTTTAGTTTTCCACCCTTAGTGAGTGAACCGCTTGGTCCTGAGTGCCTGGTCTAGAGGTTGAACTCAGGAGAAGTAAGAGCAAACTACACCAGTCGGACTCCTCTCGAGTCGTGGTTTTCGGGCTTAGAGGTTGAACCGTGGTTTTCGGGTTCAACAATTACTGTAATGAAGATATTTGATTTTGAATCCATTTAGAATGTTTTATTTATGCAATCAAAGACATAAATATCATTGTTTTCAAATTTCAATTTTCTACTTTTAATTTAGCATAATATGTAGTCGTGTGCTTTAAAACCGGTCCGAACCGGTCCGGGCGAGACCGGACCGGGTCGGACCGGTTCGAGACCGGTCGTCTCTAGGACCGGTCCGGTCCCGGACCGGTCCTAGAGGTCTCGACGGTCCCGTTTTCTTGGACCCAGACCAGTCCAAGACCGGGACCGATAAAAGACCGGTCCGGACCGGTCTTTTACTGGTCCCGGACTGGGACCGATCTGGGTCCAAGAAAACAGCCAACGGCTCTTTAAGAGTCGTTATTAACAACGGCTCTTAAAGAGCCGTTGTATTCAAGCAGGCCGGCAGCAATGCTGCCAGCCTGCTTGAATGGAAAGCCTAGGGCCTAGGCTGTCCAGCCTAGGCCCTAGGTTGTCAATTCTTTTTTTTTTTTTTTTTAAATTTATTTAAACCCCCCCCCCCCCCACCCGCCCACTTTCCTCCCCCCCCCCCCCCCCCCCTCTCTCTCTCTCCTCCACTCTCTCCCCTCCACTCTCTCTCATTCTCTCTCACACTCTCTCTCACACTCTCTCTCACTCACTCACTCTCATCAAATGGCCTCCTCCTCATCCGCGCCGGCGTCCTCGTCTGCGTCTGTCGCGCACGAAATTTTGGAGCACCACCACAAAGCGCCAATATGGGAGAAGTTTGACAAAGTGCGGGTCGACGGCGAAATAAAGGCGAAGTGCAAATCTTGCGGGAAGCTAATGGCCGCTGCCAGCAGCAACACCACCCTCGCGCGACATTCGAAATCATGTCTTGCCAAACAAGCTCCGGAGTCCACTCAAGCTCAACTTTCGTCGACCGGGCACATTTGGACGTACGATCAAGGTCGCCAACGGCAGCGACAAATGCAAACTGTCGTCAAAAAAGGTCTCCCATTCAACTTCTACGACGACAGCGAAATGACGTCGTACTTTCACGAAGAACTCCAACCCAAATATCAGCAAGTAAGTCGCACTACCACTAGACGCGATGCTTTAGCCGCGTACCTGCAAGCAAAACAAGATTTAATAAATTTTTTTGAAACATTCGACGGTCGCGTTAGCTTAACGAGCGACGTTTGGACTAGCGGTTTAGTAGACGGTCATTCTTATATTTGCATTACGTGTCACTGGATCGACCCAGATAATTGGGAGTTAAATAAACGTATAATTTGTTTCCAAGGGTTTGAATATCCGCACACCGGTAAAGCAATTTATCAGGTTGTTAGTAATACAATTAGGGAATTCAAAATTAAAGAAAAAATTATGAATATAGCTTTCGATAACGCGTCAAATAATGGGATGGCCGTCAAATATTTAATTTCGGATTTGCATCCTATGTTAGAAGGAATTTTTTTTCATACGCGCTGCGTTTGTCACGTACTAAATTTAATTGTGCAAGATAGTTTAGAATTTATGAAAGATTATGTTAGTAAAATCAAGACGATGTTACGAGTTATTTATAGTTCCAAAAAGAAAAAACAAGATTTCAAAAAATTTGTAATTTCGCAAGGTAAAAAATTTTTAGGTTCATCGTATGATATGCCCATACGATGGAACTCCACATATAAAATGCTAAAACGGGCTTTGTCACAAAAAACTTTACTAATTGAATTTTATAATAGTGTAGAAACACATGATTTATGTGAGTCGGACTGGGCCGTACTCGAAGATTACGTTAATTTATTAGAAAGTTTTTATCGGGCAACAAATATTTTATCTGGAGTTTACTATCCTACTAGCTCATTAGTTATTGAAAACATATTATTAATTTCAGAAACCTTTAAAAATTACAAAACAAACGAAATGTGGCGGCCGTTAATATTAATAATGGAGGAAAAATTTTTGAAATATTACAAAGATATGCCTTCTATGTTTTCTTGTGCCGCGGCTTTGAACCCTTTAATGGGTGTAGACGGGGTAGAAAATTTTATAGAAGAAATTAATCGTAATTTAGATTTAGACGAATCCTGCAGTTTTTCTATTAATATTAGCGTTGCGAAATTTAATTCTGATTTTACTCGTCTTTATAATTTTTATGATCATATGTATGGAGCGCGTCCTCGCGAAGAAACAACCCAGCCAAAAACAAAAGACGCTTTAAAAAATAAAATGTTAGAATTAGCATCTAGGAAAAAACAACGAACGTCAAGCACTTTAAATGAATTAGGTTTATATAGCAAAACACAGTTTCAAGATTATATGACCGCACACGAAATTGAAAACTTTGACATTTTGAAATGGTGGAAATCTAAAACAACCGTTTATCCTATTTTGGCCTTAATGGCCCGTGATTTACTAACAGTCCAAGCTAGTACAGTAGCTTCGGAGTCTGCGTTTTCTTTGAGTGGCAGGATTCTGAACGAGCGGAGAAGCCGGTTGACCGAGACGTCTTTGCAGATTTGCATTTGCTACAAGGATCATTTGGATGCTCTAAGGAGGAGACAACATGTTTCGTCAATCGAAAATAGCGAGGAGGAACTTGAAGACGAAATAAGCAACTTAAGCCTGGGCAGTACTACCGAGGAATAAACGAGCAAAATGTAATTTCATTTTCTTATTTAGTTATTAAATGTATTTTTTTTAATGAAATGCAATTAGATAAAATTTTATTTTGTTTCTTTGTAAATTGCAATTTTTTTAATTTGTAAATTGAAATTTCAATTTTTAGTTTTGTATTTTTAATTAATTGTAATATTTTTGTTTAAATTTTTAATAAAATATGCAGTTTTTTATTTTGTTCTTTTTTTTTCAAATAACATTTTTTTAATTAAAAAACTAAATTTTTTTTTCCTATCTTTTAAAACCGGTCCGGGACCGGTTAGGACCGGCTCGGACCGGTCAACCGGTCCCGGACGGTCCTCCTCAAAAGGAGGAAAACCGGTCCCGGACCGGGACCGATTTTGGTTAAACCGGTCCGGGACCGGTAGCCAAAAAGACCGGTCCCCCCTGGGACCGGTTCAGGACCGGACCGACGGTCCTTTTGCACAGGACTGAATTAATATGGCATAATAAATGATATACCTAACGTAGTCATATACTATGGGGTGATTCTATAATGATTTATTTTAATGCAATGTTATGTAAAGTTTAACAAATATATAAATAATTTTCATGTATTTAACATGGAGTTTCAATCTAAATGTTCATAGACCCAGAGTGCATTGATTAAGCTTTGTGATTTATTTTTAATTTGTATAAGATTGATTCTAAGGTTTGGACAAGAAAAAGATACATACAAACGCAAGTGAAACACATCACATACATATATATTAAATGCAAACATATTTTTGTTTATTTTGGAAAGTTTTATAAATTTTCTATTTGATTTTTAGAAAAAATAACCAAAACATATGTAAAAGTTTCTGAAAGTAGAAAATAATGATACTTAACACAGTAAAATAATTGTTCAGAAATAAACATTTAGAGAAAATTGGAATTTTCAAGAAAATAAGCTACAGGTAGCGGTAAGTATTAACGCCAGGAGGTGTTAAACAAAGGCCTGAAATTTCATGCAAAAAACATGATTTTCGTGATTTTTCGATTCCAAGTTTTCTTGATTAAGATTTTTCATTATAGAGGTTATCGTATGCAACAAATAAATCAAAAAAATACACAAAATATTGCGGATTTTAAGTTTTAGTCTAAGAGTTCTTAATAACAAGGATGAAAGAGCCTCTTCAAGTGAGGTTAATGTGTCATTTTTATGTACGGGTCTCCATTCATACCTTGGATGTTTATCTTTCAAATTTATATAATGATTAGTGACATCTTCGTTGTAGATTCTTATCCAAAACTTGTATCATTTGATGATGTGTAAATTGCTAGAAACATGTCAACTGTATGGCTAACCGAATAACGAAAGTTTCGAAAGGGGACTGGAGCAGGCTACTACCATGAGACAAAAGATCTTTTTTCTAAAGAGATTCGATTCTACTATATGTCCAAGGTTCAATATTGGAATAACTTCAGAGGTTTTCCCTTCCTTTGTACGTGTCAACAAACAATTTGAAATACATAAACTTTTTCAGAACATGTCCGAACCCAATAGACAGAGCAATGCAGCGTGGAGGTAGAAGGCCCACGGGACGTGAACTTATTTTCTTGCAGAAGAAGCGCTGACTGTATCTGAGGAATAAGCATCGACTAACTCCGTGCCAGCAACCACAGTAAGACAGAAGATGCAAACATTGTCTGGAATGATTGGGCGCAAAGCGTATGTAGGTGGCTTTTAAAGTCCATCGTCAAATCTCAGGGCTCAACCCTGCACAGGCGGCGGAAACTACAAAGTTGGAGTACTGTAGGGGCAGAAGGAATTTCCGGTGGGGTGGTGAAATGCGTAGAGATCAGAAAGAACACCAACGACGAAAGCACTATGTTGGGCCGACACTGTGACATGAAAGTTATGGGAGCAAATGAGATTAGATACCCCAAATAGTCCTAGCCGTAAACGATGGATACTAGGCGATGTGCGCATCGACCCATGCAGTGTTGTAGCTAACGCGTCAAGTATCCCTCCTGGGGAGTATGTTCACGGTTTAGGGTTTAGGGTTGATCTATGAATATGGAAAAGAATTGGCTTGTTCGAAAAAAGCCTTGTTCTTTGAAAGATCTATCATGTGTCGGGTACTGCATGGTTCCACTATGCAAGAATTCTGAATCCTTCTCTTGAAGCTCATTCTCTTTATGAGAAATTATCCGTTTTTATGACCCAGTCCAATAGGAAAATCTCAATTCAGTGGGCCTTTCGATACAATCAAATAGATTGTCGCAAGGGCGCCATATTGTAGAAGCACAAACTGTGTGATTGAGTAAATCCTCCTCTATCTGTTGTGGATCGAGGGCCCCTTCAAACTCTGATTCTTATTTTTCATCATGCACGCACGCACACATACAATCATTAACTTTATCCATTGTTTTCATATATTAAGAAAACGATGCATATCTAAACTACAAAGTAAAATTTCGAAATTATGATTTTGCTCATGAAAATCCTAAATCTTGGCCTAAACACTTACATTGGGGCGGATGTTCATATCATTCATTGACGGAGAACAGGGGACGACACCTCGATGACACCTACAAAGACAAAGAAAGCAAGAGCAAAGAAGCCTGCACAAAAAAGTGACCAGGAGAAGATAATGAAGAAGGGATATAATATAGAAAAAACGAACCGCCTTTGACTGCCAAACAAATAGACAGATGTAACTGCTATAAAAGGCAGCATGTGTAAACAGTAAAGATAAGAAATAAAAAAACAAAGAATAAAATTGGCCTAAACACTTACACTGGGGCGGATGTTCATATCATTCATTAGCGGAAAACATGGGGATACAGACATTACTGAGGATCATGTCAACGCAAAGACAGAAGGCTGACCAGGCTCCACCCACTATGGGATACAACTTCATCCCCTCCGACAACTTCATTTCATTTGGATGCAAGAAAACATTTTAAATCTTAAAATACTACACCTTCAAATCTGTTTGAGAGTCCCTGAATTTAGTAAACTCAATGAAATCTTCGACTACCAAGAAGAAGAACATTTCAAAAAGAAAAGAAAAGAACCCCCCCCCCCCCCCCCCCCCCCCCCCCCCCCCTAAACTTGTGGAAAGAGACTTCGGTATCACTTAATTTGAATAAATGAGACCATATCTTTTAAGATACATAATTAAAAATAAAAGATAGCATCTTCCATGTTCCAATTGTTCCCATGAATACTCACTGCACACAAATTGAAATGTTTAAAAAACAAGAATATTGATACAAAGCACAAGCGCAAGCAGCCATGCCACTAACTTAATTATGTGCGTCTGAATTACACGAATATGAGAGATCCAAGGATCGCCAACATGGATGTCCTGAGTATTGAGGAAGGAGCGCTCAATATCCGAGGGACGCCCGAAGGTTGCGCCGGCGGAGTAACATTTCCTTGATTTGGTGGAGGCGCTGGAGTGGACGGATTTAGGGGACTCGCAGGAGGCAAAGGCGGTTCAGCCACATCATCGTCTTCAAGGAGCGGCAACGGAGGCAGAGCTGGGGGCTGTGCCAGTGCTATGATAAGCTGCTTCAGACCTCCAACTTGAACAGGCTGCATGTAGCTTGGCATATTAGTCCCTAAATTCCTACATGAATTTCCTGCACACAAAACCAAATACCAAATTTATTTATCTATTACATTTTACATCATAATACATGCAGCTAAATCATGAACGCTTGTTGCGTGGTTTCTAGTGTAAGATCAATAGAAGCTGTTCATATGATTTGCGTGCACATCAGGACTGTGATGATAAGAGATGGCGCAAGAGTTTATTCCAAACTTAAGGAGAGACAAATTTATGGGGGAAACTGATGTAGATGGGCGAAGTGCATGAGAAGCATTCCGCCTACATAGCTATAATAAAGGGCGTTTATCCCAAACTCAGGGGGGGAGGGGGGCAAGGGTCATTCCTAGCACCTACTTGAACCTGGCCAATTCAGGGCCAAGTTACATAGGCGGGACATGGGCTCATGTTGATGCATCAACATAGTAGGTTACATTCTGCAAGTCTTGGGTATTTTTATTTTTACTAGTAACCTACCTTGAGTTTTATGTATACTGATTTATATTTTAAAGGTCATGTATGGGGTGACATGTAACTTTTGACTGATAGTTATAGGTCCATATCATATTATATGAATTGTAATGAGTCATGAGTATTATTTTAAGCTTGGCCTAGACTTAAGCATTTCCCGTAAACCTTCATTAATCATACTTAAAAATCCATTTATTTTTATATTTTTGACAATTTTAACACCCACATTATTATTAGACTTCCACGTCCCCTTCTTTGACTTGCCACCTCATCTTGGGCCATGGCCACTTTACTCCCCCCTCATATAATCTCCAGTCACCCCACCACCTCAAACACACCTTATTAACAGGCCACATCATGCAATCTCTCCATAGTCCATAACTCCCATGGCGAAATTGTCACCCTCACATAACCAGCGATTTCTGAAATTCAACCGCTGGCCACTTTCCACTCCCCTCCCTTTGGACCACCTAGGATCTCATAAGGGAGGAGAGGGGAGCACATGGGGAGGGGTAGGAAGCAAGGGAGGAAAAGTGTGAGTGGGAACAACCGGACGTAAGAGAGCATTGATGAGATATAGCTTGAGGAGGTGCGGAGTAGAACGGCTGATTCTCAAAGAAGGTAACATCCGGAGAGGTGATCGTTTTTCTAGTAGTAGGAGAATGACACACATAACCTTTCTGTGTACGAGAGTACCAACGAATATGTACTTGGTAGCACGAAGAGCCAACTTACCAATAGGAGGTCCGAGATGATGGACAAAACAGGAACATCCAAAGACCCGAGGAGGGGGGAGAAGGGATTGGTGGACGGATACAAAATGGAGAAGGGAGTAGCAAAGTTGAGGAAGGTCGACGACATGTGATTGATTAAATAGCACGCGGTGGAAATAGCAAAGTGTCAATACTGCTTGGGAACGTGCATTTGGAACATAAGGGAACGAGCAACCACCAGAAGGCGGCAGTTCTTCCGCTCGGCAACACCATTTTATTGTGGTGTATGGGCACAAGATGTCTGATGGAGAATGTAGAGGAAGTTACATGTGTCTTAAAATTTGCGACCGGTATACTCACGAGTATTATCAGTGCAAAGAATTTTAATGGTGCTCGAGAATTGAGTACGAGTTTCAGCGATGAAGGAGAGAAAGCACCGCAATGACTCAGAGCGATCACGCAGTAAGTATAACCAGGTGACGTGAGAATCATCATTAATAAAGGTTAGAAAGTACCGATAGCCAGACAACTGACAGTTTTATACGAACCCCAAATGTCTGAGTGAACCAAGTTAAAGGGAGCAGAGCTTATGGGGAAGGTAGATCGATGTTGCTTTCCGTAAATACAAGTTTCACATTGAAACTCAGTAAATAGAAAATCAAGAAGAGTTTTTCGGAGGATAGTAAGAGGAGCATGACCAAGACGACGATGTCAGTCAACGGGAGTAACCGAGGATAACACAAAGGAAGAGATGTCAAAAGTGTAGAGCACATTTGACAGTCGACCGGTACCAATGACACGCCGCGTCCGTCGATCCTGCACCACAAAAGAAGATGAGGTAAAAGTAATGGAACAGTCATGCTCTTGAGTAAGGCTACTGACAGAGATAAGATTAAAGGCAAAGTCAGGGACATGAAGAACAAATTGTAAAGAAAAGGAGGGAGTCACAACAACATCTCAGCATCCACAAACAGGGGTGGTAGCGTCATTCGCAACTGTGATAGATTTGGGAGCAGGGGCATCCGTATAACGAGAGGTCTTCTGTGGAGAAATGCGATTGATGGCTCCAGAGTAATACAAGAGGAGCCAAGAGGGAAAGAAGTGAGTCTAGCATGGAAGGAAGAGTCCACGGGGCCAGTTGGGCGGTTAAGCAGTGCCCGCAGTTGCTTAAGTTCATCCTGCAAGATATTGAGTTCAGCGCGAGAACCATTGGAGGAAGGTTGAACTGCAGAGCGGGGAAGCAAAGCCGGAGTCCCCATGGAGAGCAGCGGGAACCAGACTAAAGAAGCTGCGATCAGAAGGATTAAAGGTAGTGACAAGCCCGTAAACAAGGTCACGAGCACAGCGAGCAGAGCGGGCGAGCACCACGATCACGCGAGCACCACGATCACGCGAGCACCACGATTATGCGAGCACAGCGAGCAGCAGATCACACGAGCACACAACAATTGTGGAGAGCATATCAAGCAGCAGAGAAGCGATCACGCAAGCAGATCGGGCGATCACCATGATCACGCGAAACAAGGGATTCTGGCACACCACGTGAACACAACGGACAAGCATTGGTTCAGCGGACAGAGGCGCAGGACGAAAAGGCCGCAGAGATCGTAGAGGAGCACACGGCTGCAGATTGCAGCGGGCTCGAGAGGAGCAGCGAGCTGAGCGGACGGAGCATGAGGAGTTCGACAGTTGCAGTAGCCACGGGCAAGCGGACACAGGAGTGGCAAGCACAGTCGCAGAGGACACGGTGTCAGGAGCCTTGGGCTCAGCTAGCATGAGGGGAACCGCGGCCTCCGCGGGTACGAGTCAGCAGAAAAGGCGCCAATCGATCGTCCTAACCGAGCCTATAAATCCAGACAGGAGGCAGAAAACAAATATGACCAGAAATCCAAATGGGAGGCACAGTGAGGCGCGATCACGCGGTTAGGATATACGTGGTATTGGCGAAACGCACGTGAACAGGGCTCAAATGTGGGAGGTCCAAATCGATCAGAGTTGTTGCTCTGATACCATGTGAACAGTTAAGAAATACAATATTATTTTTGTATTTCCATTGCATTCTCATGCACAACTACACTTTATATATAGGGAGACAGACTATAAACAAACTCCCAATACACAATGTGAGACTAATAAGCAAAGAGGACAATATGAGCCTTAACATGAGCCCAATTCATAAACAAAGGATAACGACTATTTTATGGTCTTTGATTCTTTATTCTTTATAAAGGAAGTAAGCAGACTAGAAGAGTGAACCTTGGTGCCCACAATTCATAGAAAATATATTTTGATCATACAGGAGATTTAATATTGAATCTACAAGGTTTGATCTCTAGTGAAAAAAATCCTCATAGTATTGAGCCAACATGGGCCAGACCAAGCTGCGTAGCTTGGTTTGGAACCAGGAAGGCTCAACCTAGAATCCGTTAGGTACGATTTTGAACAATAGGTGCTCGACTCAACCATAGCGGGGGTTCCGCTGTGAGCCGCATAGGCTATAGTGGTTTAGCCAAGCCAATGTGACTTGTTCATCCTACATATGTGCTATCTAGAGACACTGAAGTGTGGGTTTTAAGCAAATTTCTAAAGGGCTAAAAGGATGAAACTGAATCTATTATCTTTCCTTTATAAAGAACATAAAATAGGGTTAGGGTACAAGCCCAACTGAAAATATAAAGAACATAAAATAGGGTTTAGGGTACAAACCCTAAACCCATTATAAAGAGCATAACATGGATCCATCATTCAAATGTGAGAGTGCCCTTGAACCTCTAATCAATATTAATTAATAATAATTAATTAATATTAACTAATAAAGAAATATACATTCTCATGAGTTATTGAAGACGGCTTCCATATGTGCTCTGTGGCTCATATGAGGGAGGTCCAGTCAGGTAAATGTGTAACCGGAATAGTTATTTGTACAAAATTTCAGATGATATACATCTAGTTAGATGCTATCTTCAGGAAGGCTTTATCAGGAATCAGATGCATATCATCAAAGACAAGTTGGGCACTTCACATGTGTTATCACTAACCCTGCTTCAGGTTGAGGAGAGGTTTTAGAATAATAATCTACTGTACTATGTATTTGTGCCTCATCATTTAAAACTTGCATTGTACTATGTCCCTCTAACCACAAGTTGAGGGCTGATTGCTCTTTTCCAATATGACAATAAAATATATTTCTCTCCTTCTTGATGGGGATCAGCTGCAGGATCGACACTGGGCTTTAGGTCACCACTTAGGGGGGCCACATTTGTGTACTCGCTCAGGAGGCGCTCACCGAATTGCCGGTCCGAGACTACAAGCACTTCTGGAGTGTCGTTTCTACACTTTCTATGTATTTTATTTTTTTATTTTGGACATTATTTAGTGTGATTTGGACATCGGGCGTAGCGGCAATTATAGTCGTTCACGCCGGGTGCCCCAACCCTCCCTTTCACTATAAATAAGGGCGGGGGTTGCCAGTCTGAGGCATTGTTAGCCTTGTAAGAGATTTCAGAGCCGACAATCATATCATGGTGCGACACTGCAAGACCCCGGGGTACGACGTCCTGGTTCATTTTGGTTTTTCACTTCATTTTCCCATAGACTTTCCCATTTTCCACCCCCACGAACCCCTCTCACCACTTATAACTGCTCCATTATTGTTACCCTACCATGATCGCAGGCGAAAACTTTCTACCCGACGGAAGGCCGTCACCCCTCCCCTTCCCAATCCCGCTCCAAAACACTGCCTCCCTCTCGATCCAGGAAGTTGACAGTCCTCCCTCTCGATCCCACAACATGTCGTCCTCTATCTGATTCCTGCACGCCAAAACAGCACCATACCACGCCCTCGACACTGCTAGCCGAGGCCGCCGACCACCCCTGTCATGTCCTCCCCTTTCCCTAACTGCAAACACCAAATCAACCACCCCAATCCTGTTTTCTGCCGTCGAGCCCTGTTACCTCAACAATCACCCACTTCACCAAAACCGACCACACCTCCCTATTCCTAGCCGCAGGTTGGAGTCTCTCCAGCACAAGCACAAGCCCATCAACTCATATTGCTGCTCCTTATTCTCTAGAACTACGCATCTACAATTGCCGCTACTAGACTCCTTTGCTTGCAAGTTTTTTTGCACTTTGTTCTTGCTACTTTATTGAATGTTGGTTGATTATCGCATACATGTTTGGGATGTTGACATATTAGTGTGATTATTTCCCTTTCTCAGTTTTCCTATAAAAGTTTCTCATTTGTGCAAGTGTAGTTTTAAGCCCTTCGTGTGAAGGAAGACGTGTTTGCTTATTTACTTGAAGTTGTTGTGAACGTTGTGTGTATTGTGAAGCCTACGTAATCTTACTGCTAGACTTAATTCTGGATCAAATCAAATCATACATGCATCATATAATTTAGGTTTGTCTGAGTCCATTCCGCACCATTCACATAAACGTCATTACACAGTCTACCATGCATCACTTCTCGCATTCTAACACTTTTGCATCATATGATGTTACCCTTAGGGTTTGATGGAGAGAAAACTGAAGTTGCTTAATAAATTCCAAGAGAAAATCTCTTGTTAGCCCTAGGCTCCAAAACACAAGTCCAAGACCAAAAGATGACAACAATGAAACAAGAGGGAATTATATATACCCCCATACAATGACAAAATAGTAATTAAAGCTAAATAGATAAAAGAGCCGTCGCAACCTTAATTCGGTATGGCCGTTGGCTTTGGCCTCCAAGAATAAACCCGCCAAGTGGTGGTGGCACCTTCACTCATCTCGTCCCTTCCTCCGTAGTAACAATACCTCCGACTGAAAAATTTGCCTTGTCCTCAAGGCAAAATTCCGGAAACTGTGTGCGAAAATCGCCGCGGTCCCACCATGTCACTTCTGATTGAGGTCGGTGCTGCCAAGGCACTAACACCTGCTCACGCCTGATTTCCTGATCGGATGTGCGACCCAAGATGGTGTCGGGAAGATACAAGACGGCGCCATCTGGTCCAAAAGATGTTGGAAAGGAGTCCTCGACGGTATGATCCCCCACTACTGGTTTAAGCTGTGAGACGTGAAACATGGGATGGATCCTGCTATGGGAAGACGGAGTGGCCCCGCCTTGCAACAGAGGACTAGCGGTAGGGGCGGAGCTTAACGAAAACTGAGTCTCCAACCTGAAACTGCACGTGGCGACGACGCTTATTGGCATGATGGATCATCTTCTGCTATGCTGCGTGGAGGTGGGTCTTCGACATCATCATCGTCTCGTCCCAGTCCCTGATCAGATCTCTCACGGCCCCCACATGGCATTCCCCCGGAAGGTGTTGTAGGATGGTAGGTGGTGGGAGGCCGTATATAGCCTGGAAGGGCGTCATGCTAGTCGAATGGTGGAAGACAGTGTTGTATGAGAATTCAGCCCATCCCAACCACTTGCTCCAATCACGTGGGCGGTCCGACGTGAAGCATCGTAGGTATGTCTCGAGGCATCGGTTCAACACTTCGGATTGGCCATCCGTCTGTGGATGGTAAGCTGAACTCATCCTGAGTTGTGTGCCTTGGAGTTTGAATAACTCCCGCCAAAAGCCGCTTATGAAGATAGGGTACCGATCACTAACAATCGAGCGGGGAAAACCATGGAGGCGTACCGGCCCCGATATGAAAGCCTCCGCCACCAGGGGTACTGTGAACGGATGTCGCAAAGGGAGAAAGTGTTAATGCTTGGACAGACGGTTCACCACCATGAGGACGCAGTCTTACTCAGAGGAGCGCGACAGTCGCGTAATGAAGTCCATGGTCAAGTCTTCCCAGATGAGGTCAGATAGAGGCAGGGGCTGCAAGAGACCTCCAGAAAATGTCGCCTCGTATTTGGAGCGCTGGCAGACTAAACAAGCGGCAACATAGCTCTCCACCTGACACATCATGCGTCGCCAATACAGGGCCGCAACTAGGCGGTGGTAAGTGCGGAAGGCACCAGCATGCCCGCCTGCTGGTGTGGCGTGGTACTCGGAGAGGAAGCGTGGGATACTAGGAGACGAAGCTGACAGCACCATGCGGCCCCGGTATAGTAACCGACCCCCCACCAAAACGGCGGGTATAAGGACGCATCAGTGCGTAAGCGGTCAATGATGGTGCGCAGAGTCGGATCCGCTTCCACCTCACTCTGCAAGGTAGCCTCCTCTTGCCAAACGGGGCGGGAGATGGGGGTCAATTCCGCCGCACCGGAGTGGCGAGAAAGGGCGTCCGCCGCGACGTTGGTCTTGCCCAAGTGAAACTCCACTATGAAGTCGTAACCCAAAAGATTGGCTGCCCAAACTTGCTGTGTTTGAGTGGTCATCTTCTGGCTCAAAAGATAGCAGAGGCTATGGTGGTCCGTCCAGACCACAAACTGTCGACCAAGAAGATAAGGCCTCCAATGCTGCACGGCCAGAACGAGGGCCATCTGTTCGTTGTCGTAGGCCGAAAGAGAGCGGATAGTGGTGGAGAAAGACCGACTAAAGTACGCAATGGGCCTTCCAGGCTGCATGAGGACGACACCGACCCCGGTACCCGAGGCGTCATGCTCCACTGTGAAGGGCTATGAGAAATCTGGCATGGTTAGAACTGGGGCTGTCACTAAGGCCTGTTGTAAGGCTGAGAAAGCGGCGGTGGCCTCAAGAGGCCACTGGAAGGTGGGGTCGGCAGACTTGTGCAGCAGGCGTGTAAGAGGCAACACCAAAGTGCCGTAGTCGCGGATGAACCACCGATAATAGTCGGACAGGCATAGAAATGCTCGTACATCTCGCAATGTACAAGGTAGTGGCCACTGTAGAATCGCCTGGACCTTGTCCTGGTCCATGGACACTCCTCGAGCGGACACTGTATGGCCCAGGTAGGAAAACTCGCGCTGACCAAAGGCGCATTTCTTCAAGTTGGCAACTAGTGAGTGTTGTTGTAAGGTGGATAAAACCAACTCCAAATGGCGTAAATGGTCCTGCAAGGTCAGACTATAGATAAGAATATCATCGAAGAACACTAGAACGAACTTACGTAGTGCCGGACGGAAGATGTCGTTCATAGTCGCCTGAAATATAGTTGGGTCATTGGTCAGGCCGAACGGTATAACCAAAAACTCATAGTGCCTGTCATGAGTGCGGAACGCTGTCTTGGAGAAAAAGGTGGCGCTGCTCAACTCACCCAACAACTCCTGGATGACTGGCATGGGGTATTTGTCGGGCACAGTGGCTTTGTTGAGCGCCCGATAATCGACGCAGAAGCGACAGCTGCCGTCTTTCTTGTGCACAAGATGGACCGGGGTTGAAAACGGACTGGAGTTGGGGCCTGCATCAACGGGGTCGGGGAGACGAGTTAGGCTGATGGAGCGAGGTGCCACAACATGGCCTGAAATTCGTGGAGGTCGTATGTTGAGCCACGCGCGGCGACACGGCAAGGCGCTGTAAGGAGGTTTCCCCCACGAGTGTGCAAGGTTGGTCGGCCCACTGGATCGTCATCCGCATGGAATCCCATTTGTGATGGATGTCACCCAGAGTCTGGAGCCATGCAATCCCGAAGATCATGTCTACTCCGCCCAGAGGCAAGACATGAAAATACGTGGTCGCACTATAGGTGCCCACAGAGAACGGAAGGTCGTGACAGAGGTAGCCTATCCTGGATCGTCTACCATACCCCATGTGGACAAGAAAGTGAGCAGTCGGATTGGTGGGAAGCTGCAATCTAGTCATAGGAGTCGTCGATATGAAGTTGTGTCTTGCGCCACTATCGATCATGAGTATGACGGGAGAGTCTCGATGAAGGGCTTGTAACTTCATGGTACGTAACACGGAAATGCCCATGAGCGACAAGTGCGACTGGTCCAACAGTGTCGGGTCGTCCGGTAGCGTGTCCTCCAACACTAAGGCATCGAAGTCGGTCGCCATGATTTCATCATCATCACACATCAACACCCGCAACTCCTTGAGCGGGCATGCGTGGGATGGCGAGTAGGGTTACTTGCAGCGAAAAACATAGGCCCTTACTCCGCAATTCATTGTATTCCTGAGTCGATAGACGATTATGAAATGGAGGCCAGTGCGGCCGAGGGGGCGGCGACGGTCGTCCATGAGGAGCCGTGTTGGGGGGGGGGGGGGGGGGGGGGGGGCGGCTGTCGGGGGTCGTGGGTGGATGTCCGGGACAAGGGCAACGCGCGAGGCGGATCTGACGGTGGCGGGAGGCCCACGAGGTCGGTCAGTGGTCCGGACGGCAAAGTCCGCCTCCACTAAGCGCACGATCTCCATAGCGTCCGAGATGTCGGAAGGATGGTGAGTGCGGGGACTGGAGCGGATGTGGGTTTGGAGACCCTGGAGGAAAAAGCCTACGTAGTGATCCGGCGGAAGACCAGGCACATGGTTGGCCAGCTCGATAAAGTCGTCGATGTACTGCTCCACCGAAGATTAATGGCAAAGAGCACACAAGTCCTCCACGACATTGCCGGAGTAGCGGTGATCGTAGCGTTTGACTAACGCCACCTTGAGGTCCGCCCAGAAGAGGAGCGGGGAGGAATTCCGTAACCAACACACCCAATGTAATGCGGAGCCCTCCATTGCGAGGATCATTATGGGGACCTTTGGGGATCAGGGGTAGCGTGGATGTCAAAGAACTATTCGTCCTTAGTAATCCAGCCGAGGGGATCCGAGTCGTTGAAATGAGGAACCTCTAGGGTTCACGGAGCGTGGTGGATAGAGCGGCTAAGGATGTGGGAGTCGATGGCGGTGTGGCTAGATCGGCGGATCCAGAAGGGGGAAACGTCGGGGACAGCAGTGGTGCGTGACTGGAGGTGCGGGCCTCGCGGTCATCCAGGCGCTAGATGGTGGCCTGCAAGGAGGCGAGGATGGAGGTATTGGCTTGCAAGTCGGACAGGGAGGCGAGGTTGGAGGCCTACTCCCCGAGGCGCTGTTCGACAGCGTCAAGGCGCTGCTCCAACATGGCTCGAGTGGAGGGACGGCAAAACTGCGGAGGCGCCAGGTGAAATGGAGGAGCTGCGACTGCAGACGGTGCTGAATGCACGGCGGTTTGGAGGAGTCGGGATCGGCGATGTAGTGACGCGGAAACACGCAACGCAGGAGATCGTCCGAGGCTTCGTCCGTGACGGCAACGCGCGTGAGGGAGGAGACGGGCGGGATGCTGGTCGAGAGGATCGGCAGAGCAGGAATCGCGAGTGAACGACGAGTGGAGACGAGACCCGGTGGCTATAAGCAGGTGGGACGACAGGTCGGACCAAATTATTACTCCTTTGGGTTTGATGGAGAGAAAACTAAAGTAACTTGATAAATTCCAAGAGACAACCTATTGCTAGTCCTAGGCTCCAAAACAAAAGTCCAAGATCAAAAGATGACAACAATGAAACAAGAGGGAATTATAATACCCCCGTACAATGGCAAAATAGTAATTAAAGCTAAATAGATAAAAGAGCCGTCGCGCCCTTAATTTTGCATGGTCGTTGGCTTTGGCCTCCGAGAATAAACCCGCCAAGTGGTGGTGGCACCTTCACTCGTTTCGTTTCCCTCCTCCGCCGTAACATATGACTTCACGGGATTACCATTATATTCGATATTATGTCACAAGCCTCTGAATATTAAGCTGAAGCTCCTAAGAATGTTTTAAGTTATGGCTTCATCGCATTACATAGCAAGTCCACATCGCCATTGCATCTAACTAGTACCAGAGTGTTGTATGAATTTCAATTCTACATCATAGATAGGGTCCCTCATGCATGTCACTTTCTGTCAATAAGGTTATATGCCTTCTCTTGATATCACGAAAAGTTTGGATCAATTTTACTCTCCATAAGCAGACATAGTACAAACAACTGGCAGGATCTATTGCAAATGCTTGAGCCCATAAGCAGACTTATTTACTAGCACGATCTATTGCAAATGTTCGAGCCCAAAAGTGTATGGTATGGTAGAGAAACTTTTGAGGGTATATGTGCAATCTGCCATACACATTTGAGTAGTATATATTAAGTAGTTGAATTTTTTTTGAAACGCATGACTTACTCTTGTATGCTCTTGCTGAAGCAGGAAAGTCAGTTATGATTCCATCTACAGAAGCTCCTTTCACGAAGGTATTGATCTCCACATATGGATCTGAGAAGAAGTCCCATGCTTGAGCGAGAAACTCATTCTGTAGAACATATACAAACACTTGTAGGCCAGCATTTTGAAAAGTTTTTATAAGGTTTGTTTCATTGATGATGAAAGCCCGAGAATCAGGGTAAATGGATTCTTTGTTAACAGCTACAGAATCTGCAAATTTTTTTATGTCTGTGATTGAGGAAGCTGCAGCATCTCGAATTGACTCATCAATCCTGTACATAAGCTTGTACTTAGTTTGCTGCTTCATCTTGACCAGAACCGAGCTATTACTTGATTGAATTGTGACTTGGATGGTAGTTTGGTTGTTATAACCAGCATCATTTAAGGCAGCAATGACACCATCTGTTATACTAATGCCAACTTTTTCAGCGAGAAATGCTGCATGCTGCAATGGAAAGAAAAAAAACTGTGTCAAAATTGAAAGGAATTAAAATAGAAAACAAAATGGGAAGTAAATTGTTCTATACTTTTTCATAATTTAACTTAAAATTTTTGTATAAATAAATTGTGCAAATTGTCTAATAACGAGATCACTAATTTTAAGGCAAAGAGGGTCAAAATTGAAAGGAGTTAAAATAGAAAACAAAATGGGAAGTAAATTGCTCTATACTTTTTCATAATTTAACTTAAATTTTTGCATAAATAAATTGTGCAAATTGTCTAATAATGAGATCACTAATTTTTAAGGCAAAGAAGGTCAGCTATAAAACACTCTACACACTTGTAGGAATGATGAAAACTTGGCAAGATATAAAGTCGCCAAGAAAGAAGCTAAATATGCAGTAGGTAAAACAAGAAGTAAGGTTTATGAAGAATTTTATAAGCGACTAGATACCAAAGATGGAGAGCGTGACATATAAAATTGCTCGAGCTAGGGAGAGGAAGACAAGAGATTTAATTCAAGTTAAATGCATAAAGGATGAAACAGATACAGTTTTGACGGATGATGCGACTATTAAAGAGCGATGAAAAAGATATTTTTATTAACTCTACAATGAAACTGTTAGAAAAGAGGAGAAAGGAAAATAATTGGTGCAATATTATTCATCCTCAAAGGGGAACTATATAGGATTATAACAAGACACCACACACCGATAAGCGGTGTGGGACTAAACTCCAATACTAAAATATAAATACTTTCAACACTCCCCCTCAAGCTGAAGGGGAGCCCTTCAGCTTGAACACAACATAAAAGAAAAGGTAAATAGTGGTTGGCAACGTGGGACAAAACAACAGCCACCGAGGCCCAACCGCATGTCACCGGGGATACTTCAACCGGGCAAAGGCCACACGACGTTGGTCCACAATCCGACCATGAGCACACTGGATGCTCCCGGAGCTGAAACCAGGTCAACCAACAAAGGCCAAACCACACCTACCTAACATAAAAGAAAAAGATGGGGAGACACACACAACATACGAAATATGTCTGGAGGCCGTGTGTGACTAAGGCATGAGTCGGGAAAGAGGCATCCGAGTCGCCGGTATCACAAACACTCCCCATCACGTGGAACACGTGCATGAAGGCATAGACTCGCATGGAGACACAGACGAAGACAATCAGAACAACAGCTATGGATAATGGTTGCCGGCAAGACCACGATCCAGGATGCAGCGAGCAAAGCACAAGCCAGCTGCGAGCAGAAGGCTCAAGCAGCTGCGAGCAGAGTGCTCAAGCAGCGGCGAGCAAAGAGGCTCAATCAGCGGCGAGTGAGAAGGGAGGAAGAGAAGAGCTCGACACCCAAAAAGCAGCAGCACGGAAACCAACGTCCATAGCACGTGACTAGAAGACACTACCAACACAATAAACTAAAAAAAAACAGCAAAAATACTGCATTTCGGTAAGCGGCAGCAGCGGGATCTTCCACGAGAGCAGAAGCTGGAGGGAATGACATCGAAGGCGCAGAGTCGCGAAGGCTGCAGATGTCGTCGAAGGCTCAGATGTCGGAGTGAGTCGACGATGGCGCAGATGTCCAGCAGGAGAGGGGCAGCAGCGGCAGCGGCACAGGGCGGCAGGGCCGGAGAAGATGCCGAGAGCAGCAGCGCCACGGAGAAGAAGAGCAGCGCCGGAGAAGTAGCTGGAGAAGAAGAGGTAGACCATACGATCCACGGGATCCGGCGTCGGGCTGAGATCTGGTCAACGACAGGAGCGGAGGAGGTAGAAGCGAGCAGCGAGAACTGCGGGAGGAAGGGCCGGGTCGATGGAGGCAGCGGTCGACAGCAACGTCGTCGATGAAAACCGACGGAGAGGGAGGCCGCTTCCCCCGACGACGGGATCGAGCGCAGACGGAGAAGATGGCTCGACGGGATCGTCGATCGGCAGAGGAGCTCGACGGGATCGTCGATCGGCAGAGGAGCTCGACGGGATCGTCGATGAAGAAGTAGCGGAAGAGCTGCACGCAGCCGACGAGAAAGAGGCCCGCTCCCGTCCTTGGAATCAAGGAACGATCCCAACGACGGGAGCGAGGGGGAGGAGGAGCCGCAGGAGGCCTAGCAGCGCACGCAGAAGCGGAAAAAGAAATGGTCGGGGGGGCTAGGTCGCAGGATAAGCCCGGGCGGTAAAAAATTTTAGGTTTTCAGATCGCAAAGCTTTGATACCATATTAGAAAAGAGGAGAAAGGAAAATAATTGGTGCAATATTATTCATCCTTAAAGGGGAACTATATAGGATTACAACAAGACACCACACACCGATAAGCGGTGTGGGACTAAACTCCAATACTAAAATATAAATACTTTCAACAGATACAAAAGACAATGAACTCAACTTGGAAGAGTTAAGTAAATCGGAGTATATGAACATAACGTTTTATCATAAAAATCAAGTATCGGAGATAAATGATGCTCTAAAGAAGAAGAAAAATGAAAAGACGGTTGGGTCAGACGATATACTCATTGAAGTATGAAGATGTCTTGGGAAAAAATGAATTGTGTGGCTTACATATTTCTTTAATAAGATATTGAAGAAAAAGAGAATGTCAGACAATGGAGAGAATATTTTGGTACTTTTGTATAAGAATGAAGGAGATATACAAAATTGTGTTGATTACAGAGAAATTAATTAATGAGTCATACCATGAAACTATTGGTACGAGTAATAGAAAGAAGAGTAAGACAAGAGACTAGCATCTCGGAGAATCAATTTGGATTCATGCTAGAGCGGTCGACCATGGAAGCTGTACATCTCTTGGGAGACTCATTGACAAATATCGAGAAAGAAAACAAGATTGGCATATGTTGTTTATCGATCTTGAGAAGGCTTATGATAGGGTTCCAAGAGAGATCTTGTGGAGAGTCTTAGAAAAGAAAGGTGTACATGTATCATACATTGACATAATCAAAGATATCTATACAAATACAGTGACGAGGGTGAGGTCATCTGGAGGATTAACACAGGCATTCCCTATCACTGTTGGCTTACATCAAGGGTCGGCTTTAAGCCCTTATCTCTTTACCCTTATCTGAGATGAGCTCACCGTACATATCCAAGAAGCAATACTTTGGTGTTTATTGTTTGCGGATGATATTGTTATGGTCGATGCGACGCGCGAGGGTGTAAACGAGAAACTTAAATCTTGGCGAGACACTTTAGAAAAGAAGGATTTTAGGTTGAGCAAGGCAAATACGGAGTATATGAAGCTTAAATTTAATGACTTTGTTATTAAGTTGGGTGATCAAGATATTTCCGACAGTGAGTGCTTTAAATATATTGGATCGATAGTTCAAAAAGATGGAGGAGTAGATAAAGATGTGATACATAGAATCCAAGCAGGTTGGTTGAAGTGGAGAGGCGCGTCAGGGATCTTATGTGATCGTAAAATACCATTAAAACTTAAAGGCAAGTTTTACGGTACTGCAATTAGACAGCGATGCTCTATGGTTCTGAGTGTTGGGCAGCGAATTGCGTACATGAGCAAAAAATGGGAGTTGCGGAGATGAGAATGCTTAGGTGGATGTGTGGGCACACGAGACTGGATAAAATTAGGAATGAATGTATCAGGGATAAGACAGGAGTGACACCAATTGTAGAGGAGATGCGAGAAGCACGACTAAGATGGCTTGGACACGTACAAACTAGACCATTAGAGGCACCTGTTAGGCGTTGTGAGAGTTTAGTCACTAGGCACCTGTTAGGCGTTGTGAGAGTTTAGTCACTAGGCACAGCAGGTTGATAAAGATGGAGGTGTTGATAAAAATGTGATAAACGGGTGAGGGGTAGACCAATAAAGACTTGGAATGAAACTATAAGGAAAGACATGATGTACTTAGGCATTAGTGAAATTATGACTAAAGATAGGGCACAATGACGCAAAGGATCAATATAAAGATCCTGTTACGCGCACGCGGCGTCGTATCATTATTATTATTATTAGTATTTTCTTTCAAATGTTATTAGGGTTGATGTGAGCCCCCCTCCCTATATAAGGAGGTGGTTTTGGGGAGTTAGGTTATCTTTGAATCCATTGTCTTTTGGGCTCTCATTAGAGATAAACTCTTTGGAGGAACCAGCCTCCGAGATATTTGTGTTCTGTGGTGCGGAGATATTTGCTCACACTTTTATTCTAAAAAGCTTCTAATGGGGATCGGCCGCATGATCGTGTTCGATGGAGAAGATCGGACCACCACTCGGCGGGACCCGTTTTTGCATATTTGCCAGAGATGCATTGATCGGATCGGCGATTCGAGACCGCGAGCGCGTCCGGAGCGTCGTTTTACATTTTATGTATTTTATGTTATTTTTTGGGGTTGTACTTAGTGTTTTAGGACACCGGGCATAACGGACGATCATAGTCATTCACGCCGGGTGCCCAACCGCCCCCTCTCATTATAAATAGGGGCGGATGTTCTCATTTTCAGGCATTGTTGAATTTGTGAGCGAATCCAGATCCGACAATCATCCGTGGTGCGACGCCGCGAGCCCGGGGTGCGAAGCCTCGGTTAATTTCAGTTATCTTTCGTTTCTACTTTATTTTACTTTCACTGTTTTCGTGAACCACTAAACCCCTGTCCCGTTATTCCTCCCCTAACACACGATCTTCATCTCACGAAGGAGGAAACCGCCCGTCCCCAGTACTGTTCATCTTCTTCCTCTACGACAGAAGGATTGAAACTCCCATTTCTCTCCCTCGAGCGCCGACTGTTGGTCTCCATTCCAGCAGCCCGTCGTTTCTCTATCAACTGAGATTGAAGCCCTTACCGCTCAATCCCTCTCCTCCAACGCATATCGACAAGCTCGCTCTTCGTGATCCTCCTACTCGCCGGTGTTCTGCACGCCTCGCCGCATCTCCCAACAACTTCTCACGCACTCCTCAACCAGACGCAAGCTTCTCCCCCTCCCTTTTCTCAGTCGTTGAACCACCATCAACAGTCGCAGACCTCTGCAAATCTCCCCCTTTCACTGTGCTTCTTCCTCCCTCCCCTTCCTCTGTCGTGGAACAACCAGCAAGAGTCGCTAGCCACTGCAATCCCCATACTCCGCCCCATTCCAGAGAAAGGACTCCCATTACCCAGTTGAGTCCCATTCTTCACGCCCAGGAAAGCCAGTGCAGTTCCCATTTGTGAGCCCTACATTCATGAAGCTATTTTGGGCTGGGATCGGTTTTCCTTGACCCATTCATCAACCCCGCCCCCAATTTATCCAGAGCCATATTCAACACCCGTGGGCCTCCTAGCTGCGGTTCCTTGTCTACACGCGTCGCCGCCGGATCTCTATTACTGCGTGAGTATTATTATATCGTGTTTCTCTCTTCGTTATTGATTATGGGATGAACAGGTTATATTTATTTGGTGATTGAACTTGTGGTGTTATTGTTGCGCTTCTCTAATCTTTATAAGTCTACATTTGCGAATGCTGTAGCGGAAAACACCACTGTGAAAAGAGCGTGATTGTTTGCTTACATGCGCGAAAATTATTGTGAACACTGTGTTGATTTGCTAGTCGCTTATAAACTTGCTGCTAACGTTTAATTCCGGATAAATTGAAAACATGCACGCATCATTTAGATTGGTCTTGATCGCATTCATTTCACACATGCACGTAGGATTGCATTAGCGTGTCGGCACCGTCATTCTCACAGCCCATCCTGCGTTAGATTCCTATGATTTTATTTTACATATTTGCATATTGTGTCTACACATATGGATAGGAGGATACAAGACCAGCGATGGGTTTTGCCCTGAATGGAATAACAAATATACATTTAACATGTGATTCTAAAAATATGGTTTTGATCTACAGAAGTTTCATCAAACAAGTATGAACTTCATTAATAGATTTACTTGAACTTGATACAGGATCTTACAATTAGTGATCTAAAAAAAATAGAAAAAACAAAACTGACTTGTCTAAAACACAACACTACATCGTACAAGTGAAGCAACGTTTGAAATCTAAGTTTTGGTGGGTAGATGATTCTGACTTTCAATATAAAGGTATTGATACTTATAGCAAATATATGAAGTGTATATATATAAAGGCCCACTATACTGGCACATTAGGAGTCTTACTCTTGTATATACATTAGTCCTACATTACCTAAAGAGAATTTGTCTCTCTTCTCCAAGCAATAAATAAGTGTACATATACTTCTTGTATTGTTAGATGAAGAAATAAGATTTTTGGTTCTTCTCTCACATGATATCAGAGTCAGGTTATGATTCTTGATATCTATCGAAGACTCGGTCAATGTTACTTGACGAAGTCTTCAGTGATCGACACTGACGATCTTGCAATCCATTCACGCTCTATTTGTGGCGGACTTGCTCTTGGATCCTGCTGCCCTCGCCCGCATTCACTCTTGGTCGAACACAGTTCTAACTTGAGCTCGCAGAGTCCGCATCCAGCTCTCGTTGAACTCGCCGGTCTCGCACGTTCTCTTGCTTAAAGTTCGCAAAGCTTGTCGAACTCTCGCTTGAGCTCGCAAACTATCTATCGATGGACTATCGTAGAGCTTGTAGAGCCTGTGGTTTAGTTAGACTAAACTGGCTGAATTCTCCACTGTTTGTTGAGCTAATCGTAAAGCTCATAGAGCCCTCATCCTGCACAGTTTAACTCGTTAAACTAATTGCTGAACTCGCCATTGCTTGTAGATCCGGCCATCGCCGTCTCCCCCATCCAGTGCCCCCGCAATTCAGTTCTCTCGAGAACTCGCAGAGCCAGCGGTTTAGTCCAAGCAAGAACTTTGCATAGCATGCGGTCTAGTTCTCTCTTGAGCTTTAGGTTTTTCTCTCTTTGAGTTTGTGAAATGGAGAGAAATGTTGCACCTGCTTCATCCTCTACTATGGTTTCTTTTGTATCCTTTCCCGTGTACGAGCTCAGTGATGAGTTGAAGATTACTATTAATGGCCTAGTTGGGAAGAAAAAAATTTGTTGAATGGGTTCATTTGGTCACAGAGTGCTCCAAATGATGTAGGATCGTCCTCATCATGTACCTGTGACCCCTTTATCGAGCCTACTGAGCAATGAATCTATGAAGATGGTCGCGTTCAGTCTAGGATACTGAACTCTATGAATAGAGTCATATCGAATGTCAATACATCACAAGATAGCCAAGATGCGGGATACGATAAAGTTCCTCTACTCTGGCAAAGGTAGCTTCCACTATTTGTTCTTCTTTTGGGATCTTCAGACCGTTGAGCCAGGTTCAAATGGTAATATGACTTTCTTTATGGGTTGTTTACTCAATCCTCAGAGCTTATCACCTCGACCACTAAAGAAGGTAGATAACGTATTTCTCATAATTCATCTTAGATAATGGACTTTAGTGTCACAAATCATATTACTCTGCAAAAGGCCCTTGAAACACATAAATACCATGTTTCCCAAGTCCATTATTGTTTTCAATAGAGGAATCACCCTGGTTAGCCAATCTGGAGACATGTCTTTTGTTATGATCTTGCTGGGCAAGAGAGAAGAGGGGGGATCTACGGGAGAAATTAACAAGAAGAAGAAGATTAGGGTTTGAGAGGAGGAGAGGGGAGAATACCTTTAGGAAATAACTTGCATAGCCATCATTAGGAGACCCCGGGCCTATTAATACCCGGGGTCAAGGGGGCTGCCCGCCTCCCCCCCCCCCCCCCCCCCCCCCCATGTAGGGGCTGAACCGGGATGGTTCAACCCCTATTCTTCTATTTTACTGGATGGGGGCTGAACCGGATGGTTCAGCCCCGTTGTTTTGAAATTGCTCTTTGCGCCGCCGTGCGTATTGATGTCCTGCGAACCGTAGTGGTTGCGGGGGTATAACATTCCCTTCCCCATCAAGAGCCACCTTGTCCTCAAGGTGGAAATCAGGAAAACGCTCCCGGAATTCCAATAAATCAACCCAAGAATTGTGGGCCTCCGTCATCTGCTTCCACTTGATGAGTACCTCAGGTCGGTACTCCGTGCCTCATTACTTCCACTTGGTCAATAAGATAGCCTCCGGCCGCTGCTGGTGGCTTCAGGCAGGATGGGACTGGCTTGAACCGAAGCCCCAAGTTTTCTCTTTAACAGAGATACATGAAATGTCGGATGAATGCGGGACCCCTCCGGAAGCACCAGAGTATAAGCGACTGGACCCACACACCGAATGATTCTGTACGGACCATAGTACCGCAGAGCAAGTTTCTGATTGGCCCGCCGAGAAACCGATAGCTGGCGATATAGCTGGAGCCGGAGGAAAATCTCGTCACCCACCGCGAACTCCCGCTCAGTGCGGTGTTTGTCTGTCTGGACCTTCATACGCTCTTGAGCCGCCCGTAAGTTGTCCCGAAGTAGTTCTAATGTCAGATCCCGCTCTTGAAGTGTCTGAGCCACAGCTGGAAGAGCGGTGCTGGCCGGCTCATAGGAACTCAACGTGGGGGGAGGTCGGCCGTACACCGCCTCAAAAGGAGTGAGCTTGCTGGCCGTGTGGAATGATGTGTTGTAGCAGTACTCTGCCCAGTGTAACCACCGGGTCCACGTGCGCGGCTCATCCATCACAAAGCACCGTAAATAGGTCTCGACCCCACGGTTGAGCACCTTCGTCTGTCCATCGGTCTGGGGGTGATTGGCCGTGCTCATGCGCAGTGTGGTCCCCTGAAGACGAAAGAGCTCCTTCCAAAAATTGCTCACGAATACCAGATCTCTGTCTGAGATGATGGACCGAGGAATCCCGTGGAGTCGTACTATCTCCCGGGCGAAAAGCTCTGCAATTGTCTCCCCTGTGTATGGGTGGCTCAACGCAAGAAAATGGCCGTACTTGGAGAGTTTGTCGACCACCACTAGGATGACTGTCTTGCCCTGCGATTTGGGTAAGCCATCTATGAAATGCATGGATATGGTATCCCAGATCTGATGTGGGATCTCTAACGGTGTAAGAAGTTATGCTGGTGATGTCGTCTCGTACTTCTGCCGCTGGCAGATGTCGCACTCCCGGATGAACTGCTGAACATCCTGCCTCATCCCCTTCCAAAACACATTTGCCCTGACCCGCTGTAGGGTCCGAAGAATACCGGCGTGGCCACCGGTCGGCGAAGCATGGAACTCCTGTATCATGATGGACGCCATGGTGATGTGGTGGGAATAACTAGCCGGCCCTGGTAGTACAGCCGCTCTCCCTGTAGGTGATAGCCGGCCTCCGTGGGCCGACCCTGTTGCAATGCCTCAACAATAATACGGAGTGCTGGGTCCTGGCGAACTTCCGCTTGTATCTCGTCCAAGGATTCGATCACCGGTCCCGAAAGGTGAGACAGGGAACTCTCCGGTAGGCGGGATAAAGCATCGGCCACCACATTCTCCTTCCCCTGCTTGTAGACGATCTCGTAGTCGTACCCCAGCAGTTTCGCCAGCCATTTCTGCTGTAGGGGGGATGCCAATCGCTGCTCTAGGAAGTGCTTCAAGCTATGATGGTCCGTGCGGACCTGGAAGCACCGCCCCAGAAGATAAGGTCGCCACATGGCGACTGCGTGGAAGATGGCGAGCATCTCCTTCTCGCATGTAGACAGCCCCAAGGTCCTGGGTGCTAACGCCTTGCTGAAATAAGCTAACGGACGGCCCTCTTGCATCAAGACCGCGCCGATCCCGACTCCGGATGCATCAGTCTCCACGACAAAATCCTTAGAGAAATCTGGAAGTGCCAACACCGGTGTGGTCGTCATGGCCCGTTTCAGGGGCTGGAACGCTTCTTCCGCCTCCGCATGCCACTGAAAGGCATCCTTCTGCAACAACTGAGTAAGACGTCGGGCTATCTTCCCGTAGTCCTTCACGAATCGGCGATAATAACCGGTCAGCCCGAGAAAGCCTCGTAAGGCCCGGATCGTCGTGGGTTGAGGCTAGGTCACCATGCTCTCTATCTTCCTCGGGTCAGCCTGGACCCCTTGAGCCGAAACTAGGTGCCCTAAGTACTCGGCCTCCGCCTGCCCGAAGGAGCATTTGGATCGCTTGGCGTACAACTGGTGCTCCCGCAAGATGGTAAGTACATGTCGAATGTGCTCCAGATGCTCGTCCCAACTCCTGCTATAGATCAATATGTCATCAAAGAAAACTAAAACATACTGGCGAAGAAGTGGCCGAAATATCTCGTTCAACACTGCCTGGAAGGTAGATGGAGCGTTGGCCAACCCGAACGGCATCACTAAGAACTCGTAATGGCCGTCGTGGGTTCGGAACGCCGTCTTGTGGATGTCATCCTCTTTCATCCGGATCTGATGGTAGCCAGATCGGAGATCCAGCTTGGTAAATAAGCTCGCTCCATTCAGCTCGTCAAGTAGCTCCTCGATCATCGGAATTGGAAACTTGTCTTTAATAGTAGAGCTATTCAGGCCCCGATAATCGACGCAAAACCTCCAAGAGCCATCCTTCTTCTTCACCAATATGATCGGTGAGGAGAAGGCACTGGTGCTGGGTCGTAAGATGTCGGTGGATAGCATCTCTCGAACGCTGCGCTCTATCTCCGACTTCTGTATATGAGGATAGCGGTAGGGCCGGATATTGGTCGGATCCGCCCCTGCTTTCAACTGGATCTGGTGGTCATGAAACCTCGAGGGGGGAAGAGTGTGCGGCTCCTGGAAAACATCCTCGAACTGCGTCAATAAGGCCTGTATCTGCTCGGGTTCCTTCGGGATGTCGGGCCCGCTGGCCGCCCCTCCTAGCACCATGGCCATCGCGCTGCCCTGCTCCTCCAATCGCTGTAGGTTCCGAATAGAAATTTCTTTAAGTGGGGTTGACCGCATGCCGTGCACGCAATGGTCCGTCCCCTGCTGAGTAAACTCGAGCGTCATCCGATCCCAATCCGTGGTCACCCGTCTCAACTGGCGGAGCCACTACACCCCAAGGACCATATCGGATCCTCTAATCGGCAGGAGGTAGACGTCGGTGTGGCACACGTACCCCTGCATCCGCAACTCGACTCCCTTCAGCACCCTTTCACACTTCAACTTGCTGCCATCGGCCACCATAATCTGAAAAGCGGCTCCCCTGTCAACTGTATGCCCAGCCTTCAGTGCCACCGCGGGGTTGATGAAGTTGTGGGTGCTCCCACTATCAATCAAAATGGTCACTCGCTCCTGGCCAATCCTTCCCTTGATGCGCAAAGTAAGAGGCCTCGTGCACCCCTCCATAGCCTAGATGGAAACCCCAAACTCCGCTAAGTCCAACCCGTCCTCCTCGTCAAGGCTGACAAGATCCTCCTCGTCCTCCTCCTCTCTCAGCATGAAAACCTGGACCTTCTGGCGTCAGTGTCCCGGGGCGAACTTCTCGTCACAGTTGAAACACAACCCCTTCTCCTTTCTCTCCAGCATCTCTGGCCAGGTAAGTCGCGTCACCGTGGGTTTCCCCCCGGTCGGTGGGTCCCGCCTGGGGGTTGGGGCTGCTGGGGTGGTCCGAAGAGTGGACTTGGTCCTCTGCCGGTTGAACCTTTCCTCCTGTATCCGAGCCAAGCTGATGGCATGACTCAGCCTGCGCGGCATATAAGCGTGCACCTCGTCGCGCAAGAAATCCTTCAGTCCCGAAACAAAGCAACTCAGGAGCGTCCTCTCTTCCCAATTGACCCGATTGGCCAGTCGCTCAAACTCGGTGCGATACTCTGTCACGGTGCCCTTCTGTCGAAGCTTCTGAAGCGTTGCCTCGACGTCTTCGTATTCCAGTGGTCCGAAACGCGCGGAGAAGGCTTCCACAAACTCCGTCCAAGGAGCGTATGCTCGGCCACGCTGAAACAATTTGGTCCATTGGTATGCATCATCCTCCAGATGGAAAGCCGCCAACTGGACCCATTGCTCTTCCGGAATCTCCTGGTAGTTGAAGAATAATTCTGCTTTTTGCACCCATTCCAGCGCATCCCCTCCTCCCCTGAATTTCGGGAAATTCATACGTGTCCTCTTGGGTTGCATATAAGCTCTTGGATTCATCTGACCATGACCCTCGACCTCCTGTCCTGGCCCGACTGGTCGGCGGTGTTCCATTGGCGACCATCTCCCCTGTGTTGCCCCCTCCAAGATGTAGGGCTGGCGGAGGGCGATCATAGCCCGGGTTTCCAATTCCGGCCCCCGTAGGAGGTCCGTGACCCCTTGGCAGAGGTAAGATTCCGGTGATTCCCACAAACGGCCCATTCGCTGCTCCGTTAGGTCGAAAACCTCCTCCCATCTGCTCCGGAGTTCTCCACGGGGTCGCGGCGGGTTGTCCAGCCCCGTTCCAGACCTGTGGCGCTGCTCCCTGCCAGGCCGCTCCCGCTGACTGAGAGATAGCCCTCCAGGGGCCTTGCCGGATATCGCCGGCTCCATCCCGACCTCCAGGTGGTGCGCCTGCCTCCAGGTGATGCGCCGACTGTTCTTCCCTCACTCCCGTGTGCGTAACGCCGATGCCGTAGGGATCGGGCCCCGTCCAGTGCCCGATCGGCTGTCCACTTGCGTAAGACCCGCTACCCGTCGGGTTATTGTTCCCGGCGGTAGTCCAGGGCGGGGCAGGTCGTTGATTGTCGCCCGTTCCTGTCGCCGAAAAATGCACGGATGGTAGATCCGACGCTTCCACGTCCGACCCTTCGTTGATTGTCGATTTTACTTTCAGATTTTGAGTAAGGAGGGTCTTAATCTCCTCCATGCGTGCATCGAAACGTTCCTCCAGATTTTTGGTAGATGATTTCATTTGTTCTTCGATTGCCGCCACCGAATCCGCCAGCCCCACATAATTTTCCTCTAGGGCTGCCAGCCGCGCGACTTCCGCTTCCGTGCGTGTCACCATGGTTGAGGAAGGATGCTTTGATACCAAATGTTATGATCTTGCTAGGGCAAGAGAGAAGAAGGGGGGGATCTACGGGAGAAATTAACAAGAAGAAGAAGATTAGGGTTTGAGAAGAGGAGAGGGGAGAATACCTTTAGGAAATAACTTGCATAGCCATCATTAGGAGGCCCCGGGCCTATTAATACCCGGGGTCAAGGGGGCTGGCCGGCCCCCCCATGTAGGAGCTGAACCAGGATGGTTAAGCCCCTATTCTTCTATTTTACTGGATGGGGGCTGAACCGGATGGTTCAGCCCCGTTGTTTTGAAATTGCTCCTTGCGCCGCCGTGCGTATTGATGCCCTGCGAACCGTAATGGTTGCGGGGGTATAACATCTTTTACCTCGATTCTCTCTCTTCGATCTGTAACTCATGTTCATGACTTATAATTCAATCTTCTTTCAAGTAGTCATCTTACTCATGATCGCAATTGTTCTATAAAATTTTCTTCCTCACTTATGATATTAGATCTTCGGAGACGGAGTATCATTCAGAGGAGAAGTCTGTCTAACAAACTTTTTTCTTTCATTCACTCAAACATTATGGGTCCCTATAAACTTTTAGTTAATCTAGTTATCATTATTTTGCTACTTTTATTAATGGTCATTCTCGTATAACTTGGGTGTATTTGCTTTGTGAAAGTTTTGAGATAATGAGTGTCTTTTACTCCTGTATGCAAAATTCACAATCAATTCTTCACTACTATAAAAATTATTAGGACCAATAGTCTCCGTGAATACCTCAGTAAAGAGTTTAAAGAGACTTGCAATTCTTTAGCATTTATTCATTAAACTTTATGCACCTACAAATCACAACAAAATGATGTGGCCGAGCGGAAGAACCGTAACCTTCTTAAGGTAGCCGAGTCTCTCATGTTTCAAATGCAGCTTCCAAAGATCCATTGGAATTATGCGAGCACTACTACATGTTATTTAATCAATCATATAAAGTTAACTATTTTAACATTACGCCATCTTTCTCCCACCTCTTTCCATCCACATTTTCCTTTTATCTCTAACTTCTAGAGTTTTTGAATGTGTGTTTTGTTCATCATCTTGATCCTTCTATAGATAAGTGGGCACCACCGGCTACCAAGTTCATCTTTGTTGGTTACTTTCGGACTCAAAAGGGGTGCGTAGGTTACTCTCCAGCTGATCATAAGGTTGTGACATTTGCAGGTTCTACATTTCTCGAGGATCAACTTTTCTTTTCCCCCTTCAATTCCACCATAAACATAACTTGACTTATCTCATCCCAATGTGTCTATTGATTGTGCACATGCCTTTGTTATATTAACAACACCTCCCTATATCCCACTACAAGTTTACACTTGTTGTCATGCTCACTTGAATGCCCTAAACAATAACCCACCACTGATGCCGCTCTTGGTTTCAATGATATGCTTATCACTCTTCGTGAGGATACACACTCTTGTACTGCTCACTCACTTTCTCATTATGTTTCCTTTCACCATTTATGTCCTCCACTAGACAAGTTTGCTTGTTCCTTACTTTTCGTTTGTTTCCATCCTTTCTTCTGTACATGAGACTCCCCAACATTTGGGGTAGTGGGTTGCTATGGATAAAGAGATGCATGCCAATGGAACTTGGGAGTTAGTGTCAATCCCCATGGACAGTCTAGTGTTGGTTGTAAAAGGGTGTTGACTGTTAAATATCATTGGAAGGTTGTGTTGAGTGCTTGAAGGCAAGTCTTGGGACTTTGGATTCACTCAGTGGTATAGAATTCCATTATGATAAGACTTCTCTCTCGTGATCAATCTCAATACAGTTCGGGTATTGATCTCTTTGGCAGTCGATAGTCACTAGTAATTGCATTTGCTTGATATTAAGAATGGATTCCTTAATGACGATTTGACTCAGATAGTATATATGCAGCAACCTCCTGGATATGAGACTATGAGAGAGTCTCTTGTATGTCACCTACGCAAATCTATTTATGGCTTGAAGCAATCTCTCATGTGTGGTTCGACAAATTCAGTCAAGTGGTTCAGGTGTTTTGTTTTATGCCGAGCTTGGTTGATTTCTCTCTTTTCACACATTGTTGCTAAGAGGGTATCATACTTCTTTTGGTTTATGTTGATGATATCATAATCACAGATAATGATATGAATGTCATATCTATGATTAAAAAGCACTTGACCACTCACTTTCATACCAATGATTTGGGTCATCTTCGATATTTTCTTGGTATTGATGTAGCTCATCGCCATGATAGACTCATATTATACCATCGAAAGCATTCCACTGATCTACCACAGAATGCAGGATATTTGTGGTGTAAGTCGGTCGATGCACCTATGGATGCCAATCTCAAACTCTCCGCTCATGAGTCTGTATCTGGTCTTTCTCCACATAATCCCGAGTTTATCGACGACTAGTCAACAATCTTATCTAACGGTAACTCGGCCAGAATCTCCTTTGTTATTGAGGATGTTAGCAGGTACATGCTTGCTCCTCGAAAATATCACCTTCGAGTCATTGAGCGCATCATTAGATATATGAAGAATGCTCATGTTCAAAGGCTTCTGTATAGGCCCTCATCTTCCCTTTTGTTGATTGCCTACTTAGATGCTCATTATGCAGGATTCAAGATGATCGCATGTATACAAGCGGGTTTTGCACCTATTTTGGGGTAATCTGGTCATCTAGAGGAGCAAAAAATAATCTGTTGTGGCATGGCAATCCGCCGAGGCTGAGTATCGCTCGATGGCTTATGCAGTTTCCAAGTTGGTTGGAAAATCATCATACATAACTCGGTGTGCCTCTCATTACTCCTACGATCTTCTACTGTGATAATAAAGTTGCAACTCATAACGACGGGAACTCTATCTTCCATAAGCGTACCAAGCATATTGAAGTTGATTGATTACTTCATCAGGGGAAATCTCACGCTTCGTAAATTGATCTTCATCGTGCCATGTTGCCTCTCAAATCTTGAACATTTTCACTAAGGCCTTTCCATGACAACTTTATCTTCAATTGTTTCTTAGCTTGAAGCCTACAATTGTATGCTCAAACTTAGGGATCTTCTCTCACAATATTGAAATACTTCTCGGAAAAAGAAACTTATTAAGTAGCTTCGTTAGGCCATACATAACAAATAGTATTTTCATTTCAAGGATTATCTCAAAACAAAATAAAGGTAATTGTCTGTTCAATATCTCACCAATCATTAATTTACTATTCTCACCTCTATATTGATCAATATTCCTGAGAGATTTTTGTCTTTCGAAAAGGATAAAAAATCAGACAACGTCAGGAAATTTCCTGCATTCTTGCTACGCGGGTTCCGCACCAAATTAGAAATGATTTCAGGATTTGATATAGAAGCTACAAAGAGAAAATATAAACATTATTAATTCAAGTTTAACAAAAATAAAATAAACACCATAAAGTATGTAGAAAGTGCATGAAAAGAGGATGCTTTTGAAAATGAAAATTTTTCAAGGCACAGATTTTCCTAAAATCAAAACTTGTTTTTACACATCACATTCTCACAAAATTTTTGGGAATGAAGATTATGCCTCAAATATTACCCAAAATGTCTTGAAATTAGTTTATAAGATAATATGTTTCTAGGAAAAAAATATAAACTTACGCTTCAAGTTTTTTTGAATTTCTTCCAGAGTGAGATTAAAAGTGAATATTCCAGGAGTGCTTTGAAGATCTGGAATATTAGAAGTACGAGATCTGAAGGGAGATTGCGCAACAGTAGTATGGTCTATTAGGTTGACAGAGCTCATGCATACGAGCTTTCCATCTTGCGTTACTTGGACGGGACAGTCAATAATATCTGCACCATCGTCAATTGCTTTCTTATACGCAAGATCAGTGCAGTCTGGGTAGTCTCCGCTTGCTCCATTATGCGACAGAACCACAGGCTTTCCTGGAAGGTGACATAAAGAGAAGACTCAGGGATGGATGATGGTCAAATATGAGTCAAGATAGATGAACAGCCAGTAACACAATAGAAGGGTCATACCATGGTCAATGCTGCTTTTGTTTATATGAGAAAAGCACCCTAAAACAGACAATTGCATTAGTAACTGAATGACAAAATCTGATAGTCAGAAGCACAAAAAAAATGCTTACTAAAAACTATTTCTGCAAAATATGGCATAGCAGTGTACATTTTCCTCAAATATGAGTACAATCATAAGGGAATTTGAAATATCTCCAATTAACATGGTAATTACATGATGCAATTACACTATCCCAAACATGCACTTTATATTGGACAGCTAGGATTGATTGAACCAGTTTGTTTCATAGTCCAATTAGTTTTGACGGCATTAATCTCATCCACCAAAAGTGGAGTACATGTCTGGGATAGGGGCAATTGCACCATGCACTGACACTGGGAATGAGAGGATCAAAATCCAGCCAAGTGGACAAGCAGAATGGAGTTGTTGAAGTGGTTTGCATTGCCACCATGCTAAAACCAGCGGTTTTTGCTTAGACCATAATTAGATATGAAGTTTTGTAAATAAAGAAAAACTTGATTTTATAGTCGAGGTCCAAGAGAAGAAAACATTACCAATGGCTTCTGATGGAGTTACAGGGAAATCTGTTAGAAAACCATCGATGGAGAAATCACCATTGTCAATAAAAGAAAGACATTCAGCTAAAGGATCATAACTGTAATTGTAGGCAATGACGACATCATTCACAAAATCTCCTGCATATATTTCCAACCCCTCCTTATGAGCATCGATGACGATGGAGTTGTGTGGTTCTAGATAATAATCAGATGTTACTGGCCAGATGTAATGCTTAGGAACAAGGATGCCAGATGCAAAGGTCTTGATGAAGGTAAGATTTTTCACCAATGTACCATAGGTCTGGTTTGTAGAAGGTTCTGTAATATCTTCCCCAAGAAAACGGAAGACCAGCTTAGTCTTGGAGTTTTGAAAATTTGTCACAAGGCTTCTAAGGAAATCAACTTCAGGTGATGAGATGTAGGCCACTATAACTTTCCTTGATACAGAAAGAATGTAACTTCTCATACTTAAGTTATGCTGCCTGTAAAAAATATCATTCTGCACTGGAATTATCAGTTATGATTCAATAGAAGCAGAAATTCCACAATAACTGATTATCATAACAGCATATGCAAAAGTAACAACTGCAGAGAAGTACCTGCACATTAAGCCATAATTTGGATGGTTTAATTTGTTCTTGCACATCTTCAACAGAAAAGATAGGGTACCTGCTAAAATCAAATCTATTCGTCCGAGAATAAATTCCCTGTGTCACTGATCGAGCAGTGAAAGATGGTTAGTATATCATCTAAACATGTACAAAGCTAGGAAACCATGTACAAAGCTAGAGAATAAATTCCCTGGTTAGTATATCATCTAACCATGTACAAAGCTAGGAAATCATGTGTAACATTCCTGGTCTGCAAATAGAATATAACATGGGTCCGGCCGGGACCCCACGACATATAATATCCACAACATAAAATGTTTATAATTGATGCAAGAAAACATACTATCACTGTATCACATCTCAGAGTAAACAGAAACGGAAGCTAAACAAAAGCCCAAAACAAAGGGGCCCGAATGTCCACAGCTAATAGAAATACAGTACTGAAATGACGCGGCCTTAAGGCCTTATATGGCTTTCAAAATAGAGAAGAGTACAGCTAAAGAAAACCAAAAAAGGGAGAAGAGAATCTCCAGCTCCTCAGCAGCTCTTGGGCTCCAACCCACTACACACCACTACGAGCTACGCCACCTGAAACCAAGAACAAACAGGCAGCAAACGAAGGTCAGCATGGGGCTGACCAACACAATGTAACGACTCCTCCCCGCAGCCATCCTAGCAGACTCCGGGGCGAGTACATAGCTCTCCTGCAAGTACGCACGCAAACCAAAACATGCAAACAAGGAATGAAGGACAAAGAGCCAGGGGACACGCTAATTGTCACCTTTTAAACTATCACGCACGTGCCATGAACACACCAGAAACGCACGATCTAAGCCTCAATGCTAAGTGTAACAGTACGACCGTGACTCGGTCAATCGTGGCGATAGGAGGGACCAAAACCTACAATCGTCCTATAGAATGGACAGAGGACCGGTTTGGGATAAACGACCTACAACTACCCCTTTTTGAGGTGGCAGAGGACTGGTCAGAAGATACACGACCTACAACTGCTTTTTTGACGTGGCAGAGGGTTGGTCAGAAGACAACCTACAACTGCCATTTTTAAAGTGACAAAGGACTGGTTTGGAAGGATGCGGCCTACAACTGCAATTTCGAAGTGGCAGAGGACTGATCTAAGGAAGTGCAATCTACGCAGGGACGAGGATCCACCCGTCCAACAGAAGCCCACAAAACGTCATTTTACCGGGCCCAACACAGGCCCGCCTAGGAACGGGGCATTCACGAATAAAGCCCACGAATTCCTGCAATACCACGACGAATAGCACGGGACATTGTCGTTCGCGTACCTAGGGCTAATCGCAATGCACATCACAGAAACATCACCGATCCGGGCTTTCCGTCAAAGGTAGGATTCACACAGCATGCCTATATCCAGACTCGCACGTCGGATCACTGATGCACATTTATGCCGGGGACGGACACAATCGACCCGGGGGTTCGCAATGAACCGAGGGAAACACACACCGCGTCCAATTGGAGGCATCAGAACTACACCGGGATCGCAATCCCACGCCCTGGCGGAGCCGCCGCTCTCCACCGCGTAGTGGGAGAGGGACTCTACGTGCAACTCACACAAACATACGCCGGGATCGCAATCCCATGCCCTGGCGGAGTCCCCTTCCTCAACCGAAACGGCGTGAGGGAGCTCTCATTGCACGGAACATAATCGTATGCACAAAAAACACAGAAAATACGGTCCTAAGACCGGGGAAAGGAATTGTTACCCTTGACGTGCTTCGCGGAGCCATCGGAACGATCCGTAACGGCTGACTTACCACAGATCTAGCCTCGACTCGGCTCCGCACACGGTTCTAGACAAGAGGCTTGACAAAGCATAAACAGAGGGGCTGCCCTTCCACAGATCCGACCTACAACAATGACTTCCGGCAAGGAGGGCTCGCAAAATGAGCCCTAGAGGAACCTCACGACAAAGGGGCTTGGAGGAAGGAGGCTTGACCTTCAGTTTCCCGGCCACCGACATGCTCAGAACTCGGCAGCAGGTCCTTTCTTCTTCCTCCTATCTAGGTCGGCGAGGAGGGGGATCGGGTAAGAGAGGGAGAGCTCGAGAGGGAGAGATCGGGAGAGAACAAGGGGCGGAGCTCCACCTTGATGCACGCGAGAAGAGAGGGAGAGAGTCGGCTTTCCTCCCGGTGGTCGCTCTATGTGAACGAGAGCGAGAGAGAGATCGGGAGGGGAGGAGTGCGGCTGGTTCCGTGAAAACAAGAGAGAAAGATCAGGTGAAGGGGAGTGGGGAGGTTAGGGGTTTTTATTAAAACCCTAATATGAAGTTGCTATCCGCACCCCACTCTCAGCTATTCGTAGCCCAGCAAGGCTTCTAATTAAAATTAAGGCGTTACAATTCTCTCCTCCTTAACAAAACTTCGTCTTTAAATTCATACCTGAGTGAAAAGGTCGGGGTACTCCTCGCGCATGACCTCTTCTGGCTCCCAGGAGAGCTCCTCACGGCCACAGTTGTCCCAACGGACTCTCACCATCTTGATGGACTATCTCCGCAACTGTCGAAAATCGGAATCGATGATGCAAATCGGCGTCACCGACACACTATCGGCCTCCAACACAAAATCGGGCTCCCGCACCGCCTTCCTCAACACAGAAATATGGAAGACGTCATGCAACCCACTCAGCGCCGCCGACAAAGCAAGTCGATAAGCTGTCTCGCCGATGCGCTCGGTAATCTCGAATGACCCTAAATACCTCGGACTCAGCTTCTTTAAGCGTCAGATCCTCGACACTCCCTTAAAAGGCTTTATTTTCAAATACACTCAATCACCAACTGCGAACTCCACGTTCCGGTGTTTGGCGTTGTAATACTTCCCCTGTCGATCTTGGGCAGTCAACAATTGTTCTCGAATGGTCCATATCGACTCATTCGCCTCAACAACCTCTTTGCGTTTCAACAACTTAGTATCACTGGTCTCCGCCCATGCTAAGGGAGTGCGACACCTCCTACCATATAAATCTTCGAACGGAGCCATCTGAATACTCGCCTGATAACTATTGTTATAGACGAACTCTACCATGTAAAGGTGATCTTCCTAACGTTGTCCGAAATCCAAACACACATACGAAGCATATTCTCCATCGTCCGATCTGTCCTCTCGGTTTGTCCATCCGTTTGCGGATGGAAGGCTGTGCTAAACTTGAGCTTCGTGCCCAACAAACGATGAACATGCCTCCAATCACCGGACGTTAACCGTCCATCGCGGTCGCTAACAATACTGCGAGGGACGTCATGTAATTGAACGATGTTCTCCACATAAAGCTTTACCAGCTTCTCCACTGAATCGCTTTTCTGATTCGGAATAAAATACGCAACCTTAGTCAACCGATCAATGATCACCTAGATCGAGTCATTCTTGTGCAGCGACTTTGGCAACCCATGCACAAAGTCCATGGAAATATCATTAAATTTCTACTCCGGAATTGACAATGACTTCAAGAATCCTCCTAGCCGTTGACACTCGGCTTTCACTAACGTGCACGTTTGACACTTTGCCACGTAAAGAGCTATATCCTTCTTCATGCCTGGCCACCAGAACAGTGCTTTCATGTCCCGATACATTTTGGTACTCCCCGGATGAATCGAGTACTTAGTGAAATGGGCCTCGTACATCAATTCAACTCGCAGTTTTCCATAATTTGGAACACAAAGTCTGTCATTCTTCCGCAATAACCCATCCTCAAAGAGAAACTCGGCGTTCGGCCCCTCAGCGAACTCCGCCAAATAACGCTGCAAGCTCGGATCAAACTCCAAGGCCTGTCTCACACGATCACCAATGTCATATTGCACCTCCATCCAGCTCAGAACGGCGGTGGAAGACGATCCTCGATTTACACCGGAGATCTCCAAAGCCTCCAACTCACGTACTAACCGCTCATCGTGAGCCAGAATCCAACTTGCCTGCGTCAGTGCCCGACGACTCAGAGCGTCTGCTACCACACTCCCCTTCCCAGGGGTATAAAGTATATCGAATGTGTAGTCTCCCAAGAACTCCATCCACCTCCTCTGGCGCATATTCAGATCTTTCAGATCCAGCAGGTACTTCAGGCTCTTCTGGACCGTGAAGATTTCGATTTGCACACCATATAGATAATGTCTCCACAACTTCAGAGCAAACACCACGACCCTCAATTCTAGATCGTGAACCGGGTAGTTTCTCTCATGTACCTTCAGCTGACGCGGTTTGTAAGCGACAACCTTTCCAAACTGATATTAGAACACAGCCCAGACCACAACCTGAGGCGTCACTGTACACCTGATAACCTTTAGTCCCACCAGGCGAACACATAATAGGGGCGGAAATCAGTCGGCTCTTAAGCTCTTCAAAAGGTCGAGCGCACTTTGGCGTCAAGACGAACCTTTGATCCTTCCGAGTCAACAAGAGGAAGTGCAATCCGCGAAAAGTTCTCCACAAAGCGTCTGTAGTAACCGGCAAGCCCCAAAAAGCTCCGGACCTCCGCTACACTCCTCAGCTCAGGCCACTCTCGGATCGCTGCAACTTTCGCCGGATCTACCGCAATACCCTCTCCATTGACGATGTGCCCCAGAAATGCAACAGACGGTAGCCAGAACTCGCACTTGGAGAATTTTGCACATAACTAATGCCTCCTTAGGACTGTCAAGACTGTACGAAGGTGGATGGCATGATCTTCCTCGGACTGCGAGTACACCAAAATATCGTCGATGAAGACGATAACAAACAGATCTAGGTAAACCCGAAAAGTTCTATTCATCAGGTCCATAAAGATAGACAACGCATTCGTGAGCCCAAAGGGCATCACCGTGAACTCATAATGCCCGTAACGTGTGCTGAACGCGGTCTTTGGGATGTCAGACTCCCGTATCCTGAGCTGATAATATCCCGATTTCAAATCCAGCTTTGAATACACAGTGGATCCTACCAACTGATCAAACAGATCGTCAATGCGGGGAATCAGATGCTTATTCTTTTCTGTCAACTTGTTCAGCTCCCTATAATCTATGCACAGACGCAAACTACTGTCCTTCTTCACAAAAAGGGTCGGTGCACTCCACGGTGACGAGCTCAGACGTATATATCCTTGCTCCAGCAATTCCTGAAGTTGCACTTTCAACTCTGCCATCTCTTTTAGCGCCATACGATAGGGCGAGCATGACACGGGTTTGGCACCCGGCACAAGCTCAATGCAAAAGTTGATTTCCCTCTGGTGCGGAGCCCCATGAAGCTCATTCAGAAAGACGTCCGCAAATTCCGCTACAACTGGCACGTCACACAGTTTGGGCTTACACTCTGAAGCCTCTACCAATGCGAAAAATAACTCCGCGCCTTTCCGAGTTGCTTTCACTACCTGGAGGGCGATCATCAATGTTTTGCTCGCACCCCGCAGACCAGTGAAACGAGTTCCGCCTCCGCATCCTCCACATAACAAGACTTCTTTTGACTTGCAATCAATGCATGCGCTCTGCTCAATTCATACGAAGGATGACGTCGAACTCCGACAGCGGTAGCAGCGCGGCTTCCAAATCGAAGTCTTGTTCTCCAATACGAACCTTCACGCGGCTCTTCCTCTTTGTACTCATTAAGAACCCATTGGGTAAGAGCACATCCAACTTCTCTTCTGCCAAACATACATGGCACTCTGACTCGCACCACAAATTCTTCTGATAAAAAGGAGTGGGATGCGCCGGTGTCGAACAACGTTCTCGCAGGATGATTAAAGACCAATATGAATCCTAACGCGTACATGAGGATTAAGCGTACACAAACATTATAAGCAATTTAAATGACAGTAATTAAAGCATAGATTTACCTGTCACGACGTCATTCTGCCGAGCATCCTGCTGACCGAGAGCGAAGACCCTCGACTGAGTCGGGGGGTACTGGGAGGCTGATGACCCTGCAGCCTTCCTTTTTCTTGATAGCTGGACCCTGCCGCTTTGGGAGCTTCCAACGCTAAGCGGCCAGTCTTCGGGGGGCCCTGACAACATAAACGAGCAATATGTCATGCCACCCCGCATTTGTAGCAAGTGAGGGGACCTCGACCAGTAGTGACTCCCGAAGCGGTAGGCTGTGCTGGCGCGTAGTCTGTCTGCCTCTGCTTCTTGTTATACCTCTTGAATTTGGATCTCCCCTTGGGCCTTGAACTCGGTGCACTTTGACTGAAATCCCTACGGCGTTGGACTCTCTCCAAGTCCATCTCTAACGCTCTTGCCTCCACTACCAGGGCATTGAATCCAAGGGCCTTAGGCCCTGACAGATTCAGCCTCAGATTATCACGTAATCCATCAAAGAACCTGTGAGTTTTGGTCTTCTCCTTGGCTAATAATCCACCCGAGTAGCGAACCAGGCGGGTGAACTCGTGAAGATACTCATCCACCTTCATGTCTCTCTGCTGCAAACGAAAAAACTGATTCTGCGGCTGCAGACGAGTCGCCTCAGGAATGAAGCGCTCCAAGAAGGACTCGGAGATTTCCTCCATAGCTATCTTTGTCAGCTCTCTCCCGCGAAACCTCATCTCTGCCTCCCTTCCCACCAAAGCCTCGCCTCCCTATTGAGTAGGAAAGTGGCTAGGGTCACCATCTGCTCCCTGACAGTCTGAGTGGCAGCCAGAGTTCTCCTAATTCTGGACAACCAATCCTCGGCTTCAATAGTTGTCTCGCTCCCCGAGAACGATGGTGGGTTGAAGATCAAGAAATGCTTCAAAGGGTCATCCCGAGCTCGGGGATTAACCAACGACACCGCGGCAGCAACAACAGGTATAGTGGCAACAACTGGTACCGCAACATCAATGGGTACCGCAGCAGTAGGTGTAGCAACAGAAACTCGTACCACAGCAGGACCAGGCATCGGGCCCACTTCGGGAGTGGCAGGTATGGCGGGTGCGGCATTTGGTATCAATCTGCCCTGTCTCGCATCCAAAGCAGCAAGTACTACCTCCGTGATTATTCTAACCGTTTCAGCAGACGGCGGACTGGCAGCAGTAGAACCAGAAGTACTACTGTCGGCAGCATTGCTGGAAGGGCCCGCACTACTTCTAGACGTCTAAATACGCAAAAATAATACATTTAGCGGCCAAATTAGGCAAAATAGAGAAATTGGAACGTAAGTTCCCTAAAACAACGCAAATACACGCTTCTCATCATTCCTAAGTGGACATTATGCTTAAATTTAGTCAGTTAGGCTCTTGCACTGCATGTGCTCACTACCCGTTAAAAAGGGCTCTTCCCGAATCGTAAAGACTAGCGAATCACGAAACCTAAAATCTAATACCAATTGTAACATCCCTGGTCTGCAAATAGAATATAACATGGGTCTGGCCGGGACCACGACATATCCACAAAGCCAAAAATATTAATAATTGATACAAGAAAACATACTAACATATCTCAGAGTAAACAGAAACGGAAGCTAAACAAAAGCCCAAAAAAGGGGCCCGAATGTCCACAGCTAATAGAAATACAGTACTAAAATGACACGTCCTTAAGATCTTACATGGCTTTCAAAATAGAGAAGAGTACAGCTAAAGAAAACCAAAAAGTGAGAAGAGAATCTCCAGCTCCTCAGCAGCTCTTGGGCTCTAACCCACTACACACCACTATGAGCTTCGCAACCTGAAACCAAGAACAAACGGGCGGCGAACGAAGGTCAGCATGGGGCTGACCAACACAACGTAATGACTCCTTCCCCCGGCCATCCTAGCAGACTCCAGGGCCAGTACATCGCTCTCCTGCAAGTACGCAAGCAAACCAAAATATGCAAACAAGGAGCGAAGGACAAAGAGCCAGGGGACACGCTAAGCGTCACCTTTTAAACTACCACGCACATGTCATGAACACACCGACATCGCATGATCTAAGCCTCAATGTTAAGTGTAACAGTACGACCGCGACTCAGTCAATCGTAGCGACAGGAGGGACCAAAACCTGCAACTGTCCTATAGAATGGACAGAGGACTAGTTTGGGATAAACGACCTACAACTACCCCTTTTTGAGGTGCCAGAGGACTGTTCAGAAGATACACGACCTACAACTTCCTTTTTGACGTGGTAGAGGGTTGGTAAGAAGACAACCCACAACTGCCATTTTTAAAGTGACAGCGGACTGGTTTGGAAGGATACGACCTACAACTGCTATTTTGAAGTGGCAGAGGACTGATCTAGGGAAGCGCAATCTACGCAGGGACGAGGATCCGCCCGTCCAACAAAAGCCCACAAAACATCATTCTATCGGGCCCAACACAGGCCCACCTAGGAGCGGGGCATTCACGAATAAAGCCCACAAATTTCTGCAATACTACGACGAATAACACGGGACATTCCCGTTCGCGTACCTAGGGCTAATCGCAATGCACATCACAGAAACATCACCGATCCGGGCTTACCTCCACGGGTAAGCTTCACACAGCATGCCTAAATCCAGACTCGCACGTCGGATCACGAATGCACATTTATGTCGGGGATGGACACAATCGACCCGGGGGTTCGCAATGAACAGAGGGAAACACACACCGCGTCCAATTGAAGGCGGGTGGCCCTCCTAAGCAAGGTAAAAGCAGAAAACTACACCAGGGTCGCAATCCCACGCCCTGGTGGAGTGGAGTCCCCACTATCCACCGCGTAGCGGGAGAGGGACTCTACGTGCAGCTCACACAAACATACGTTGGGGTCGCAATCCCACACTGTGGCAGAGTCCCCGTCCTAAACCGTAATGGCGTGAGGGGACTCTCATTGCACGGAACATAATCGTATGCACAAAAAATACAGAAAATACGGTCTTAAGATTGGGGAAAGGAATCGTTACCCCCGACACGCGTCGCGGAGCCATCAGAACGATCATAACGACTGACCTACCACGGACCTAGCCTCGACTCGGCTCCGCACACGGTTCTCGACAAGAGGCTTGACAAAGCATAAACAGAGGGGCTGCCCTTCCACAGATCCGACCTCCAACAATGACTTCCGGCAAGGAGGGCTCACAAAATGAGCCCTAAAGAAACATCACGGCAAAGGGGCTTGGAGGAAGGAGGCTCGACCTTCAATTTTCCGGCCACCGGCATGCTCAGAACCCGGCAGCAGGTCCTTTCTTCTTCCTCCTATCCAGGTCGGCGAGGAGGGGGATCGGGTAAGAGAGGGAGAGCTCGAGAGGGCGAGATCGGGAAAGAGGGAGTGCTCGAGAGGGAGAGATCGGGAGAGAGCAAGGGGCGGAGCTCCACCTTGATGTACGCGAGAAGAGAGGGAGAGAGTCGACTTTCCTCCCGGTGGCCTCTGTGCGAACGAGAGCGAGCGAGAGATCGGGAGGGGAGGAGTGCGGCTGGTTCCGGAAAACATGAGAGAAAGATTGGGTGAAGGGGAGTGGGAGGTTAGGGTTTTTTATTAAAACCCTAATATGAAGTTGCTATTCGCACCCCACTCTCAGCTATTCTCAGTTCAACAAAGCTTCTAATTAAAATTAAGGTGTTACATCATGAGTTATAGAAATACAATTTTTCTACCCTGAAATACAGCTCAAAACAAAATAAATAGAAGCATAACTGATGGGATCATTTGGGTTGTCACACGATGGGACCCACTTATGTCTATTCACACAGGAGATCTTGACCGGATCGACGATCCGAAACCATAGATGCGCCATGAATGCTGTTTACCTATTTTATATATTTTATTTAATAGTTTTATGCATTATTTACCTAGATCGGACACCATACTATGACGGTTAATCATAGTCGTCTAGATATGGTCGCCCTAAATTAGTTTTGCTATTAATAAGATGTAGAAGGCATCCGTTAGAGGTCAGTGTAGATTTTGGAGATTTCAGCACGGAATCCGGCGATCGCTCGTGGTGCCGACTCCACCCATCCAACGTGATGACTCCTTGGTTTTATTACCTTATTCTCCCTCTTTCTAAGCTTGACATCTACTGTACCATCCACGGCCTTCAACAAATCCATCCAGCCGCAGCCCCTCCCGGTCCTATCCCGCCACCAGCCTTCCTCCTTTCCTTCCAGCCACTGCCTGCCCTATTTCCAGCCTCCCCCAACACCCTAATCCCCTCCCAGTCACCCCCGACCACATCCAAGCCCGATATCGCCCTACTCCATACAGCCATAGCCAGCTTCCCTTCTCTTCACCCTTTGCCATCCCTGTAAAGCCATTGCCGGCTCCCCTATATCCTTCCAAACTTCCTCCTGTCACCCCACAGCCCATCGGCTACCACCTCACAGCCCCCATCCTTATCCCCTCTACAAAACAACACTGCAGCACCTCAAACGGCCCGGAACCGTCAAATCCAGTCTGGGACAGCCACCATTATCCTTCCGTATGGCCACCAACACTCATTCGGCTACCTGATCTCATCATCGGCTACTTTCCCTTCATGAGTATTTGTTGTTTTGAGCTTAGGTTTCTCTTTATTAAACGGATTGAGATCATTATATGATTTGGACTAGCTTATTATTGTGTTTGTTTCATGGTTGTTTACATCTTGAAAGGCTTATTCGCTTTAGCATTTGAAATCAAAGCGCTCGCACAGAAGAAAGTCATACGCACATGCTTTTCAAATTAATTTGTTCTTTGTCTTGTGATAATTTGCATGGTTTAAATTCCTGATTGCTATTTATAATGAATATCAGATCGTCTATTTCATTGCATACATCATCCTAGGTTAGTAAGGGTTTGATTTCCCGGGCACCTCATCTAGGGTCACATATTTAGAGTTCACCTCCACAGCTTACCCTGCGCCAATAACCCAGTAAAATTTTGAGTGGAAGATGGTAAGTTTTGCTGATAAATAAAAGTTCAAAATCTTACTTTCATGCAAAAGTCAGCATTGTTGGCCCCGGTTAGATTTTACTTCATGAAACATACAGTTTTTTGCTCTGCTAGGTTTTGCGATCTAATGGTGAATTTGGTATCACAGTAGAATTTCATGTAGCGTCCATTGGTGGGCCCTGGTCGATGTTTCTTCTCTGGTTTTCGCTTCCAGGACCACGCTCTTGGTTGCAATTTTGGTCTCTCTCAGTGGGTGGTGCAACAAGGATGACAAACAATCATATCAGGTAAATCGTGTATTTTCTGTTACCTTTGAAAAAACTTTACATATTGCATTGGATGTTTTAAGTAGGGACATTCTGGCTTCTAATTGAAAAAAAAACTAAGGTTGTCAAACTACATGGGGCAGGTAATCCTATTACCACAGTTTATCAACCTAAACCGAGGGCCAATCCTAGTCAGGTTGATCTCTCTGCTCCTCCTCTGCACACTCATGCTTCTTCATATATGCTATTATTGATGTGATCTTTCAAAACAATACGTTTACAGTCCCTAAATACCTGATAATTCCTGGCACTAACAATGACACCATTCTAAACTACAGTTCTGACTATTTAAATCCATCGGCTGGGGTATATATGGTTAGGATTTACTCTGATCCTAATGTTCCCAATGGCAGTAATTTCGATCCTGAATTTATTCATAAAGTTCTTGTTGTTGGTTCTACTGTTTCCATTGGTATAAATTTGAATCAGGATAACAGTCCTAATGTTCCCATTAACGGTTCTAATATCAAAGCTGCCAAATGAAGCTGAGAATGATTTAGATGTTATGAATGTTATAGTTTCATCAACATTAAAACTGATAAATAGTAGTGGCAACAGAGGGACTTTGCATGAGGACAATTTTCTTCGGGCAAATCTTCCATGCCTAGTAGAGTTGTGCCCAAGCCCCACCCCCTCACCTCACAGTCCCTTTCAGATGCCTTAATTCATGGTGAATTTACAAACTTCGTTGAATCTGCTATGGGTAGGCAACTTATATCACACTTGATATTATGGAGGCTCTCCTCTCTAGGGTAGAACATGGAGAAGAGGTAAGAGTCCTGGATCAAAAAACAAAATGCATTCCCCATGACCACTTTCCTTTGGCATTGCAGAGGGATCCATAACCCTGAAACTATGACTACACGGAGGTCTCTTCTTAAATCCAACAAAGTGGTTATTTTAATCCTCATTGAGCCCAAGGGTGAAACTACTGAAGGGGAATCCTTTAGAGCTCGTCTTAAGTTTGATTTTTTCCTTACTAATAGCATTGAAAAACACATTTGGATTTTTCAGAATGAGCCCATGGATATTACTTGATGGTGGCTAGTAAGCAAGCTCTTTATAGCAATGAAATTTTGGGGCACTATAGATTTGTTCTTTCCTTTGTTTAGAGCAAGCACGTCATTCAACAAAGAATATTTTTGTGGGATAGTATTACAAACTTTGGCAACATTAACATTCTTCCCTGATATATCATGGGTGATTTTAACATTATTCTGAATCCAGTGAAGAAAGGGGGCTCCCTCCCTAACTTACTTCTATTAGAAGCAAACTCTGCTTAGTGTTAGTCTCAGTGACAATGGCTTTTTTGGTGGCTCTACTTGGTCTAACTTGAGGCTTGGTTTGGGTAATATTATGCAGAGATTGGATAGAAATTGTGTTAATCATCTTTGGTCTGATATGCCTTCTATAAGGTTACTCATCTAAATAGAGCCTTCTCTAATCATCTTCCTTTACCCCTGACTTGGAATCTTAATCATACCCAAAATCATAGACTGATACCACTCCAGGTATCGGGCGGCGATAGTGGCGGCGACAGCGGCTGGGGCTTGGCGCTGGGCGACAGCGGGGGCGACAGCGGCTGGGCGATAGCGGCGGACTTGACGCGGGGCGATAGCGGGGGCGACAGCGGCTGGGCGATAGCGGGGATCCGGACGAACGAGAAGGAGGGAGAGAAAGAGAGAGAGAGATAGAGAGAGAGATAGAAGACAAGGGGAGCAGCCCCTCCAAACTAGATTGATCCAAAGATCATTCCAAACCCTAAGGTGATCCCTTATATAGGGGGAACCCACCTCTACTAATGTTCAAAATTAAAAGACAAACAACAAGGAATAAAAGCTGCAAATAAAACTCATGCGCCGGTCGGCCACGTCAGACGGCCCTCGCCGAACCGCTCGCTTCGGTGTCAATACTTGGTCGCGCGCGAGCCTTCCTCGAATACACCTGCCATTCCGGCTCGTCCGATCGGATGTCGGTAACAATACCGCATCTGGGAAATTTGCCTTGTCCTCAAGGCAATAATCCGGAAACTGCCGGCGAAAGTCATCCCGCAATAGCCACGTCGCGGACGTCCGGGGGCGGTTGCGCCACGCCACCTTGATCTCCTCTGGTTGGGCCACTCCGGCCGTGGGTGTGCGCTGATCCAGAATGGCTTCCGGGTAGAGCGGCTCTGAGCTGGGCGTGTCCAAGTCAGTCGGAATATGGTCGGATACCGGATGATCGCCTATCACCCGCCGGAGTTGTGAAACATGAAAGACGGGATGAATGCGAGCGGTGTCTGGAAGGCGGAGGCGATATGCCACGGCGCCAATGCGGCTGAGGATCTCGAAGGGTCCAAAGAAACGCGGAGCGAGCTTGGGCGACGTACGGCGGGCTACCGTGAGCTGGCGATAGGGGTGGAGCTTAATGAACACACGCTCACCCACTTGGAACTGAAGGTCCCGGCGTTTTCTGTTGGCAAACGACACCATCTTTGCCTGTGCTCGCAGAAGATGGTGTTTTAAGCTGTCCAAGATGACGTCTCGATCGTGGAGATGATCCGCCAAGCTGGCCACCGGGCATTCGCCGGGCATGTAACGGAGCACGGTCGGCGGTGGTCGGCCATATACCGTCTCGAAGGGTGAGGTGTGGGCGGCATGGTGGTACGCGGTATTGTAGGAGTATTCCGCCCAACCGAGCCATCTGGCCCAAGACCCTGGCCGCTCCCCGATGAAGCAGCGCAAATAAGTTTCCAAATACCTGTTGAGGACCTCAGATTGGTCATCCGACTGCGGGTGGTATGCAGTGCTTATCCGGAGTTGGGTTCCCTGCAGCCGGAATAGTTCGGTCCAGAAGCCACTGAGAAAAAGAGGGTCCCGATCGCTGACGATCGAACGAGGAAACCCATGCAGACGGACTATCTCCGCGATGAAGCAGTCGGCCACCGATGCGGCCGTGTATGGGTGGCGAAGCGGAATGAAGTGTGCGTACTTCGTGAGGCGGTCGACGACCACCAATATGCAATCGAAGCCATTGGAGCGGGGCAACCGGGTGATGAAGTCCACAGCTATGTCTTCCCAAATACGTTCCGGTACCGGTAGGGGCTGCAGGAGGCCGCCGGGGAACATTGTTTCGTATTTGGCCTTCTGACATGGAAGGCAAGCCGCCACGTATGCTTTCACCTGGCGGAGCATGTGGGGCCAGAAAAGCGAGGCCGCCAACCGACGGTATGTCCGATAAGCGCCCGCGTGGCCGCCTGCAGGGGTGGAGTGGAACTCCGCAAGCAAAGCCGGGATCATTGCCGAGGAAGCAAACAGGACGAGGCGGTCCCGATGAAAAAGGCGGCCCCCTATCAAGGTGAACGGCGGTCTGGAGGCAGGGTCGGACAGCAATGCGGCCCGGATGTCTTGAAGGTGCGGGTCCCGGTCCACCTCTTCTTGAATGGCCGCGACATCGTCCCACACCGGCCGGGAGATGGCGGTCAGTTCCGGCGCTTGCGGGCGGCGGGAAAGCGCGTCGGCTGCCCGATTGGTCTTGCTGGGGCGGAACTCCACAGTGAAATCATAGCCAAGCAACTTGGCCACCCAAACCTGCTGCGTTGGCGTGGCTATCTTTTGCTGAAGAAGGTAACGGAGGCTGTGGTGATCGGTGCGGATGATGAAGGGGCGCCCCAGGAGATACGGCCGCCAATGTTGGACTGCCAATACAAGCGCCATGAGCTCGTTTTCGTACGCCGAGCGGCTGCGCACCGCATTGGAGAAAGCCCGGCTATAAAAAGCGATGGGCCGGCCGGCTTGCATCAAGACGGCGCCGACGCCTGTGCCCGAGGCATCGCACTCGACGATGAATGTTTGTTGGAAGTCCGGCATGGCCAAAACTGGGCCGTGGATTAAGGCCGTTTGGAGCGCTGTGAAGGCCTCCATTGCCGCCGGCGGCCAAGTGAAAGGTCCCTCCTCGGATTTCTTTAGCAGCTGCGTGAGGGGGCGGGCCAAGCCGCCGTAATTGCTGATGAAGCGCCGGTAGTACCCGGTTAGGCCGAGGAAGGCCCGGACGTCGTGTAAGGAGGCGGGAGTTGGCCACCGCCGCACTGCCTGAACTTTGTCTTCGTCCATGGCCACGCCGTGGGCCGAGATTGTATGACCCAAAGAGCTGACAGTAGCGGTGCCAAAGGTGCACTTCTTGCGGTTGACCGTGAGGTGATGTACACGGAGAGTGGCGAACGTCTCCCGAACATGACGGAGGTGGTCCTGCCAAGTTGGGCTGAAGACAAGAATATCATCAAAAAAAACCAGAACATGCTTACGCAGAACGGGGCGGAAGATCTCATTCATGGTGGCTTGGAATGTCGCGGGGGCGTTGGTGAGGCCGAACGGCATGACCAGGAACTCGAAATGTCCATCGTGCGTCCTGAAGGCCGTCTTGGGCACGTCTTCCGGCCTGACTCGAATTTGGTGATAGCCTGCCCGGAGGTCCAATTTGGTGAAGCAAGTCGCGCCGTGGAGCTCGTCCAAGAGCTCCTGAATTACCGGAATAGGATATTTATCCGGTACCGTGGCCTTGTTGAGCTCCCGGTAGTCCACGCAGAATCTCCAGCTGCCATCTTTCTTGCGGACGAGTAACACCGGGCTGGAAAAGGGGCTAGCACTGGGTCGGATGATGCCGCCTAACAACATCTCGCGAACGAGTCGTTCGATCTCGTCCTTTTGGGCGTGCCCGTAACGGTATGGTCTCACGGACACCGCAGAAGATCCCGGGTGGAGAACAATCGCATGATCAGTCGGTCGAGGGGGTGGAAGACCCGAGGGGCGGTGAAGACGTCCTCGAACTCCGCAAGGATGGCGCTCATGTCCGCCCGGATGGGTGCGGCCGCCTCAGAAGGGGTCGCCTGAAGGGGCCACAGCCAGGCCGAAAATCCACGTCGGCGACTCGGGTCATAGCCCGATAGGACAGCGGGGACCGGAGGAGGGTAGGGTCGCCCACCAGGCGACATTGGCGGCCCTGCTGTTGAAATATCATCGTCATCGAAGCCCAATTCACCCGAACGTCTCCAAGGGTCTCGAGCCACGCCACGCCGAGGATAGCGTCGAGGCCACCCAACTCGAACATGTAGAAATCAGCCGTGACCCGGCACGAGCCGACTTGCATGGACACCTCCTTGCACTGGCCCAAGGTCGGTCGGCGGCGACCATCGCCCAGGCACACTGAGAAGTTTGGTGATGGATCCACCGGTAGGGCGAGCTCCTGTGCCAACTGAGCGGACATGAAGTTGTGACTGGCTCCACTGTCCACCATCACAATGACGGGACGGTTACAAAGTTCTCCTGCCAACTTCATGGTGCGGGGTCCTGTCAATCCCCCGACAGAGTAGAAGGGCAGTTCTAACAAGTTGAGGGGAGCGTCTTCGAGGTCGGTGGGGGTAAGATCGGGTGGGGCCTCCAGCGGTGGCGAATCCGCGGTGGTGGCGTACCCGTCACTGTCGCTGAAAATTGCGTGGAATTCCTTGACGGGGCAAACATGCTGAGGCGAGTAGGGTTGGCGGCAGCGGAAGCATAATCCGCGGCGCCTAAGGTCGTTGTAGTCCACGGTGGAGAGGCGGTTGTGTCCGTCCGGACGAGCCGGCCGAGGGTGTGGCGCGGGGGCCGGCCGAGGGTCGGTATCACGCACGGGATGGTGACGGATAGGTTGTAGGCCGGTGTGGCGGGGGCCGATGTCCGCCTCAACCGCACGGGCAAGTGCCAATGCGTCGGAGACCGTGCGTGGGTGATGAGTGCGAATACGCGAGCGGATATTCGGAAGGAGGCCTTGCAGAAAAAACCCCAGGTAGTGGTCGGGCGGGAGGCCGGGGACTTGGGTGACGAGAGCGACGAACTCATCGATGTATGCGTCCACCGTGGTCGATTGCCGGGCGGAGCACAGCCGCTCGATGGCGGAGCCGGTGTAGCGGGAATCGTACCGGCTAATCATTTCTTGTTTGAATTCATGCCATCCAATGAGGGGTTGCACTTGGCGCAGCCACCGTGCCCAATGGAGGGCCGAGCCGTCCATGCCGACCATAGCGGTGCCGACTTGATCCGCCGGGGAAGTGCCATTGAGGTCGAAGTACTGCTCCGCACGGGCAACCCATCCCATAGGGTCCGTACCGGCGAAGGGTGGAACATCCATTGCGTATGTGGGGCGAGGCACAGGGCAAGGCGGAACAACCGGGCACGGTTGGGGCGCCGCCGGCGCACGAACACCCGCCGCGAGCGGGGAAGGAGGGGTGCCGAGCAGCGAGGACGCGTCCGCCATGGTGACTGGTGGCGGCGGCGTGCCCGACGGTGGATGCAGGGCGTCGAGGCGCAGGAGGATGGAGGACTGGGTTGCTAAGACGGCCTCCATCATGGATTCGAGCTTGGAGATCTGCGAGCCCTGGATCGCGACGTTAGCCGCGAGGGAGGAGGCGTCGGCGGCGGCGGAGGAAGAGTCGGCGGCGTGCAAACGAGTGTTGGGGGCCATTAGGGTTTCCGGCGGCGGAGTGGACGCGGGCGGAGACGGCAGGTGTCGGACCAATGATACCACTCCAGGTATCGGGCGGCGATAGTGGCGGCGACAGCGGCTGGGGCTTGGCGCTGGGAGACAGCGGGGGCGACAGCGGCTGGGCGATAGCGGCGGACTTGACGCGGGGCGATAGCGGGGGCGACAGCGGCTGGGCGATAGCGGGGATTCGGACGAACGAGAAGGAGGGAGAGAAAGAGAGAGAGAGATAGAGAGAGAGATAGAAGACAAGGGGAGCAGCCCCTCCAAACTAGATTGATCCAAAGATCATTCCAAACCCTAAGGTGATCCCTTATATAGGGGGAACCCACCTCTACTAATGTTCAAAATTAAAAGACATAAACAACAAGGAATAAAAGCTGCAAATAAAACTCATGCGCCGGTCGGCCACGTCAGACGGCCCTCGCCGAACCGCTCGCTTCGGTGTCAATACTTGGTCGCGCGCGAGCCTTCCTCGAATACACCTGCCATTCCGGCTCGTCCGATCGGATGTCGGTAACATAGACCCACTTTACATTTCAGAATATGTGGACCACTCATCCTACCTTCCTTGCTACTGTTCAAAATAACTGGCTTGTGCCCTGCGGGCCTTGTAATCCCTTAATAAAGCTCCAATATAGACTCGGTAATATCATGCAGATTTTGAAGGAGTGGAGTATCATTTTCTTTTGGTAAAATTTTAGTCCAATCTCAATGGTGGTTCTGTTCAATATATTGATGCTGAAGGCATTTATGATAAAATCCTACTACTAAGAATTTTAATTACAAGAGCTTAGCTGGGGCGGTATGCATATTAAGGCATACCCGAGCAAGTGCTGGTATGAAATTCAGATACATCTACGGCAAGTTCGCCTTCGCCATATCGCCAGGCCCATCGATCCGAGCTTCTCTAAACGTGTTTTTCTCCAGGCCGTACCCTAATAAGCTCGTCGACGGTAACGACTACGAGCAGACTCCATGCGCAAGCAACAATCCTGCAACAATTTGGCCCTAATATCATCTGCTCTTGGGTCGTTAGTGCTCTTGTTGAGAGCCTCGATCTTGACTCTGTTTGGACTCTTCTTCCATATATTTGGGGCCAGCCGTCGGGGCTTCCACAGAATTTACTTCGCAGGCCATTCGTTCTCGTCTTGTGCAAGGTATGACAAAACCAATGAGCATGATGCATAGTAGTGTTCAGACTCTTCTTTGATTTTTTTTGTAGAGGAGCTACTATTTTTTGAGTCGATTTGTCCAATATTGGTTTTGTCGTTTCGTTTTTGATCTAGCACAATAGTTTACATGTGATTTTACTCCAATAATTGATGGCCAAAGGGTACTTTGCAGGCCATTTTTTGGGGGGTTTCGTTACTTAAGGACCCCTTCGGTTATGACAGAAGAAAAGCAATGAATTAATTCTCTTTAGACTCACTCCCTCTTAGTTCTCCTTCTCTTCCTCCTCCTCAAGCTAGGGCTTGTGTGGCTCTCAGGGGTTTGTTGTTTTTTGGATTTAGTTTGGTGTCTTATGCCTACTGGTTTGCCTCATTTGAACTCTGTACCATCCTTTTTATATAATGAAAATCCACCTTTTTTTTAAAGTCAGAATCCTATAGAGTTCTTACAAGTTAAATATATATGGCATTCTACTGTGTCTAGACATGGAAAGTTGACTAATCAGTAATCATTGAAGAGGACGGAATTTGTACAAAGCTTGTATGGCTTATGTGCTATTTGTGTAAATGATGTGCGTATCAATTAGCATAGACATGAGTATGCATCTAAAGTAAAAAAACAAACAAAAAAAGATATTTACTGAAAATCTTTGCATTAGCAGTTATGACATAAATGTTATGAAATAATTTTCACTTAATTATGCAAATGTATGCAAAAAATGTCTTTTTCTTTAACAACTTACCAGAAACGTTCAATAGATCTTTCATAGCATAATCCACAGAAAACCATCCCTTGGTCAGCACACCATTGACAAGGTAATTTTTCTGTCCTTGAGGATAATATAATGCTATATCAGTGCAATTGTCTAGCTTTAGGTTTTGTAGACAAACTCCAATACTATCATTGGTTAGTCTCACATCACACAATAAAATTGTTTCTGGCGAAGTTGATATTAGTGCAAAACTGAAAGCATCTGGACTAGAGCCAGGAAATAAGCCAGAGAAGCCGCCATTGGCTACTACAACAGGGGCATCACCTGCAAAACACAATTTTACCAATTAGTACATGAGAATGTTTAGCACCATCATCAAGGAGATTATATGTTAATGGATAGAAATATAGTTCAGACAAATTACTTTCACATTAATTTTCTGAATTGAAGTTAAAATCATACTGTACAAAATTTTTAAAATAGTTTAGCAAAAGGCTGCGGGCTCAAATAAGTGCCACGTATGCTCCAGCTATTGAAATAAATGATGCATAGATTCTATGGTGTAGGTTTTGAAAGGTTTGCTAGATGGACGGAACGCCAAGACAGCGAAATAAAACAGAACTAAAATTTCCTCGGCAGAATGATTGTTTGTCGTGTTCATGCATTCACAGAAAGATGAAAAGATAAATATTATACTTACACATATCAAAAGTATGTGTCTTTGATTTGCCTTTTGAGAACTCCCAACATATTTTCTCCAAGGTGATGCGGAATGGAAACGCGGACCCGCGGAGAAGGACGAGTTTTGGGCCCGTTCGGGGTCATTTGGCCACCTGCCATATATAGCATCTCCGGATCGACGATCCGACTCCACGGATGCGTCCGACTCATCGTTTCCAGTCGATTTCATATATTACTTTATTGTTTTTTAGGTTGTTTTATTGGAATCGGGCCCTCCACATCCACGACCAATCATAGCCGTTGATGGAGGGTGCCTTAAGTATCTTTTTATTATAAATAGGAGGTTATGGGGGTTGCCAAACTCATTGCAGATTTTGGAGAGAAAAATCCCGAAATCCAGCGATCCCTCTACGGTGCCGACTCAGTGGAACCCTAGGTGACGACTCCTATGCCTTCTCCCGCTTCCCAAAGGTATCTCCTACCCATAGACTCATTCCCCCACACTCAAATCCTTCCATCGCCACCCCCTGCTGCACTCCAACTGCCAGTCGCCGCCCCACCTTCCTGCTGTTCATCAACCTTGCCGCCGCCCAGCAAAACAACCGCTGCCCTTCCCTCTACCGCCCAGCAAAACTGCCGCCCCCCTCTCAGTTGCCTAGCAAAACCACCGCCCCTCCATTCTGCAGCCCAGCCGCCGCCCCACGCTAATCCCAGCAGCCACCGCCCCCTCCTCCTTAACTCTCCCCTACAGCCCATCGCCCCAAAGTCCAGTCGCCCCTCTACCTTGTTGATATCTTCCCAGCAAGCCTAGATCTGAGCTTTTCCGCATTGTTTTTTGAAAGTGCACAGTGTGACCTCTGAGTATTCTCTAAAGGGGGTGAATAGAGTTTTAAAACTTTTATACTAAATATGCACACACAATAAAAACTTCTAATAACTGTGCAATCAAAAAACCACCACAGAATAAATTAAACACAGAATGCAGAAATATTAAAGGGGACAGCACAAAAAATCACAACACAGAAGAGACAAGTTTTATAGTGGTTCCCCCAAATGTGGTTAGTTAACTCTTCTACCACCTTGGTAGGAATGCACTATCTAGTGCATGAGTCTTTTGATAAGGAGACTCTCAGAACCAGACACTGATTTTTTTTATAAGGAGACTCTTAGAACCACTAACTGAGTTTTTTGACAAGGAGACTCGTAGAACCAACTAATGAGTCTTTTGAAAAGGAGACTCTTAGAACCACTGAATCTTCTGGAGAAGGATTCTTAGGACTCTTTTCTCAGTTACAGAATAAGACAGAGAGAAAAAAAAAAGAAGTGAAGATGTTTCTTCTGTTTGAATCATCTTGCAGTTATCAATGAGGATTCTGTCACTTGGTGTTCTTTAGGATCTGTTTAGAATGAACCCTTGCTTGAGGTAGAAAAGAATGCAAGGGTTATGAGCTTATGATCCTGATGATCTCTGTACTCTTGATGACTTCCTGCTGTAAGAGGAGAAGAAGAAGAAACAATGGCCTTTTTGATTTCCTGTACAGTGATATTCTTTTCTTCTATCTGTGTTAGGGTTTGAGGAAGAAGAGGACAGAATAGAATAGCACGATTGATTATTTTGTTGTCTTCCTCACTCTGTATACTTATTCTATATCAAATAGTATATTAATTTGTTTCCTCTTCTGTTCAGTACTTTGAAGGAATGCCCATTGGATAATAAATATCTCTGTCCATTTCTGTTCACGACCGGTCACTCTGAATTTGAATAACTTCCAAGAATGTCTTTGTTGTCTCTCTAGAGTACTCCATTCCATTCTTGGCAATAAACGATCCGTTAGAATTCAAATTATATCCTTGGATACCTTCTGGAAAAGCATCAGAGAAGAATACATAAAGTATTTTATTTCTGTCTATATTCGACGTAGCGTCGAATTCATTTTCCTTCTAATCGACGCACCTCTGAGTTCTAATAGAAGCTGCTTCGAATTCCTTCTCAGCATTGAATAAACTCAGATATCGACGTTGCGTCGAATCCTTATCGACATATCCGTTGAGTTGAAGACTTGAACTTTGAACTTCATCTTCTGCGCCGAATTCAAGTCGAAGTTGCGTCGACTTCTGATATTGGTTTGACTGACTCTTCTTCTGCGTCGAGTACATTTCGACGTTGCGTCGACTTCACTTGATGCTATGACTAACAGCCTGAATTACTTCTATTTGTATTCGAAGTTGCTTCGACTTTCAGTCGAAGTTGCTTCGACTTTCAGTCGAAGTTGCGTCGACTTTGTATTCGACGCAAGTTTAACCCAACTGAATTTTGTGCTTATTTTGGACTGGTCTTGACACTCTAGTGTGAGTGAGATATCCTAAGACATCTAATGACCAAATTACCTTTTCTATACAACATGGGTAATACATCCTAGAAAATGAAATCACTTGTATATAATATGTATGATAAATCAAAGAGTGTTTTTCCCAACAATATCCCCCTTATTTATCTTAACAAATTTTATAAATTGTTTAAGTGATTTCAATCATACTGTTAAAATAAAAATAGAGTACAAACAAATATACATTAACACAAAATGACATCATTGCCCAGAAGCATAGATCAACATGATAAACTTCCAATTGATCAGATTGTTTTCCATAACTATCCCGTCAAACGTTTTCTTGAAGATAACGTTCACGGAGCTCCCATTATCCATCAGGATCCTATCGACGGTGAAGTTCTCCACGGCGGCTTGAATCATGATGGCATTATGGAAGGGATTCTCATTCCCTAGCATGTCCTCCTCCGAGAAAGTGATTTCCTCCAACGGGGGCGGTGCCTGCAAGGTCGAGGCGACGCTCTTTCGGTAAATCTGATAGAGACTACCCTTGCGGGAAGCTCCCAGCCCTGCTCCCCCGTGGATCACTCTTACTGTTCCTCCTTCGTTTCCCTGGGCGACTTCTCCTCGACCTCCTTGGTCGATTCTATCCTCATTCCTCCTTCGAGCGACGACTTGCACCGCCGGCGGCTCGACAGGGGCTTCCAGCCTTCGTGGCTCTCCTCCTACTTCTCCGGCAGCTAGCCTTATTCTGGCTTCCCAGAAGTTCGGGCAGGTCATCGTCCCATGCCCAGCTACTTTATGCAGCTCACAGTAGAGGGGGATCTCCTCCGCCTGCGGCCTCCTCCGCTGGTTCCTTCTGATCTGCATGTTACCCTGCCGGGCAACAGTCATTGCTTCCTTTCTTCCCATCTCCAGACGCCTCTCCGACTGGTTGAAGTTCCTTCTCTCCGGGGAGAATCTTCTTCCTGGACCTTGACGTTGGGGCCGACCCACTGGCCTCCACGGCGTCCTATTAATGGGGACCTGATAGCGCATTTCTTCCTCCAGATGCTCCGGAGCCACTATGAGTCTCCTCTGCTCCTGCCTCCTTGGCTCCTCCCTCCTGGGCTCTTCTCTCCTCCTCTCTTCCGGCTTCTTCCTCTCATGCCTTCGGATCTCCTCCTTCTTCCTGGGTACGGGGACCTTCTCCTCTTCTTCCTCCTCCCTGGTCAGCTTGGTGAGCTTGGCCAGGAAGCCGCGATTCGAGGCCTCCCCTGAACGAACTTATTGGCCCTCTCAATAAGCTCATCATAGGACATGGGAGGATCCTGGCTGATCTCCAGCTTGAAGAGGCCTTCGCTCAGGCCGAACGTTAGGGCAAGCTGCAGGGTGAAGCCATTCACCTCCGGGAAGTCCAACACTTCTTCCTGGAAGAGGTCGATGTAGTTCCCTAACGTCTCCCACACTCCTTGCACCAGATAGAAGAGGGTCGTTGCCTCCTTCATCTTCTTGGCCGTGGCGAATCGCATCGTCACTCCTCGGCGCAGGTCTTTAAAGCAGTAGATCGAACCGGCCGCCAACTAGTGGAACCAGTCCCTGGCCTTTTCCCGAAAAGTGATGGCAAAGAGCCTACACTTGAAGGCGTCTGACATGGTTCGGATGGAGACTACATCCTTGAACCACTGGAGATGACGGACAGGATCATCCCTCCCAGAATATTAAGTCATCACGGGCTCTCTGAATCCCTCCGGCAAGGGAGCAGCAGGAATCTCCTCACAGAATGGGCTCTTCCCACCTGACTGGCGACGATCCTCAACCTGGCGAGCAGCCCCTCCATACTCGCCGTATGGGCGAGTATCATGGGATCTCGCCTGGTCGTCCACCTCGCGGAATCGGATTCCCTGCGAGCTCTGTTGATACAACTGCGGCCTCCTTGGTCGCTCCGACTCTTCCTCCACTGGATTCTTCCCTGTTCGACGAGGGGGGCCACCATCCTCGGACGGAGTCACGCGATGAGGCGAGATCTCCATGCACTCAGTGCAAGGAAGAAGCACTGCTCGCATAGTCTCCTCCAAACGCCGTGCGAACACTTCGAAATCAGCTCGCGTCACGAACTCGCTTCCCTCCGCCGAGTTACCAGCAGCTCCCTCATGGTCGCCAACTTCAACCATCTCGTCTTCCTACTAGACTTCCTTCCTCCGGCTACGATCCACGCTCACCGCACCGAAATGTTGAAGCCAGGAAAATCCCAACTCCAAAATTCGGATCAATGCAGCCGGAGGCTACTCGCCCAGTAGTCCAACTAGACAGCTTGACTGACAACGACGAAGAGGCTAGAACAACAACAACAGAACCCCAGGTGCTGCGGCAGGGAGGTCCCACCACGTACCCGGAAGCTCAGAAGAGACTTCCCCTCCAAAACAAAAGGATGGCCGAGCTTGGTACTAGGAAGACACTAACTTGGTAAGGATCTCGCCTATATGGAGGGGGGGTGAGCTCTGATTTTTCCAGTGTCATTTCTGGTATCTCTGGGGTCTATTTATAGACAAATCAGGTGGGAGGGGGTGCATGAGACTATGCCTGGCCTCCTGCGAGACAGGATAGTTAAACCTGATGATCAGGAGACTAGGCAAGGACATCGGCAATGTCTGGCGAGTTGTAGTTGATAGTCACCCATATGCGAGTAGGCCCGAGGGCTGATGATGGTCGCCCGCTTGTGCGAGTAACTTCGAGGCCTACTTCTAGTCGCCAATTTGGGGCGAGTAACCTTGATACTCGCACCTCGCATTACATACTCTGGTGAGCTTTGTTGTCTTTGATTTGGCCATTGACTTTGACTTCTGCCCACGTAGCATGGATGAGTCCTACCCTCGAAGAATATGGGTTGTACATGTGGGTTTTGGAATTGACTGAATTCCAATTCCTCCCTACTAAAACCCTCCAACCGAGCAGACTCTAAGATATACTTATTAAATAACATGTACATAAGCTACCAAGCATCTAACCCTAAGAAGGAGAACTATATAGGAGGAAGAAGAGAGATAACTTGATCGCATGCACTTTAAGCATCTTTACGGCCAAGGGACGCGACCTTGGAGACAGTTACACATACCTTGGATCGCATGTAGAAAGGGAGATTATTGGACGACGTACGACATGGAGTCTGACTATCAGGCGAGGTGCCCACAGACATGGCGGACTACATCGTGCCTGACGAGGCGCCATTCGACATCATGCCCGACGAGGCGCCATTCGACTTTAAGACTCTGTTCGTTTGGAAGGAATTCGGAGGTGGGAATTGGAATTGGGCCAATTCTAATTATGTTGTTTGGCTGCAGACAAGAATTCTATCACAGGAATTGAAGTTAGTAATTTTGTTGTTAAAGATCCAACATAAATTTTACAAAGATCATCCCTTCACAATAGTACATGGAAAATTTAAGCTTAAAGTTAAGGCACTAAAGGCATAAATGATGATCTACATTAATGCATCTTAACAATTATACACCAGAGAAGGAATGGACGCTCTGCACCTATGGGAGAAGATGAATGCAAACAAATGGCCGATGGATTTTATCAAACTATACGCCAGCGGAGGCAAGCATGAAGACTCTGCGGGTGTCTGCTCTTGCTCGTCGCTCTGTGTGGAGAAACAGAGACAAGCAAGGTGGCAGCATGCCGGGAGAAGGCGAACCCAAGGTTGGTTCGGTTCCTAGATATGATGCTCGACGATGGAATTTCGTTCGACGAAGTTAGAGATGAGGAATTCTGAGCGGAGCCGCCGTGGATGTTCGAAGGTCGTTCTGCAATTTCCTGATAAATATATGCATGAACAGAGGATATCCCACCCGACGGGCTTACGAGCTTCTGAGCTTGGGGGCGATGTACGGATTGTATTCCAGGTTGCACGCAAAGGGTTCTAAAGAATGGTGTCTGAATCTTAGGACTCTATCGGTGGGCGCGACGAATACTGCGGTCGAAGGTCTCCAGAGGTCAAATTTAAGAGTTCAGAATTGAGAAAGAAGACCAATAGAGGTCGGAATGGGGGGATAGAAAAAAATGAATTCTCATGGAATTGAGCGAAATTCCATTTCCGCTCGGAAAATTGGAGCGCCGAACAACAGAATTGGAATTGGCTCTCCAATTCCAATTCCTTCCTCTTAATTCCGCCCAAACGAACAGAGCCTTAATTGCCTTATTCAACGTCATAGAACCAAAGCACTTTCCCAAAAAAATTGGACAGCATTTATCGGTTACATGGTTTTCGCTGAATCATCATTTTGGATTGCGACCCTATCTTCCTAAGCAGCTTTGAATATAAGTCCCTTCCAAATTCTTAGATAGACAAAAATCTTGTATTTAATCATCTTGCATTATGAATATTTCTATAATAGAACAAGTTGATACGAGTATGCAAGTCAAGGAGGCCGCCATCCAATTTATTAAACACCACTTAAGTATATCAATCGATGTTGCGTGAAGTCTTAAGATGATAAGAAGACTGTAAGGGTCCGTTCGGTTTGAAGGAAATGGGTTTTTGGTTTTGGTTTTGGTTTAAGTAAACCAAAAATGGCGTTCGGTTCACCGGTTTTATGGGTTGGTTTTGGAATTGCTCAAAACCAGCGGTTTTCATATTAGCCTACCCCCAATTCTTGTCCAATCCCTACATTTTTGGCGCAGTTTTTGATCTCCCTTCCACAGACGGTAGTTCCGCTCGACGCCGAGAACCGATCTCGCCGCTCCCCGCGCCTCCTTCTTCTCCGGCGGCCGCTGTAGGTAAACTCCTCTCCTGTCGTCCTCTTCCTTTTTTCCGCCGCTGCACATTGAAGCCCTAGGGTACATTTTTGGCCGCATTTTTTGATCTCGTTCGCTGCCTCTTCCGCAGACGGAAGTTCCGCTCGACGCCGCTCGCGATTTCGCCGCTCCCCGCGCCTCCTTCTTCTCCGGCGACCGCTGTAGGTAAACTCCTCTACTGTCGTCCACTTCCTTTTTTCCGCTGTAGGTAAACTCCTCTCCTGTGTATTTGTGTGGATGATTGTAAATGTGTATGTACATTTATTAGATTAGTGTGTGTTTTGGATGTGTGTTTGTGTATGTATGGATGTGTGTGTATGTGTTTTTGTGTGTGTGTGTGATTGGATGAGTGTGTTTGTGTCTGTTTGTGTGTGTTTGTGTGTGTGTGTGTATTTTTTTGGATTAGTGTGTATATGTATGTGTGGATGTGTGTGTTTGATGAGTATGTATATATATGTATGTGTGGATGAGTGTGTGTGTGTGTGTGTGTTTGGATGAGTGTGTATATGTGTATGTGTGCATGTGTGTGTGTGTTTTGGATTTGTGTTTGCGTATGTATGGAGGTGTGTGTGTGTTTGTGTGTGTGTGTGTGTGTGATTGGATGAGTGTGTATATGTGTATGTGTGTGTGTTTGTGTGTATGTGTGTGTGTATTTTTTTGGATTAGTGTGTGTATATGTATGTGTGGATGTGTGCGTGTGTTTGATGAGTATGTATATATATATATGTATGTGTGGATGAGTGTGTGTGTGTGTGTGTGTTTTGATGAGTGTGTATATGTGTATGTGTGCATGTGTGTGTGTTTTGGATGTGTGTTTGTGTATGTATGGATGTGTGTGTGTGTTTGTGTGTGTGTGTGTGTGATTGGATGAGTGTGTATATGTGTATGTGTGTGTGTTTGTGTGTGTTTGTGTGTGTATGTGTGTGTGTGTATTTTTTTGGATTAGTGTGTGTATATGTATGTGTAGATGAGTATGTTTTGGATGTGTGTGTGTGTGTTTTGATGAGTGTGTATGTGTGTGTGCATGTGTGTGTGTGTTTTGGATGTGTATGTTTGCTTGGATGAGTATGTTTGTGTGGATGAGTATGTTTGTGTGGATGAGTGTGTATGTTTGTTTGGATGAGTATGTATTTGTGGAGGTGTGTATATGTGTATGTGTGTATGTATTTGTGTGTTTTGATCGCTTGTTGCATTTTCTGCCATTGGATAGATGGATTCAGCGGAGTTGCGAGAGAAATTAATAGAAGAGTATATTATGAAATGTGGGTATCTCACCGCACTCGGTGCTGCTTGGGCAGCATTAGAATATATTCCCCTGGAACCCGTAGACCATGAAATGAACTCTGCACTACGATCCACACTGCTTAGATGCATATATGAGGGTCCATAAGTCAATTGTTTTAACCTATTACGTATGGGTAAACAACCATTCGGAGAGCTATGCCACATATTATCTGTTAGAGGTCTGGTGCGTGAAAGTAAGTATGTTTCGGTGAAAGAATCTGTTGGCCTATTCTTATACATTATAGCACATAATAAGAAGTTTCGTGATGTTGGAGTTACGTATATCCGATCCATGGATACTATAAGTAGACACTTCAATATTGTGCTCAGAGCACTGCTGAAGTTAGCTAGAGAATATATCAAGTTACCAGAATCAAGATCATATCGTAGATGGAGATGGTTTGAGGACTGCATCGGTGTGTTAGATGGTACACATATACATGTAACTGTGCCCATCGAAGATCACGACAAGTATCGAAATCGGAAGCAAGCAATTACGATCAATGTGCTTGGTGTTTGTGATAACCAGATGAAATTTTTGTATGTTCTACCTGGTTGGGAAGGCTGAACTTCAGATTCAAGAGTGTTGCGCGATGCGCTAGAGAGGATAGATCGATTTGAAGTACCAACTGGTAAGCAATTATTTTTAATAACAAAATTCCAATCAATTTTTTCGAAAATAACATTACACTCGTTTTCTTATGGAATAGGTAAGTACTACCTGGTGGATGTCGGTTACACCAATGGTCCAGGTTTTCTTGCACCTTACCCTACATCACGTTATCATCTACAGGAGTGGTCAACACAAGGAAATAACCCTAGTAATTATAAGGAGTTGTTTAATTTACGTCATGCTAGAGAACGAAATGTAATTGAGAGAACATTTGGCCTATTGAAGAAACGTTGGGCAATACTCCGACAACCGTCTTTTTTCAACATAAAGAGTCAGGTGCGAAATATGTTACTCTAGATTTCACATTGCAAATAAGGTTTGGGATTCTAATATCAAATTTAAATGCAGGTGCAAATAATAAATGCATGTTGCATCTTACATAATTTTCTTGTCGAGAAGAGGCTGGCTACTGATTCACAACTACTTGTTGAGGTTGATGCTGACCTATTAGCTGGTGAAGTATTTGAAGAAGAAGAAATCTACGAATATGATGATAATATTAATCCTATTCAATCGTCAAATGCATGGACTCAATTTAGAGATAACTTAGCAATGGAAATGTTTGCTGAATATCAAGCCCGTGGTGGGATTTAGTAGATATTATAATATCATATGTATGTTAAATATTTGATATGTATGCTAAATATTTGATATGTATGCTTGTGTATATAGGTATGCTTGTATAGATATTTTTGTTTGTGATATCTATGCCTGTGTAGATATTTTTGTAAGTGAAGTATGAATTGAAGTATTTTTTTTGGCTAATGTGATACATGTATTTGTTTAATATTTGTTGCTAATGTGATACATGTATTTGTTTAATATTTGATGTTAATGATGATACAGAGAGTACCAAATGGAAAGAGGAACGGGGAAAGAGAAATGATATGTTCATTGGACAGTTGAAATGGATCGTACTCTGTCCAGTGTATTACTAGAGGAGCATGATAAGGGTCACAAAACGCCGAATGGATGGAAAGAGGTGGCCTTCACGGCAGCAATCAAAGGGATGAAAGATTTACATAATATAGACTTCACCAAGGAGAAGATCATGGCCAGACTCAAGACGAGAAATAAATATTACAAGGAGGTGTTTGCAATGTTGGATACAAGTGGCTTCGGATGGGATTGGGAACGTAATACAGTGAAAGTTGACAGTGAAGAAGTATGGGCCAATTATGTCAAGGTATATTCATTTATATTGCATTCAATATTTTTGTTTTAATTATTTTACCATAGTTCATGTGAAATAATCATGTTGTGCAGGCACATCCTACTGTGAAGCACTACAGAGATAAGGTAATCATTAATTGGGCGGATTTAGGCATATTATGCGGTAATGACAAAGCAACAGGTGCTTTTGCGGCGACAACAAACGAGACAGTCGTTGAGCTGGATGAAGAGTCAGTGGGTGAAGAAAGCAACTTCGCAGCAGAGTCTTCATCAGGGGGGGGAGCAGTAAGCAGAGGAAGACAACCCCTGGCGAGGCAATAGCAAATGCCATAAATAAAATGGCAGATAGTATGGAGCACGCAGCGGCTGCAATCGTAAAAAGCAGAGAAGCTCCGATAGCACCTTCGGCTCAAATCTATGAAGCACTTGCTCGACTACCGGATCTGCAGGTGGTGGAGTTAGTGAAAGTCATGGATCTTCTAGGTGTCAGCCAACTAAAGTTCGACACGTTCATGGCTCTGCCAGAGAGCATGAGGCTGACATGGCTTCACTTGCAATTCTATGACTTATGAGCGCATGAGGATAACGTCTTCTCTGTTTGTTCGCAGTTTGTTGTTGTATTTCTACTTTCTATGTTTAGTGGAGTGTCACATTTTATCTGCTTTTGGATTCGTGGTTTTATTTCATGCAGTTTACTAGAACAATTTGTGGTTAATTAATGTTTAGTTCGTGTTGTTCTTATGTTTATTTTTGTTTTTTAAATTTTGTTTTGCCTACTGTTTGGAAAGTTTTAAACTGAAATGCTGATTTTATGCAAATTCTGTGAATGAATTCCATCCTGCATCCGAACAACAAAATTGCTCAATTCCAATTCCTGCAGCTCAAAACCTTCCTGCAGCCAAACAGCTTTTTTGGAATTCAGGCAAAACCAAAACCTACTGGTTTTTGGTTTTACTGAATTCCAATTCTTTAAAACCAAAACTCGCGATCCGAACGGACCCTAAGAGTTTTGGCAGAAGGTGAGTGACTATTTGTGATTCTTCAATCCTACCGAACTTCTATTGAAGTCACACTTCTACCATAAATTAAGAACTCGTTCTTTTGGCAACTAGCTTGATCCATGAAGAGATGCAAAAATCCATCACACTTTCCACATCTATTAATTTAAGAGACAAATTAGTGACTATCCATATCTATTAATTTAGGAGACAAATCAGTTACGTACCTTCATTTCCTCATCTTTCAATGTCCCTTTCAACACCAACATACTAGAGTTGGAAGTATAAATTATTGCCAAATCCTTCCAGAAATAACTGACGTGTCACATAGGTATTAGTTAAATAGTTCAAGTCCGCTTTCGAAGATAGCTCGAGGGTTGATCTCCACACTCCTCAAAAGCAATTTCCTCATTGCAATCCTTAAGATCAAGGATCTACTGTTGCAACTTGTCAAATCATCACAAGTTAATTGCATCTTAGTTAAATTATTTAGAATAAAGTTAGTAGACTCGTGTTAGTTGCAAGTCTGCTACATGAAGGGAAATACCTATTAAATCACAACAAATCATATAAACACTTTACTGTGTAATTTGAAGCATTCTATATAAGTATATTTTGTTCTCACTGTAGAATCATCTATTCTTCTTAATTGTTTATGCTTTCGTGTGGCTTCTTGTTCAACATCCAATCTTAGATAACCACCTCACCTTCAACCGGATGAGACCACTCATTGCACAGCCAACTGACAAAAAAGCAGATGAAGTCCTTACGGCTGACCTTGCCCGATTTCATGTGGGTTTTTAAAAACGTACCAGAGCGGAAAAGCACGCCCGCGCGAAAATGAGCGAGCGGGCGAAAAAATGCGCATGGGAAAAAACGTGCACCCTGACGAAAACGTGCTCGGGCGAAAATGAGCGTCAATGCGAAAGCACGCGCCTGGGCAAAAATGTGTGCCCAGACGAAAACGCGTGCCCAGGCGCAGTTCCAGAACGCTCGATCTCAAAACTGACGGCGGGACCTAAACATTCGATGGAGGGGGTTTTTAGGTTTACTTGAATATCCATAACTTTGGACCCAAAAGTCAATTCCGCCCTAAAACCGTTCATCCGAACAGCAGAATTTGTTATCTTATTCTCAAATCCAACTCTTGAATACCAATGTCGACCAAACGAACGAACCCTAAGAATCCGTTCAGATGAAAGACATTGGTTTTCAAGAATTGACTTTCAATCAAATGCCAATACATGCAGGAATTAACATTGGGTTTAATTCCAATTTTATTGTTTGGCCACATGATGATTCTCTATCACAGGAATTTGCATTGATCACTTTTGTTTGTTCAGATGGAAGAAATTGGTTTCAAGATTTGAAAGATAAGAAAATCATAAGAACACCAAGCAAAATAAAACAATGTGTCAATGTGAATTGAAAGGTAAGACCTAAACAAGGAACTATATAGGTGATTTGCCCGATGAAATTAGTATTGGAATTTACATTGTACTATAATTTTATAAAGTTCAAATAGTACGCCCGAGGGAAAACGTGCGCCCAGGTAAAAACGCGCGCCTAGGGAAAAACGCGTGCCCGAGGAAATATGTGTCGGGCGAAAACGCACAATCGGACGAAAACAAGCCTGAGCGAAAACGCGCGCCCGGGCGAAAAATGCGCGCTCGGGCGAAAAATGGGCGCCTGAGCGAAAAACGGGACCCCGGGCGAAATACAGGTGAACGGGCAAAAATGGGCGCCGGGGCGAAAAAACGGGCACCTGGGCGAAAAATGTGCGTCGGTGCAAATAAAGCGCGTCGGGAGAAAAATACAAGTTGGGCGAAAAATGCGCGCTCGGACGAAATACGTGCGCCCGGGTGAAATACGCGCGCCTAAGCGAAATATGTGTGCTGGGGTGAAAAATGTGTGTCGAAAAAACACGCACTCGGGGCAAAAATGTTGGTTCGGGCCAAAAACGCGGGCCCGGGCCAAAAACGCACGCCCGAGCCAAATATGTGCGCCCAGGCAAATGTTGGGGTTAGCGCGCCGGTAAAATACGTGCTCTGGCAGAAAACGCACGCTCGCTCGAAAACGCGCGCTCGGACAAAAATGCTCGATTCTGCGAATATTCGATGGGGGAGTTAAAATTGGCAATTTTATTTTTTAAATCAAAGCCACAGTCATGTGTTCTCAAAATCGATGGCGCGAGGTAAACATTCGATTTAAGGGGTTTTAGGTTATTGGAATATTGATAGCTTTGGACCCAAAAATCAATTTCGCCCTAAAATCGCCCAACCAAACAACGAAATTGGTTTCACTTACTCTAAAGTCAATTCTTGAATACCAATGACGTCCAAATGAACAGACCCTACGAAATTTCTTTGAAGTTAAGGATCAGCCACCTCACCCACTGTGGCAGCAGAAACTTCAACGTTGTCAGATCGATAACCTACAATACATGACAGATCATGTAATGTGGGAGCCATCGACTAAAAAGTTGTTGGAGATTTAGTAACCAAAAACTAAAAGTGAAGAGTAGCACTAAGAGAACGATGATGAAAATGAACTGAAATACGAAAAAGCAACGACGTGAAAAATGTCGAGAAAAGTTTATATCTAGTTTTGGTTTCACAGTCATTCCATAAATTATAAAGTTTTATTCCGTTTTGCCTCCATTTCATTCTAACCGGGCCGGACTTTGAGCGTTTGACAACAACCGAACTGCTACCATTTTAAAAAGGCTGGTTTAAAACTAAATTTTTTCCCCTTTTTGGAATGGACCCGGAGAGCTCCTTTATCCCTTTCAAAATGATCGGTTTAGCTCTTTTTTTTTTAATCAATTGAAGTGGTATAAAATTAGGAATGAATGCATCAGGTGGATGTGTGGACACACGAGACTGGATAAAATTAGGAATGAATGTATCGGGGATAAGACAGGAGTGGCACCAATTGCAGAGAAGATGCGGGAAGCTCGACTAAGATGGTTTGGACACGTGCAAAGGAGACCATTAGAGGCACTTGTTAGGCGTTGTGACAATTTAGTCACTAGGCATGTTAAACGGGGGAGAAGTAGAGCAATAAAGACTTAGAATGAAACTATAAGGAAAGACATGATGTACTTAGGCATTAGTGAGATTATAACTAATGATAAGACACAATGGCGACAAAGGATCCATATAGCCGACCCCACTATAGTGGGACAAAGGCTTGAGTGTTGTTGTTGTTGTAATTGAAGTTGTATACAAAATAAAAATATATTTATACATTTGTAAACAAAAATCACATATATAATACTTAATTTTGTTTAAAAAAATTCAGAAAAAATCGGACCAGAATAAATAAAATTCATGTTAGATAATTTTGAATACAATTTAAACCGTCACCGGAACGAAGATCGCCCAAACAGAGCCTCAGTTTTGAAAATACAGTTTAGCATCTCCCTTTTGAATTGCTCCCTTTTAAAACTGCATTGGTATCCCAAACAGAGCCTAAGACCAACTTTTGAGGGCTACATAATATATTATGGGAAAAAATATGTGTGTGAAGAAAAATCAGGCACCCCTGCTTTACATAAATAAATTAGTGAAGAAGCTAACCTAATGGAGAACAATCTCAAACAGGTCCGAGAAAGCAGCGATATCAAGTATCTCCCTAGCTCAAACTCGGCCAAAACTCAAATGAAAAATTAATAAAAAAAGATCTGACAACTAAAGAAATCTTAATTTCAAGAAAACAGCATATAGATCGGAACACTTGTTCTGTTAGTTTCAAACCTTAATTTGAAGAACCAAAAAAGGGAATAGTACAAACAAGACTCCAAAAAAAAGCCAGTTCTTGCACCAAAAACGGGAAATAGTAGAAAGTACCATTCAAGGTTTTCCAAGGAGACGCCTTGGAAATCTGGGCCGCCACAGGACCAGTCCGGTGGACCAAGAAGAGCAAGAACAACAAGGAGGATGCCGGCCACCAGAAATTACTTCTCGCCATTACCAGACGGCCCCAAAACATGGAACTGTCTCAAAATCTGATCGGTAGAAACGATGGAAATCGTTGAGAAGCTGGCTTAACTCCAAAAAGAGAATGATGTAGTTGGGAAATAGAAAGAGATGGAGAGAGCGCGTGGGGTTTCTACGGCAAATGCCATCTACAAATATTGCAATACTTTTTGGCGTTTGAATCTTGGAGCGGTCTTCCATCCAGCTAGTTTTGTCTGTAATTCCCGTTGGCTTTACCAGCTCCGGCTTCGTATTTTATTCATTTGACCCAGCAAGAGATAGACGAGAGCAGAGTGGAGGAAGTATCAGCCGCCGGGTTTTGCGGTACACTGCAATCAATGACATGATTTATTAAAATTTGAGTTTCAGAATGTTCAGACCCGACCTAAATCACTCACGGATTAAGTGAACGATAATTTTCAGAAAAAAAATTTTGGTGAGAAACTCCCACCTAATAATAGGTGCGGATATAAGTAGTTTCATTTTACACGGAAGCGGGACCCACGCCATTTCGAAATATTTCGCGGCCAAACCCAAACCTCGCGGTCTTTCTGTCGTCGTTCTCGCGCTGCAATAGCACTTTCATCCTCCTTCAAACGTCGTCGCCCTCGTCCGCCGCCCTAATACCAGTTTCATGCTCCTCCAAACGTCGGCGACCTGTCGCATTGCAGTTCTCCGGCGTTCAAAGTCGAAAGCGTGACGACGGGAGGCGGTATTCGACGGGAGAAGACGTTTAAAGGCGAAAGCGTGCCGACGGGAGGAGGTATTCGACGGCAGAAGTTGTTCGACTGGAGGAGGTTGCCTTATACGAATTTCAGATCTGAAATCTAAGATTATGGATCATGTCTCTAACTTGGTATGTTAAAATGCTTTCCTTGAACAACCAATTTATACTACCGTATTTTATATAATAATTGTAGTTGGTATGTCAGAATGCTTTCTTGAACAACCAATTCTTCAGTAAATTATAACAGTATTATTGGAGAAATACGTTTGCTTCTCCCTGTATAAAAGTACACAATATATAAAATACTGCCGTATTTTACATAATAATTGTAGTATTATTGAAGAAATAACGCTGCAATTGCAGTATTCTTGTAGAAATGTTGTTTTATATGCTTTTCTATGCCTACTATTATTGTAATAATTGTAGTATTCTTGGAGAAATACTGTTGTACCTCTGTAAATATCATTTGTCTTTGGACTGTAGTATTATTGCAGCAATTTTTTGGGTTTAATGTAGCAAAGCTATGGAATCAACACTGCCCTATTTTATATACTTAATTCTGATGAAGAACCAACACATTTGACACCTAACAAAGTAGATCAGTCTTTCAACGCGGTATGTTATCACACATTTCTAATGAACTTTAGATAGGTTTTCTATTTATTACTATAAGCATAAAATATTTACATGTATTCTTCAATACAGGGAATAAATGTATGCGAGGATTCACCCATTTATAATATAATTCAGTCTGATGAAGAGGCAGGAAATGTACAGTCAGAGCAAGTTGATGATGCTTGTAACTCAGTATGTTCTGACCATATATTTATAAAAATATCTACGATCACCAGTATGTTAGTCTTGTTAAATTTTGTAATAATGGCTAACTGTAATAAATTTTATTGCTTCAATGCAGGGAACCAAGGAGGCAACAGTATTCCACACAGTTCATTCAGAAGAAGAGGCCTACAAAATGTACGCCGAGTATGCTCGAAATTTGGGTTTTGGTATCCGAAAACAGCATATTTATTATTGGACTCATACAAAGATCATAAGAGGACGAGAATATTGTTGCTCGAGAGCAGGTCATAAGGTTATAAAACCGACAAGTGAGGTGCCAAGGAAGTTTCACCACCTTGATACTCGAACTGGATGTTTGGCGTGCATGTACTTCACTGTTGATAGAGAGGGCAAGAATTGGGAGATTTCGAAGTTTGTGGAAGAGCACAATCACCCACTTTCTCCACAAGTAGATTCACATTTCTTGCGTGCTCATCGACATATATCTAATCATCAAGCATCTGTTATTAAAAATATGACTAGAGCAGGAATTCGAACTGTTGATGCATATAACTTCTTAGCAGAAGAAGTTGGCGGTGAACAGAATATTGGTTTCTCTAAATCAGATGCATATAATTATGTACATCGAGAGAAAAGAGCACTAATAGACTCCGGCGATGCAAATCGGTTATTGGAAATATTTAAAGAGATACAGTGCAAGGACAACATGTTCTCTTTTGATGTGAAGCTAGATGAGTCCAACAGGCTCCGGAGTTTCTTTTGGATTGATGGACATGGGAAAATAGTTTATGATTGTTATGGAGATGTTATTATTTTCGATACCACATATCGTATGAACAAGTATAATTTGGCATGTGCCCCATTTATTGCAGTGAACCACCATTGGCAAAACGTTTTTGTTGGGGCGGCTTTTGTTGCAGAGGAGACGATTGAATCATTTTGCTGGGTTTTCGATTGTTTCTTAAAATATGTTGGTGGTAAGCAACCAATCACGATTTTCACAGATCAAGATCAAGCAATGTCAGTAGCTATTCAGCGAGTATTTACTTCAACTCGACATCGTTTGTGTCAATGGCATATATCGAAAAAAGCTCCATCAAAGGTACCAACTTTCAATAAAGATAAGTATATTAGATCTTTATTTTACAATTGCATGAGCAAATGTGAGAATGAAATGGAATTTGAAAGCCATTGGAGAGAGATGATAGTGCGTGGGAACTTGCAAGATAATCGATGGCTAAATGATCTTTTCAACATTAGGATGAAGTGGTCCACCGCATATAACAAGGAAGTATTAGATCTTGGTATTTTATCAACGCAACGAAGTGAGTCCGCAAATAATCGTTTGCATGGATGCTCTAAATCAACAAGTTCACTTGTTGAATGCTTTCTTGGAATGAAGAATTTAATTTCTGGTTGGCGCAGAAACGAACACGAGGAGGACTTCAAATGTAAACAAGGAAGTATTACTCTTAAATTCCCAAACTGTTTAATACTAAAGCAAATGTCTAGAGTGTACACCCGAAAGATATATTTACTTTTTGAGAATGCTTATTTGGAAGCAGCAGTTAATTTGATGGTTGCTGATGAAACTCATTACGGAACAGATCATGTAGTATACAGTGTCCAAAATTGTCATGGTATTGAAGTTGGTAAGCAATGGTTTGTGACATTTGATACAAAGAATAATAATGTCGAATGCTCGTGTCGAGGTTTTGAAACAACAGACCGTCAATGCAAACATATTCTTAGAGTTTATAATATCAGGAATGAGAAAGAAATTAAACAACAATATATACTCAAGCGATTTACATTACATGCAAAGAAGGGAATGTATCTACGACCGGACACTACATTGAATGACTGTGATTCTAATTTGATTTATACAAATCAAATTATGCGATACACTTATGATTTGTGTAATCGTATTACAAATTGTCAAATTGCCAAAGAACATCTAATTAATGTGATAAATGATGTGGGCAAAACTCTAGAGGAAATGGTGGATCATGATGAGATGATTAACAAGGGAATCCCTACCTCAAATTACCAAGGTGCATACTTTGTCAGGGATCCAGGTTCTAGGCGGCCTAAAGGGAGGCCTAATACTCGCTTGAAGAATTTTTTCGAGACATCTTTGAAAAAAACAAGTAATTTTTCCTACATTTTTTTTTTCAAATTTAATGTTATGATTAGGTGCCTTACGTTTTAAATTTTCATACAGAGCGGAGTCGACATTCAAAGAATAAAGGACCCATGAGAGTTGAAGATCATGAATTACAGGGGGACCAAAATTTCGCGGACTCTAATTCACTAGCAACACCAGCTTTGGTGGACGAAACTAATGATACCAATATACTGACAGTATTTCCAATATACTGTCAGTATATTAGTGTCTCCTACTCTTATATACTGTCATAAATTATACTGTGAAGATTGTGACATAATTAATACTGTGAAGATTGTGAAAAATTGTTAGTACATCACAGTGTTAGTAATCACGTCCAATATACTGTCAGTATATTTCGTTTGTTCAGCTCTAATATACTCTCATTATTAATACTGCAAAGAATGTGATAAATTATATCTATTTTCACCGAATTTATGAAAAATTAACATTATATATGGTAAACGTATCATATTAATTATGGATTATACTGTCAATATATTAGTGTAGAAGATACTATATTAGTGTAGAAGATACTAATATACTGACAGTATTTGTAATAAACATATCTATTTGTCCATATACTGTGAAGAATGTGATAAATTTTATATATTTTCACCGAATTTACATAAAAATGACAGTATTTTTGGTACACATCATATTCATGTACAAGATACATTTGTGTTGATAGTATCAACACAGTAGTTCAAAGCTAACTATATCAAAATTAATAAATATATAAAATCATAACATTAAAGACATTGTTCAAATATGTAGCAAAATTGTAATTGTTTGAGACAAACCACAAACCCAGATATAACAACAATATTTATGTCTCAATTCATTCTAAAATGAAGTAGTGATAAGTCAGATCTTCAACCTCCCTACAGATCTTCAAATTAATAGAATGACTCGATGATATCAGCCGCTATTTCTGCCCGATAGGCTGACATTTTTTTGTGCCAACTTTTGTTTCTTTTCCAGCAAATATTCCGCCTACTAACGATAGTTTTCATATACATCAAAACAAAAACTCTGCAGTCATTACCATTATCTTGTGTTGGAACTCCAGAGATAGGCTGGATAGGCCAATGAATAACATTTTCCGGTAGGCATTCTCCAACATCATCATACAGTAATTGAAGCTTCAAAAAAAATTTATTCTGTTAAAAAAAAGTAGAGTTACAAATAACCAAATTGGTAATTATAGATAGTTCATTGTTACCACTATGTCCACGGTCCTCAAATGCCTTCCGTCAGGCAACGAGTCATAAAACTCCCAAATTTCATCCTTCATGTTGCCAACAAGTAATGCCCAGTGGGAATCAACATGAATAGGTATAAGCAGCACATCCGAGTATTTAACATTATCAGGTGTAATGTGGCCTGTTAACATTTGGGTATTCTTCACTGAAGCCTTTTTATATTGCTGCAAGTTTGGTATGAATACTGTCAGTTTAATCAGTATTAGTTCAAAAACTGTTTAATATTAGTGTTTCCGACAGTATTAATAACAAAATCATAGAAAGAAATAAGCAAAATAAAAATTTCATAATGAATCAAAAACCTTCCATTCCTATTGGAATAAATACTGTTAGATATAACAGTATTACTGAAAATACTGTTACATATTACAGTATTTATGACAAAAAACAATATAACACTACAATTTCATATACATGCTAAAATTTATACTGTTGTAATAGAAATTTATATTGCGGCGGCTTATTAGTATTTAGCAAAGTAGAAAAATTTATATTAAACAACAATTTTACAATTTCATATACATGCTAAAACATTACAATCCAATAGGTATAAATACTGACAGTTTAATCAGTACTAGTTTAAAAACTTTTTAATGTTACAGTATTTTCGATAGGATATTAGTAACAATATCATATAAGGAAAAAAACCACATAACAATCTAATATAAATCTAAAACCTTCTAATCCAATAGGAAATAATACTGTAATTTTAACAGTATTACTGAAAATACTGTTACAAATTACAGTATTTATGAGAAAATACTGTATTGCTTATTAACACAAATAAGGACATTACAAAATTTCATGGTACTATGGTTTAATTCATATTTACTTACGGCATGATTTGGGGAAATGTAAACAAATGACTTCACCAAATGTGGATGTAGTGCATTTTGCTTGCCCAACAAGAAACTATATGCATCTAAATGTATATCACTGAGCCACCCACTACCAAGTAGTTCTTCTATATCGGATCGACGCATACACACATTTCCTTGCTCGAACACAATGTCAGAACTACAAAAAAATATCGCAAAAATTTTTAGGTTGTCCATATATTATTGATTAGATTTACTAAAAATAAATTTACTAGAATAATACCTATCTTTGAATTTGACCATAAATCGGTCTATTACTGTCCGAACCTTTGCTGAAATCATATGTCTACCTGGAAATAGATATCCATTTACAGTTGGAGAAAATATAACTTTTTTTTGCCTTTTAGGACGCTGTTTAATTGCTTTAATCAAACTAGTTCTCTCAACAGTTTCTGGATTTTTCAAAGTGTGCGGAGATGCAAAAAATTGAAGCGATGATAATGGGGTTGCAATCACTAATTGCCCATCAGGTGATGGTTCACGACCTGATGTTGGATTTAAAGGAGAGGTATGTTTTGAAGTCAACGCATCAATCCTTTCATCGCAGTAACGACGCAATTTCAACACTTCTTCGTCCACATATTGACGGACTTCAACTATGCATTGCTGTATTCTAGAATCCATTTCTAAAATTGTTTTCTTGGACTCTCTATCAAAAGCCTTCTCCATTTCCTTCCTCTTTAATTCTTGACTTTCCTTCTTATTCATTTCCTTTCTTCTTACCTAACTTTTGGTTAATTTACTACCCCCCACATCCTTAATTTTCTGTAATCTACTATTAACAAACCTCATCATATGCTTCTCAATACTATCCTTCATTTCCACCTCCTCCTCTTCCACCTCCTCTGCCCCCTCTTCTTCTTTTGAAATACTCTTGAAATCTGATACTTCTTCTTCTTCAACTCCAAGAAGGTTCTCCTCAGATGGCAGAATATTCTCAAATACGCTACAAAGCTACCAAAAAATTGTCACAATTAAATGGAATTCTATTGAAAAAGGTTAATGTGAAATGTGAAAACACTAACCTTACGAGTACCACTTATATTCAACTTTAATGATAAACAGTACTTAGTAGAAAAGCTCGTCTTAGAAGACCACCGGGAGAGTCGGGGTGTAGCTAAGGGATCAAAGCTTTCTGTAACCTTTGTTATCTCTAGGAACCATGCCTAACCAAAATAATTGTAAATAAGGATATTATTATTCATTTTTATAAAATTTGAATAATAATTAAGATTAAAATACATACCAAGAGCAACACAGAACATCCCTCCAAGTATCCTATACTTTTTTCTGTAGCTTTTGTACATGCTTTTCTACTTAACAGTGAGAACTGGGCTTGCAGAAATTTTTGCACTGTCTTCGGCCAGTTGTATCTTACAAATTGTTCAAGTCCACCAAAGTTTTGTATACAACTCGGTATTTTAAAAAAAATTAACGGAAAAAAGAACTTGCACAATACATACTTCACCAAAGTGTCAACTCTCCTCTTCTCTACATCTTCTGACCATTCCTCTGCAGCTAGCATATCAATCTCTTCAATTAAATCCTTCTGTTCGAAGGAAGAAAAAGGACATCTTTGAAAATCAAACTCCACCCCCCGATTAGGCATTCCTAACAACAATGCTACATGATTTGGTTTGAACTTTAGGTAAACCTTTCCAAGAAGGAAACCTTGGTTCTTGGTTGAGTAGGATTTCATCAAGGTGGTGAGTAGTGGGATGTTCTGCTTTAGGTCTGGTATGGAAAACAATTGTAAAATGCCTGCTTGACGAAGTTCTATCTTAGATCTCTCAGTAATTACATCTAGTAGTGGCTTCGCACGTTCTTTGAACGAAGAGACACCACATCTACAATTAAGAGTTTGGGAACGACTCATCTGCAAATAAAATTTACACATCTTTCTATTAATGTTTTGCAATTCAGAGGTAAGTCCAAAGATTAATCAGCAAAAATAAGGCAATATTTATGAAGTTACCTTACACAGTATTGACAGTATTTTAATTGACAGTATTTTGCAAGTTACCAAATTTTAGTGTTAACAATTGTTATTTTGGAAGTTAATAACAATACAACAGTATTAACTGCAAGTAGGCAATAATACGACAGTATTTTATTGACAGTAGGCAACAATACAACAGTATTAACTGCAAGTACGCAACAATACGACAGTATTTTGGAAGTTACCTTATCCCAAAATCAATTGTTAGGTTGCAGTTTCAGTTATGCACCAGTTAAACCCCAGTATAACAATACGACAATATTAACTGCAAGTACGCAACAATACGATAGTATTAACTGCAAGTTCGCAATAATACGATAGTATTTTGAAACTTACCTTGTCGCCCAAGTAAATGAAGCCGGAGTATTTTGTAATTTCCTGCATTATATACATAATACAAAGTTAATTACGCGGAATTCAAAGTTTTCTGAATAGGAAGAAGTTGCAGAGCATCTAGGGCATATCACGGTAGGTAGGTTAATGTATAATGCCAAAGAAAACATACCAAGAGACCTTCGCCTAGTAATGTTCCTTCTTAATTCGGCGTCGCCGTTTAGGGAGATGAGTTTTAATACTTTTTGCCGGAGTAAATGAAGCCGCTTATCCAGAAGGAAGAGGAAGCGTCGTCGATATCGCCGTCGTCGGGGAGGATTTTTGAGTCGTGCTCGAGAAGATTTTGAAATGGCGTGGATCCCGCTTCCGTGTAAAATGAAACTACTTATATCCGCACATATTATTAGGTGGGAGTTTCTCACCAAAATTTTTTTCTAATTTTCACAGGATGGATCATTTTCATTTTTTTTTAAATTATGATAACGATATTTGCAAGCGATAAATTTGATGTGTAATAAGAAAATAAAATTTGCAGAAATAAGAGATTAGTTAAAAATTAAGTATGAGTAAAACACGTGAATATTGTCCTAAAAAAATTGCAGGAGTCTTCGGTTGAATTTTCATTTAGGGTTTAAAAAAATTGCCCTAAATTCTAAACCCTAAAATCTTAATATCTGAATTTAGATTTAATCAAGTGCACATGAGTGCACCTGTGTTTGGATAATAGTTTTTCCTTATATTTTTATCTTATATTTTTTCAACATACCAAGGATAAAAAATAATAATGTTTACATTACATGCTCATATAAAGTGATGGGATTTAGCGAGGTGTGACTAGAAATATTCATCTTTTCACATTAATTAATGTAGAACTCAAACATTAAAACACCATTAGGGCTTCATGAAATAATTATGAATGAACAATATCCCACAAAAAAAACATCCCAAAACTGGGCCTCATATCCTCATATAAGTGGTACCTCAAACTATTTCTTATAACTAATATCTATCAAAGAAAAATGTCTTTGACAACTATAAGAACTATGAATTCAACATACATGTTATGTAGATCACTACATCATATGAATATGGAAAAAATAATCTTAACATTTTAAATTCGTTCTCTCACTTACGCTACATCAACAACTTCATTTCTACCACATTAAATATAATTTATGGGATCTCTAATCACATAGGTTGGACTTATTCTCCTCATTGACAATAACATCTCTTCTCAGCACAATCTCTATGTAAGATTATCAATCAAATTTAATTCTGACTTTACATAATTAAGAGATATCACTTATTTTCATTTTTGCTTCACTAATTTGTATTGAACTTATTTATATGTGAATCAATAAGTTTAGAAGCAGCTAAATCTATCACACATTTATTGTCACAATATAATGAAATAAAAGATAATGGTTTTTGATATACAATAATTTTAGAAAATAAATTATTAGCCATTCGACTTTGGTACAAATCATACTTAAGACTATAAGTTCACAATTCATAGTTGTGTACAACCCTGTATTCGCCGAGTGGCCCCCCGAGGCCCAAGATATTTTTAGGCCCAATGTTTCCAAAGGGCGCGACCCCGGGAGGAGGGGGGATGAGCATTAGGAGGGAGTCGAATCTGAGGGGCGCATCCCAGGACTGTTCCCTTGGGGGGCGAGCCGGGGAGGCCGGGAGGCCGGGAGGCCCAAGATATTCTTCAATCTTCTGGTGCAAGACTTTATTTCTCAAGCAAGAAAGAAGAGGACCGATTTTCTCAGATTTGAAGTCAAATCTCTTTGAGATTTCAAGAAGATTGTTTTTCAATCTAAAGTTTTGTAAAAATCGTTTACATATTCTTGTAGGAGGTTTTCCTCCGAGTTTTTGTATGAGTGGCTTGCTCCGAGTTCTTGTAAGAGTTGTTTTGCTCCGAGTTTTTGGAGGAGTGGTTTGCTCCGAGTTCTTGTAGGAGTTGTTTTGCTCCGAGTTTTTGTAGGAGAGTTTGTTCTCCGAGTTGTAGGAGTTTGACTCCGAGTTGTACGATTTTTTATAATCCGAGATAGTGAAGTAGCCTAGTCTAGCCGGTTGTGCTAGATAGGTGAGGTGCAAAGTGGACTACCCAAGTATGGGGAACCACTATAAATCCTTGTGTGTACTGTGCTCTTTGGTTTTCTGTGCGCTTTATTTCTTATATTTTTAATTCCGCAAAAAGGCATAGAAACCACCTATTCACCCCCTCTAGGTGATTTAGGCCGCAACTAGATACTTTCAATATATACTTATATAGTATATATATTTATATATATAAGTATATATATTTATATATATAAGTATATATATATATAAGTATATATATATAAGTATATATATATAAGTATATATAAGTATATATACATATATAAGTATATATACATATATAAGTATATGTACTTATATACATATATAGTATATATATATAAACTCTATAAGTATATATATATATACACGATATAATGATATATATAAGTATATATATACTTATATATAAATATATATACTATATAAGTATATATATATGTATATAAGTATATAAGTACATAAGTATATATGTATATTTACATAAATGTAAGTTTAAGTATATATATATATATATATAAATATATATATGTATATATATAGGTATATACTTATACTTATATTTATGTATATATATACTTATAAGTACATAAGTATATAACTATATATGCATACCTATATATAAGTATACTATATATATATTTATAAGTACATAAGTATATATAAGTACATAAGTATATATATATCTATATATATATACGATATAAGGATATATATATAAGTATATATATACTTATATATATATAAATATATATTCTATATGAGTATATATATATGTATATGAGTATATATATATGTATATAAGTATATAAGTACATAAGTATATATGTATATTTACATAAATATAAGTTTAAGTATATATATAAATAAATATATATATGTATATATATGTATATGTATATACTTATACTTATATTTATGTATATATATACTTATAAGTACATAAGTATATAAAAATATATATATATACTAATATATATATACTTATATATATAAGTATATATATCTATATAAATATATATATGTATATATATACATAAGTATAAATATCTATAAGTATATATATACTTATATGTATATATATAAGTATATATATATATCTATAAGTATATATATATATATAAATATATATATACTTATATATAAGTATATATATACTTATATATAAGTATATATACTTATATATATATATACTTATATATATAAATATATATATATACTTATATATATATATATATATTTATATAAGTATATATAAGAATATATATATACTTATATATATACTATATAAGTATATATATATACTATATAAGTATATATATATACACTTATATATATACTTATATATATCTACTTATGTATATATACACTATATATGTATATATATACTATAGTATACTATAGTATATATGTATATATATAAGTATATATACATATATAAGTATATATATAAATATATATATACTTATTAGTATATACTATATATATATATGTATATATATACACTTATGTACTTATATACATATATATATAAGTATATATATATATATATACTTATATATAGTATATATACGTATATATTGTAGTATATATACTTATATATATATACTTATATATATATGTATATATATACACTTATGTACTTATATACATATATATAAGTATATATATATACTTATATATAGTATATATATACATATATATTGTAGTATATATACTTATATATATATACTTATAAGTATATATATGTATATATATACTTATAAATATATATATACTTATATATATATATACTTATAAGTATATATATGTATATATATACTTATAAATATATATATACTTATATAGTATATATATACAAGTATATATATATATACTTATATACTATATATATTTATACTTATATATATACTTATATATATATGTATATATATATATATGTCTACTCATATATATACTTATGTACTTATATACTTATATATATACTATATATACATATATATACTTATATATTTATAATTATATGTATATATATAAGTATATATATATATAAGTATATACTTATATATGTATACTTATATATAAGTATACTTAAATATATATACGAATATATATATGTATATATATATAAGTATATATATAAGTATATATATATACACTTATAGATATATATATATATAGTTATATATATATACTTATATATATATAATTATATGTATATATATAAGTATATAAATATAAATATATACTTATATATGTATACTTATATATATACTATATAAGTATATATATGTATACTTATAAGTGTATATGTGTTGAAACCAGTTTCCCGGTCTCAGCGTTCGAAAGGGGGTTGCGACTAACCCTTACTTGACCTAAGCCTAGACCCTTGACCGGTCACTAGGAACTGAAAGACTTGGACTTGATGAACACTTGAATCCACAAATGGACCCCTTAAGCTGCAGCGCGGAGGTCCCACCACATACCCGGAAGATCTTAGAGCGCTTCCCCTCCCAAGCCAATGCTGAGCCTGGGCACCTTGGAGGGCACTAAGAACCACCTCCCTGTCAGCTGAAGGATGACAAGGGAGGGGGGGTTCTTGCTCACAAGACCACGCGAGGGAGGGGGTAGGAAACCAACCCTTCCCAAGGTGCCCATGGGGGTCTATTTATAAACTTTCCCAAAAATGGACTGCGAATAGCCAAAATTGGACTGCGGATAGCCAAAATTGGACTGCGGATAGCCAAATGAACCGAGCTCACCATGCCTGGGCGAGTGGACATCGTCCACTTGCTGACCTGACAGGCTGAGCAGATGCCCAAGAGGCAGGGGAGTGGGGGATCCCCACTTGCCCAGGAGGAGGGCGAGTGAGGGGATCCCCCACTCGCCCCTTGGGCGGGCGAGTGGGGGGATCCCCCACTCGCCCCTTGGGCGGGCGAGTGGGGGGATCCCCCACTCGCCCCTTGGGCGGGCGAGTGGGGGGATCCCCACTCGCCCCTTGGGCGGCTTGCCCCTCGGGTGGGCGAGTGGGGCGGCCCCCCACTCCCCCCATTCACACGAGGAAGGTGGGTGCTTTGCCTTAGCTAGTTTCGGTCACTCCTGAGGGGCCGACCTGCTTGTCTTGGCCCCCTTAACTTCCGATTTGGTCTTGACGGATCACGGGTAACACAACGACCCTGCTCATGCCGGGTCGCACCGGCTCGGAAAATATGAGGGTTGTACACAATCCCCGCTCTTTGCGAGCTTGTCCCAAGCTCGGAAAGAAAGTCCAACCCACCTATTTGACGAGTAGGTGGGACCTCAGCGGCATCCACGAAAAGATCTGCCAACGGGACATCCCTGCCGAGCTTTTCGGTTGATCCTGACTTGAGACGGAAGGTGAACCTTTCTCCACTAAAGAACCCTCCTATGTGCCGAGCCCAACTGGAGGTGGAGAAAGCTCAACACCTTGGGTCGGATTAACCTCGACCTAAGGTGGAGGAGAAACTCAGCACCTCTAGTCGAGCCGAGCTTGACCTGAGGTGGGAGGAAAACCTTTCTACACTTAAGAACCCTCCTATGGGCCGAGCCCAACTGGAGGTGGAGAAAGCTCAACACCTTGGGTCGGATTAACCTCGACCTGAGGTGGAGGAGAAACTCAGCACCTCTAGTCGAGCCGAGCTCGACCTGAGGTGGGAGGAAAACCTTTCTCCACTTAAGAACCCTCCTATGAGCCGAACCCAACTGGAGGTGAAGAAAGCTCAACACCTTGGGTCGGATTAACCTCAACCTAAGGTGGAGGAGAAACTCAGCACCTCTAGTCGAGCCGAGCTCGACCTGAGGTGGGAGGAAAACCTTTCTCCACTTAAGAACCCTCCTATGAGCCGAGCCCAACTGGAGGTGAAGAAAGCTCAACACCTTGGGTCGGATTAACCTCGACCTAAGGTGGAGGAGAAACTCAGCACCTCTAGTCGAGCCGAGCTCGACCTGAGGTGGGAGGAAAACCTTTCTCCACTTAAGAACCCTCCTATGGGCCGAGCCCAACTGGAGGTGAAGAAAGCTCAACACCTTAGGTCGAATTGAACTCGACCTGAGGTGGAGGAAGAACTCAGCACCTCTAGTCGAGTCGAACTCAATCTGAGATGGAGGGAACTCAACATCTCTAGTCGAGTCGAACTTGGCCTGAGATGGAGGGAACTTAACACCTCTAGTCGAGTCGAACATGACCTGAGATGGAGGGAACTCAACATCTCTAGTCGAGTCGAACTTGACCTGAGATGGAGGGAACTCAACATCTCTAGTCGAGTCGAACTCAACCTGAGATGGAGGGAACTCAACATCTCTAGTCGAGTCGAACTTGGCCTGAGATGGAGGGAACTCAACATCTCTAGTCGAGTCGAACTTGGCCTGAGATGGAGGGAACTCAACATCTCTAGTCGAGTCGAACATGACCTGAGATGGAGGGAACTCAACATCTCTAGTCGAGTCGAACTTGACCTGAGATGGAGGGAACTCAACATCTCTAGTCGAGTCGAACTTGGCCTGAGATGGAGGGAACTCAACATCTCTAGTCGAGTCGAACTTGACCTGAGATGGAGGGAACTCAACATCTCTAGTCGAGCCGAACTCAACCAAAGATGGAGGGAACTAAACATCTCTAGTCGAGTCGAACATGACCTGAGATGGAGGGAACTCAACATCTCTAGTCGAGTCGAACTCAACCTGAGATGGAGGGAACTCAACATCTCTAGTCGAGTCGAACTCAACCTAAGATGGAGGGAACTCAACATCTCTAGTCGAGCCGAACATGACCTGAGATGGAGGGAACTCAACATCTCTAGTCGAGTCGAACTTGACCTGAGATGGAGGGAACTCAACATCTCTAGTCGAGTCAACTTGACCTGAGATGAAGGGAACTCAACATCTTCCAGGGAGCAGAGCTCAACTGGAAGTGGAGGCAGCTCAACAAGAGCCTGCGCGCCGGCTTCTCTTCTCGCCTGCTGAAGCCCAAAGACAGCTAAGGGACAAAGGAGAGAGAAAGAGGTGAACCTTCGAGGGCAGCGACGGCTGCCCCACCTTTCCCTGCTGAAGCCGAGTGTACTCGCAGGAGGATTGTGACGTTAACGACCCAAGCCCTGGGGAGCTGTCTTTGTGAGGCGGATGCTCTCCGAGACAGCTGGAGGGGAGTCTCTGCCGATGACCTCCTGCATGAGTTCTCCCCTTCTCCCGCGTGACCCGACTCGTCCTCTTGCAGCGGTGGCTATTCCCCCTGAACGTGAGGGTGGCCAGGGACTTCTTCTCTTCTTTGGATCCTTGTAGGAGCCATGTATCTCATGCATACCTGTTTCCTTTAATCCTGCATGCATCAATAGGGGTGAAGTAATGACTAATGTAACATACGTTATCACTGAACCAGTTACCATTGTAATGAATTTCTTAGCTTACTTTCTCCCCTTACTGCTTGAGGATTTGATACCTTACTTGAACCGATCATTGGGTAGTTAATCGATCCGATGAGCCTCCCATCTGCCGACATGACTGAGCCCGGAGAACGGTCTGTAGTCAGGGATCTTACCGATTGGAGGTGGAAGTACCCATCCGCGTCCTAGGTGCTTACCTTCACCCGGAGGCAGAGGAACTCAACGCCTTCCCAATCTGACTGGAGGTGGAAGTACCCATCCGCGTCCTAGGTGCTTACCTTCACCTGGAGGCAGAGGAACTCAACGCCTTCCCAGTCCCTTTACCGATTGGAGGTGGAAGTACCCATCCGCGTCCTGGGAGTCTTAGCTCAACCGGGGGTGGAGGAACTCAACGCCTTCCCAATCTGATTGGAGGTGGAAGTACCCATCCATGTCCTGGGAGTCTTAGCTCAACCGGGGTGGAGGAACTCAACGCCTTCCCAGTCTGACTGGAGGTGGAAGTACCCATCCATGTCCTGGGAGTCTTAGCACAACCGGGGTGGAGGAACTCAACGCCTTCCCAGTCTCTTTACCGATTGGAGGTGGAAGTACCCATCCGCGTCCTGGGAGTCTTAGCTCAACCGGGGGTGGAGGGACTCAACGCCTTCCCAATCGGTTGTTGAACCGCGAGTCGACCTGACGAGTCCCCCATCTACCGGCATGACTGAGCCTGGCGGGGGATCTCCAGTCAGGGATCTTAGATCGGGGTATTACCCCAGAACCCTTTTTCATTCCTAGTTCGTCTATTACAACTTCACTACCCTACGCCCTTCCAGGTCACTTTATTACACCTCGCCCTTCTTGGGCACTTCACTTACATCTCGCCCTTCCTGGGCACTTCACTTACATCTCGCCTTCCTGGGCACTTCACTTACATCTCGCCCTTCCTGGGCACTTCACTTGGCCGCACGCTCCTTGGTCATCTTCTTCGCCACTTCTTCTGTCTCCGCAACTCCTTCTTGGCCCTTCCAGGTGAAGTTACTCGCCGCGAGTGAAGGATGCGACCTGCAGGAGCTCCAGGATCCCTTTGCTGAACTCATCGACGTCGCCCTTCTTTACATACTCGCATGTCGGAGGCGAGTCTCCCAACTCGTCGCTTCCAGCCATGAGACATGGCTCAGAGCTTTCCGAACTCGTCGCTTCCACGCTCACCGCACCAGAATGTTGAAACCAGTTTCCCGGTCTCAGCGTTCGAAAGGGGGTTGCGACTAACCCTTACTTGACCTAAGCCTAGACCCTTGACCGGTCACTAGGAACTGAAAGACTTGGACTTGATGAACACTTGAATCCACAAATGGACCCCTTAAGCTGCAGCGCGGAGGTCCCACCACATACCCAGAAGATCTTAGAGTGCTTCCCCTCCCAAGCCAATGCTGAGCCTGGGCACCTTGGAGGGCACTAAGAACCACCTCCCTGTCAGCTGAAGGATGACAAGGGAGGGGGGGTGCTTGCTCACAAGACCACGCGAGGGAGGGGGTAGGAAACCAACCCTTCCCAAGGTGCCCATGGGGGTCTATTTATAAACTTTCCCAAAAATGGACTGCGAATAGCCAAAATCGGACTGCGGATAGCCAAAATTGGACTGCGGATAGCCAAATGAACCGAGCTCACCATGCCTGGGCGAGTGGACATCGTCCACTTGCTGACCTGACAGGCTGAGCAGATGCCCAAGAGGCAGGGGAGTGGGGGATCCCCACTTGCCCAGGAGGAGGGCGAGTGGGGGGATCCCCCACTCGCCCCTTGGGCGGGCGAGTGGGGGGATCCCCCACTCGCCCCTTGGGCGGGCAAGTGGGGGGATCCCCACTCGCCCCTTGGGCGGGCGAGTGGGGGGATCCCCCACTCGCCCCTTGGACGGGCGAGTGGGGGGATCCCCACTCGCCCCTTGGGCGGCTTGCCCCTCGGGTGGGCGAGTGGGGCGGCCCCCCACTCCCCCCATTCACACGAGGAAGGTGGGTGCTTTGCCTTAGCTAGTTTCGGTCACTCTTGAGGGGCCGACCTGCTTGTCTTGGCCCCCTTAACTTCCGATTTGGTCTTGACGGATCACGGGTAACACAACGACCCTGCTCATGCCGGGTCGCACCGGCTCGGAAAATATGAGGGTTGTACAATATGTGTGTATATATATACTTATAAATATATATATTTATAAGTATATATATATACACATATATACTTATAAGTATATATATACTTATATATATATATTATATACTTATATATACTTATATATAAGTATATATACATATATAAGTATATATAATATAATTATACATATATATATACTTATATAGTATATATATTTATATATATATATATAAGTATATATATATAAGTATATATAAGTATATATACATATATAAGTATATACACATATATTAGTATACATATATAAGTATATATATAAGTATATATTCATATATATATATTTATATACTTATGTATATATGTATATATATATACATATACATATATACATATATATACTTAAAAATATATATATAAGTATATATATATAAGTATATATATAAGTATATATATAAACATATGTATATACTTATAAGTATATATATACTTATATATATCATGTATATATACTTATAAATATATATATTTAAAAGTATATATATACACATATATACTTATAAGTATATATATACTTATATATATAAGTATATACTTATATATATGTATATAAGTATATAAGTACATAAGTATATATGTATACTTATATATATAAGAATATATGTACTATATATGTATATATATACTTATATACTATATATATTTATACTTATATATATACTAATATACTTATATATATACTTATATATATATTTATATATATGTAATATATATATAAGTATATTTATATATACTATATAAGTATAAATATATGTATATACATATATATACTATATATACTTATATATACACTTATAAATATATAAATTTATAAGTATATATATACATACATATAAATAAATACATATATATATATATATACTTATAAATATATATACTATATAAGTATATATATATGTATATATATAAGTATATATAAGTATTTATATATATATATACTTATATATATATATATATATATTTATATATATATATATATTCGTATATATATGTACTTATATAAGTATATACTTATATATACATACTATATAAGGATATATACTTATATATACTATATAAGGATATATATACTTATATATATAAGTATATATAAGTATATACTATATATATAAGTATATATATATACTTATAAGTATATATGTGTATATATATACTTATAAATATATATATTTATAAGTATATATATGGTATATATATAAGTATATATATACTTATAAGTATATATATATGTTTATATATATACTTATATATATATACTTATATTATAGATACTTATAAATGTATATATACTTATATGTACTTATATATAAATAAGTATATATGCATATATAAGTATATATATATATACACTTATATATATACTTATATAAGTATATACTTATATATATAATATATATATATATACTTATATATATAAATATATATACTATATATGTATATATATATAAGTATATATATATATATATAAGTATATAAATATATATATATATATATATGTATATGTATATATATGTATATGTATATGTATATATATTATATATACTTATATATGTACATATATAAGTATATATAATATAAGTATACATATATATATACTTATATAGTATATATATTTATATATATATATATAAGTATATATAAGTATATATACATATATAAGTATATATACTTATATACATATATAGTATGTATATATCTTTATTATATAAGTGAAGAGGAAAATAGTCATGGTGTAACATTCATCCCCCAAAAATGCCCTTCAAAATTCAAGCTTTATTTCAAAAATCATAGGCTTTTTAGTCATTTGGTTTTACCCCCATGATTTCCCGCCACCAGCTGCTCCTCGACATAAAAAACAAATACGACCTCTGTCAATCTGCTACACGGCAAGCCAAAACTACCGGTACACGCCAAGCCAGTTGCTCCTCGACTGCTACCCGCCGCTCCTCTGTCACGCCTCCCCTCTCACCCTCTCTCACGCCTCCCCTCTCACCCTCTCTCACGCCTCCTATACATAAAAATCTCCATGCTTCCTCCTTGGCAGAGCCTCGCTCCCTCCGCAGCTCCTCCTCCAGGCTCCTCCTCGGCAGAGCCTCGCCTCCTCCAAGTCCTCCTCCAAGCTGCTCCTCCGCGGTTTCGTGTCCAGCGCTCAGGTTCAGCAGGTTCCATCTTCGATTTACGGTTCTTCTTCTTCCGACAACTCTTACCCTCCCACCATTCTCAAAGGAGTGCTCAGATTCACGATCCTGAATCCCTCACTTCCCTGCATCCTCCGCACAAAGCTGAATCCCCCTCCCGCTCGATCCCGAAGCCCTCACTTCCCTGCATCCTCTCGCCGCAAGAAATCACAGCTCGCCGCTGCCCAACCTGCAAGTGAATCTTCACAACAAAACTCATAATTCAACCATGAATAACAATATCTTTATTATATAAGGGAAGACAAAAGTGCCCATGGTGTAACATTTACCTACCAATAATACCCTCAAAAACTCCCTCCTATCATGCTCATACTTAGTTTTTTTGGTAATTACGTTTTGTTGTTTGGATTTAGATATTTGAATATATATAATAATTACATAAGGCAGATAATTTATGACCTGTACTTGGTTTTGTTGGTAATTACATATGGCAGATAATTTATATATATATATGGCAGTTGGAGGAAGATAATTTATATACCTTGGTTCAAGCTCTAATACCATTTCTCCTGTTTGTTTTTCAGAGAGCAGTTGGTGGAAGGTTATGCTGTGCAAACAGCACTGCAATTTTCCTCAAAGAACTGCAGTTATTTTTTTTCCTATGAACTATATTTTTGAGCATCCTACTTCATCTGACAATATTCACAAAATTTTAACAGTTAATAGCACATTAACAGTTAACAGCAATTTAGTGTGAGCATACGACTTCATCCGACTTCAAATGCACTGCAGTTTAGTTTGAGAATTTAGTTTGATTTGTTGGTAAACATGCATTCTATGTTTCAACCGGCAATAAATATGGTTTTTAGTTGTGAAATACGTAAAGACGTATGATTTTTAGTGATATTGTCATATTTAAAATCGAAAAATCACAGCTCACCAACTCTGACCAAGCAAATGCGGATGATATTGCTAACGGGTGAGCAGATCAAATGCCAAAGATAAAAAAGTTCATTGCAGTTAACTGCAACTTTTGGATAGATCCAAACAAATAAGAGAATTACTACTGAATATACAATTCTTTTTGTCGTTTTTAATATGATTTTTGGATAGACATTATACAAATAAGTTAACTGCAACTATCCTTGATTAACTGCAACTTTTTTATACAATTACTAATTTTTGGATAGACATTTATATGATTTTTTTAGTCTGTATTTTACATGTAAATCATCCCTCTATGTTTTTTTCCATCTCTGTTTTTTTTCCGATCATATCAATTTCTTGATGTGATGATTACTTTGCCCTCACGACCAATGTCGCCCTGATGATCAGTGTCGCCGCCTACAACCAATGTCGCCTTCCACAACCAATGTCCCCGCCCACGACCAATGTCCCCGCCCGAATTACTACTGATTATACAATTCTTTTTGTCCCTTTTAATATGATTTTTGGATAGACATTATACAAATAAGTTAACTGCAACTTTCCTTGATTAACTGCAACTTTTTTATACAATTACTAATTTTTGGATAGACATTTATATGATTTTTTTAGTCTGTTTTTTACATGTAAACCATCCATCTATGTTTTTTTCCATCTCTGTTTTTTTCCGATCATATCAATTTCTTGATGTGATGATTACTTTGCCCCCACGACCAATGTCGCCCCGATGATCAGTGTCGCCGCCTACAACCAATGTCGCTTTCCACGACCAATGTCCCCGCCCACGACCAATGTCCCCGCCCTGACCAATGTCCCCGCCCACGACCAATGTCCCCGCCCTGACCAATGTCGCCCCCTACGACCAATTTCTCCGCCCACGACCAATGTCGCCGCCCCCGCCGAATGTCGCCGCCCCGCACGGGGTCCCCCGTGCACGACTGCTCGTACTCTATAAGTATATATATATATATTTATATATATACTTATAAGTATAATTATATATATACATATATAAATATATATATATATATAAGTATAAATATATACATATGTACTTATGTACTTATATATGTATACTTATATATATATTATATAGGGATATATATAAGTATATATAAATATATATTTATATATAAGTATATATATACATATATACATATATATATATGAATATATATATACTTATATATATCTATACTATATTAAAAAGAAATATCATTATGGCTCCATGGCAACAAAAATAAGCTCCCAATGGCAAGAAAAATGAGACAACAACACATCATAGCCGTCCATCTAAAGCTCCAATCAAACCGGATCCCCTAATATAATTCCCGTCTGGGAAATAAAACCCTAACCGCGCTCCTCCTCGCGCTCCCCTTCTCTCCATTTCCGCGGAACAAAGGTTCTCCAGCGCGCCTCCTCCAACCTCCCCTCAGCATTTCGGAACCCTAAATAGAGGTACGCAATCTTCACCTCCCTACTATCGCATCTTCCTCGATCGTGGGCCTTCCGCCATTTTCAATCTCCTTTTTCGGATTTGCCTTCTCCTTCCATCTTCGCCTCTCACCATTCCTTCCCTACCATTCCTTCCATCTTCGCCTCTCACCATTTTCGATTTCCTTCTTATATATAGTATGTATACATATATTTGTATAAATATAAGTATATAAATATATACTTATATATATACTTATAAATACTTATATATATATACTTATATAATATATATATAAGTATATACTTATATATACTTATATATATAGTATATATATATAAATATATATATATAAGTATATATATACTTATATATATATAAATGTATACATATATATAAATATATATATATATACTTATATATATAAATATATATACTATATATATAAGTATATATATATAAGTATATATAAGTATATATATATAAATATATATAAGTATATATATATAAGTATACTTATATATATAAGTATATTGTATATATATATATATATTTATAAGTATGTATACATATATATTGATGGGTACTCATAATAAGGGTCTAGTATTTATAAAGGTGTCTGACGGAAATGTTCATAAAAGGCAGCGAAATGTTTCCAAAGACGGATCGTTTCCAAAGACGGATTATTTCCCAAAAACTCTCCCCCTCCGAAATTGGCAGGAAAAGCAAGGCGCGCAAAACCGCCGCGGACACGACGGAGTTTCTCCCTCCCGTCGCGGGAGGGATCCTCGCCCCCACGCCACGCCCCTTGGGGGTGCGACCGAACCGCACCCCGCGAGGGGTGCGGCTGAACCGCACCCCGAGGGGTGCGGCCAAACCGCACCCCGCAGGGGGTGCGGCCAAACCGCACCCCGCAAGGGGTGCAGCCAAGCCGCACCCCACACGGGGTGCGGCCTTGGCCGCACCCCACACGGGGTGCGGCCTTGGCCGCACCCCCTTGGGGTGCGGTCTTGGCCGCACCCCCTTTGGGGCGCGGCCGCGCCGCACCCCCTCGGGGTGCGGCCTTGGCGCACCCTATGCGGGGTGCGGCCAAGCCGCACCCCATGCGGGGTGCGGCCAAGCCGCACCCCCTCGGGGTGCGGCCAAGGTCGCCCCCCTCGGGTGCGCCCGTGCCGCACCCCCTCGAGAGGCGGACACGCCGTACTCCCTTGGAGTTCGACCGCGTCGCTCTCCACTCCCCGCGCGCGGTACGGCCGCCCCGTATCTCCTACTTTCCCGGCGGAGGGGACTTGCAGGAAGCCCTCACGGGCGTACTTCTCATCAGGAACATCGCGCACTTATTTTCTCCTTAAGGGTACGGCTTGCTGTTCCCTTGTTCACACGGAACACCTCGAGGCGTAACCTGAACGCCCTCGCATTTTGTCGGGCACTTGAAACACTTCAGCGCTAGCGCGCGCTCAGAACGTTTCTGAGCGCGATCAGGAAGCCTTCTCACTTTTTGTCTTTCCGGCTTCTCACTTTTTGTCTTTCCGGCTTCTCACTTTTTGTCTTTCCGGCTTCTCACATTTTGGGTTTCAGGCTTCTCACTTTTCAGGAACAGTTAGTCGCCTTTTTCACCTCCAACAGAACTGCCCGAACTGCCCAAACTGCCCAAGCTGCCCGAGGGGCAAGGTGGTCATTTACGAAAAATAGTGATCCGAGGGCCCCGAACCGGAGAATATGATTCGTCCACCGAGCATTTATGGAAACTGCCAACGGCAAAATTACCGGGCCGCCCCCGGCAAAAACTATAAAAGGAGCCCCATGGCTTCATTTGAAAGGACCTTGACTTCTAGACCCGGGAGAGCTCCTTGCAAACTTTTGCGGAATTCTCCTTCGGCGCTTGAAGATCTCCTTCGTGGACTTGAAGATCTTCATCATCCCAAAAGGCGACTAGCCTTCTCACTTCCGAAAGGCGACAAGCATTCTCAGAAGGAAAAGGCGACTAGCCTTCTCACTTCCGAAAGGCGACAAGCATTCTCAGAAGGAAAAGGCGACTAGCCTTCTCACTTCCGAAAGGCGACAAGCATTCTCAGAAGGAAAAGGCGACTAGCCTTCTCACTTTCGAAAGGCGACCAGCATTCTCAGAAGGGAAAAAGACTTAGTTTTTTCGAGAGGTGGCCTGTCACCCTCGAAGCTCTCTTTCTCCAAGTATTGTAACGAGCAGCGGCCTGTCGCGCTCGAATTCTAGCTTCCAAGTTGTAACTCCTCCAGAAGATAGTGAAGTTTGGTCGGCACAGCTCCAGCCGCGTGGTTTTTTACCCTTTCCGGGTTTTCCACGTTAAAAACTCCCTGTGTACTCAGCGAATCTCTAATTGACTGTTTACGCGCTTAGTTCGCTCACGAGCTAAGGTGGTTCAAGTGAACCGTTCTACCAAGAGCCCTAAGCGTTCCGCAACAGTTTGGCGCCGTCTGTGGGAATGGATTCCCAAATCCGAAGCAAAGGATTTCCGAGCGCAATCCCCCCTTCGCCGGAATTCTCGAAGCCAGCAAGAGTGGACACCTCCCCTGAACTGTCCGACGCATACAGCTCCTCGATTCCAGAATGCCAGGCGAAGAGAGCGCTCACTGCTGCACCCATTCGGCCCCCTTGGCCGGAATCGGCAGGCAAACCGGCCCCTCCGGCAGGAGGGCGGGATTCGAGCAATGACAAACACCAACAAAGGCGATCCCCCCTCTCCAAGTCAATTCTGGAATACCCAGTTCCATCATGGCTAAAGCTCCCATACAACAAGGAATTCCACGGAGCAGAAGATCCATATGAGCACGTTAACCATTTTCTGATAATGACACGGGAGCTCGGACTTCCCGACCCAGCTAGCTGCAAAATCTTCACCAAAACGCTGCATGGAGACGCTCTCCACTGGTATCAATCCCTGCCTAACGGAGCGATCCATAGCTTCTCCGAGTTGTCCCGACTGTTCATCGAGCAACACGAGTCCTACTCAGCAAAGATCCAGGAAGGAGAAAAGCCCGGTGCAAGCAAACAACCCCTCCTTGGAGAGGGGGAATGGAGCGTGCAATCAGAGAGAGTCGGCCCAAATTTTCACCGAGAACGCCCCTGCGCATGGATGGATTTCATCTTGGATGCAAGCATAGGGAGTCCGCCCTGTGAGCTGAGGAAGGCGCTGATAACCCACCGCATCTCCTTCAACGTCCTATTCTTGGCAGCAATAGTTCGGCTTAAGCTCCTAAGCGGGAACCTCAAGCTTAGGGCTAGCAAGGCAGAGCTCCCAGATGGAACCACGGTACCCACTATAGGCGTCATCACCCTCCCCGTCCAAGTAGGAACGCACGCTGAACCGATCCAGTACGACATACAATTCATCGTCGCCAAAGCAGACTCCCCCTACGACGCAATATTCGGGAGCCTCCTACTGGACGCCATGGACCACGACGTTTCCATGTCAGGACGCATGGCTAGCAAAGGAAATACCATCAAGAGCGCAATGCATAGTCTCAGCACGTCCGCCCCATGGCTCCCCTGGATCAGCAGCAACCCGTCGCCAAAATCAAGGGCCGAGATACAGGGTTCACGAGAAGGCCAAACAGCTCCTGCGATAGCTGGAAAAGAAAAACTTCAGACACTAACAGGCCCGCCGCCCCTTGATTCAGGCCGCAAGAGAAAGGGACAGCAACAGCAGCCTGAGGAAGCCGAACTGCCCACTCAGAACCAAGCAGACCGCCCCCGAGAGCTAGCAAGTCAAGGCCCTCGGAACTTCACCCCGCTAAACACACCACGCGAGCATATACTGTCCGTAATCTGTCATAGCAAGCTCATCCACTGGCCCAGGAAGCTCTCCTTGCACAAGGGAGCTTCGTCTCAATTCTGCCACTTCCACAAAGGCCGAGGACACCAAACGGAGCAATGCGCCCGACTGAAAGAAGAAATCGAATGTCTTATCCAACTAGGATACCTGGAGGCCTTCCGCAAGAAGACGCAGGCCAGCGAAGGCCAATCTCCGGGCCGCCGTTGCCCACCAAGCTGAACGACCGAAAAGATTCGGACAAACGCAACGCAAGCAAGACTCGATGCCATCTTCTCTAAAGCCTGTATCAGAAACTTACCGCAAGACTGCATCTGTGAATGTATCAGTATTAATTTTCTAATAAAATCCTACTTGCTCCAATCCATTCTACTGCAGGTACCGCTTCGGGGCCCTGCCCCGGGGACTCCGCACCGCCGTCGATTGAAGGTTCGCCCTTCTCCTCCGCCGTCGAGTCCCGGTGTCGTAGGGGCCTGCCCCCCCTACGTTCACCCCCGGTTTGAATACCCCCGCTATTCACCGGCCAAAGCCGCGAGCGCAGACTCGTGCAACGAAGCCGCGAGCACAGACTCGTGCACCAAAGCCGCGGGCACAGAACCGTGCAAAAAAGTCGCGAGCAAAGGCTCGTGCACCAAAGCCGCGGGCACAGAACCGTGCAAAAAAGTCGCGAGCAAAGGCTCGTGCACCAAAGCCGCGGGCACAGAACCGTGCAAAAAAGTCGCGAGCAAAGGCTCGTGCACCAAAGCCGCGAGCACAGACTCGTGCACCAAAGCTGCGGGCACAGAACCGTGCAAAAAAGTCGCGAGCAAAGGCTCGTGCACCAAAGCCGCGAGCACAGACTCGTGCACCAAAGCCGCGAGCACAGACTCGTGCACCAAAGCCGCGAGCACAGACTCGTGCAAGAAAGCCGCAGGCACAGACTTGCGCAAACTAACTCGTTATATATGTATTCATTTGAAAAACGCGAGCACAGACTCGTGCAAGAAAGCCGCAGGCACAGACTTGCGCAAACTAACTCGTTATATATGTATTCATTTGAAAGCCGCGGGCTCCGTCTCGTGCAAAACTCATCTTGAAAACAACCAAACCATGCAGGTGCTAACAACCAGATAAGCAGAATCGTACGAAGAAGTGAACACGACGAACTCAATAAGATGGTACAACCGCGTCAGCTCAGCGCTGCGCGCAAAGCAGACAACCGTACAGAAAGCGGAAAAGCAAAATGCAAACAAAACTCAGAACGACACACGAGCAAACAACAGCACGGAAATCAAGAAAACAGAGGGCGATCAGCATCAATCCTCGGCCGCGTCCGAGCACTCATCCTCCGAAAGATCTCCCGCTCCAAGACCAGCAGTGTCACACCCGAACTTCTTCCCCACCAAGCGAAGAGTCTTCTGAATACCGCGCTGGAAGGCGACCTCACGCTCATCCTCCAACAGGGGCTCGACCTCCTTCGTCATGACCTCGGCACGGATCTCCTCCGCCATCTGGAACCGCTCCTCAACGAAAGCAAGAGAGTCTCGGAACTAGGCCACTCCGGCCGCCTTAGCATCCTCAAGGCTGCGCTCGACCGACGACAGCCGCTCCACCTCGCTACGGAGAAAGCCCAGCTCCCCCTCCATGCGAAACATCTCCCCCTGGGCCTCAGATAGCTGACGAAGCGCGTCCTGGGCAAGCGCCTTGTCTCCACCATACGCCTCCTGCAGCTTCTCAACCTCGGACTGGGAAGAAGAAAGGTCCGCCTCCAGCTGCTTGATGCGGGACAGATCGCGATCCCTCCTCTTCTGCAAAGCAGACATGTCCCTCTTCATCACGCTCAGCTCCTCCTGGAGAGAGATGTAACTGTCCTTGAGGCCCACATAGCAGTCGTTCCACGTAAGAGCAACGTTGGTCAGAGCGTTCGCCTGCCAACACGAAGGAAACAATCAGGAAACACGAACAACAATGGCAGAGACAAGTCAAGACCCAAACAAGGAGAGACTAACTTACCGCAGAAGTCATCGACTGGAGGGACGAGGAAACTCGCCGCGACGGCGGATGAGGGGGAGGTGGCGGCAAGTCTCCCTGCGCAACCTGCTCAGCAGTTGGGGATGCCAGAATCTCGACCTCTGGGTCGGGAGCAATCGGCTCCCCCCGACGACGGCTCGGACCGGCTTCATGATCATGGCTCCTAGGCTCCGGCGGAGCAGAACCCGAACCAGGAGTTCCATTCCTGAAAACAATCTTTCTCTTTTTCCCACGCTCCAGGGGAACCGCAGCCTCCCGCTCAGGGTCCCAAGAAAGCCCCACCGCAAGCAGCTGACTCTCCTCCACACAGTTGTACACGCTAAACAAAGCCTTTGACAGCCCATCTCGGCCAGGGAAGCCGGGGAGAGGAAGGAACTCGTCCTCCCGACCGGTCAGTCGGCGGCAGCGTCCAGGAAGCGACCTCCAAAGCTCGGGTAGCTCCCAACGATTCCGAACGTATCCATAAAGGGTATTCCCGTGGCGATAATCCGCCTTCTCGCCAAAGTGGAACCAACTTTTGTTGCTCCGCACCTCAATCCGTCCGCCCAAGTCGGTTGTAGCCTCACACCAATCCTTGAAAAGTTCGAGTGAAAAGCGCGTACTGTGTTCCCGAAAAAGCACCACCAGCCCCATGATATTCGACATTCCAGCAGGCGTGAACTGGGTGATCGGGACGCCGCAGAACCGGAATATTTCAATAGCCTCCTCCGGTGGAGGAATTCGGAATCCAGACTTCAGGCAGCTCTCGGAGAGTGTTATGTAACCCGTAGGCGGATTTTGAACGCGCTCCTCCGCCCCTGGAATCTTAATCTCGACACTCGGAGGCAATCCGAACCGCTTGCGCCGCACCTCGATTCGCGCGCCATCTAGAGAAGAGCGTTAACGCATCGGCCTCGATTGGCCGCCCCGCTTCGAAGCCTGCAAGGAAGAGCAAGCACATAAAAACGAGCGTTAAAAAGAAACCGTATCAGAAAATCCAAAAGGTTACAAGTCATCTCTCCGCACACCAAGCACGCAAGCACCAGAGGCCCGCACCGCCAGCCTCACCCGCACGCGAGAAACAGCCGCACGCAAAGGCACAGTCCGCACGCAGGCACACGCGCGCGGGAGCGCGCAGCGCGACACCTGCGCGCGGGAGCGCGCAGCGCGGCACCGCGCGCGCGGGCGCGCAGCGCGGCACCCGCGCGCGCGGGCGCGCAGCGCGGCACCCGCGCGCGCGGGCGCGCAGCGCGGCACCCGCGCGCGCGGGCGCGCAGCGCGGCACCCGCGCGCGCGGGCGCGCAGCGCGGGCGCGCAGCGCGGCACCCGCGCGCGCGGGCGCGCAGCGCGGCAACCGCGCGCGCGGGCGCGCAGCGCGGCACCCGCGCGCGCGGGCGCGCAGCGCGGCACCCGCGCGCGCGGGCGCGCAGCGCGGCACCCGCGCGCGCGGGCGCGCAGCGCGGCAACCGCGCGCGCGGGCGCGCAGCGCGACACCCGCACGCTCGGGCGCGCAGCGCGACACCCGCGCGCGCGGGCGGGAGGGAACAACGACCGCGCGTCCCGCGCGCAGGGGCCGCACCCGCGCGCAGGGGTCGCACGCGCGCGCAAGGGCGCGCTCGCGCCAGCCGGGCGCCCCACCGCCGGCCCCGGCCGGGCGCAAGCATGCCCGGGTGCCGCCCCTCCGTCGGCTCCGGCCGCGCGCGATCACGCCCGGGCACCGCCTTTTCGACCGCTCCGGCCGCGCGCAAGGGTGCCCGGGCACCGGCCGCCCGCGCACCGCTCACCGCGCCCTCTCGTCCGCCGCTAGCCGTTTGTTCCCTCCGCTCCTTTTTCAAAAAAGTAGAAGGCGAAATCAACTTACCCCAACCATCGTTCAGCGCCAAACCGGTTCCGCCACGCAGACGTTCAAAAAACCCTCGCACTCCTTCTCAAGTTCTGGACTCCGACGGTTTTGGGGGGCTTATGATGGGTACTCATAATAAGGGTCTAGTATTTATAAAGGTGTCTGATGGAAATGTTCATAAAAGGCAGCGAAATGTTTCCAAAGACAGATCGTTTCCAAAGACGGATTATTTCCCAAAAACTCTCCCCCTCCGAAATTGGCAGGAAAAGCAAGGCGCGCAAAACCGCCGCGGACACGACGGAGTTTCTCCCTCCCGTCGCGGGAGGGATCCTCGCCCCCACGCCACGCCCCTTGGGGGTGCGACCGAACCGCACCCCGCGAGGGGTGCGGCCGAACCGCACCCCGCGAGGGGTGCGGCCGAACCGCACCCCGAGGGGTGCGGCCGAACCGCACCCCGAGGGGTGCGGCCGAACCGCACCCCGAGGGGTGCGGCCGAACCGCACCCCGAGGGGTGCGGCCGAACCGCACCCCGAGGGGTGCGGCCGAACCGCACCCCGAGGGGTGCGGCCGAACCGCACCCCGCAAGGGGTGCGGCTAAGCCGCACCCCACACGGGGTGCGGCCTTGGCCGCGCCCCCTTTGGGGTGCGGCCTTGGCCGCGCCCCCTCGGGGTGCGGCCTTGGCGCGCCCTATGCGGGGCGCACCCCGAGGGGTGCGGCCAAACCGCACCCCGCAAGGGGTGCGGCTAAGCCGCACCCCACACGTGTGGGGTGCGGCCTTGGCCGCGCCCCCCTTGGGGTGCGGCCTTGGCCGCGCCCCCTTTGGGGCGCGGCCGCGCCGCACCCCCTCGGGGTGCGGCCTTGGCGCACCCTATGCGGGGTGCGGCCAAGCCGCACCCCATGCGGGGTGCGGCCAAGCCGCACCCCCTCGGGGTGCGGCCAAGGTCGCCCCCCTCGGGTGCGGCCGTGCCGCACCCCCTCGAGAGGCGGACGCGCCGTACTCCCTTCGAGTTCGACCGCGTCGCTCTCCACTCCCCGCGCGCGGTACGGCCGCCCCGTATCTCCTACTTTCCCGGCGGAGGGGACTTGCAGGAAGCCCTCACGGGCGTACTTCTCATCAGGAACATCGCGCACTTATTTTCTCCTTAAGGGTACGGCTTGTCGTTCCCTTGTTCACACGGAACACCTCGAGGCGTAACCTGAACGCCCTCGCATTTTGTCGCGCACTTGAAACACTTCAGCGCTAGCGCGCGCTCAGAACGTTTCTGAGCGCGATCAGGAAGCCTTCTCACTTTTTGTCTTTCCGGCTTCTCACCTTTTGTCTTTCCGGTTCTCACTTTTTGTCTTTCCGGCTTCTCACATTTTGGGTTTCAGGCTTCTCACTTTTCAGGAACAGTTAGTCGCATTTTTCACCTCCAACAGAACTGCCCGAACTGCCCAAACTGCCCAAGCTGCCCGAGGGGCAAGGTGGTCATTTACGAAAAATAGTGATCCGAGGGCCCCGAACCGGAGAATATGATTCGTCCACCGAGCATTTATGGAAACTGCCAACGGCAAAATTACCGGGCCGCCCCCGGCAAAAACTATAAAAGGAGCCACATGGCTTCATTTGAAAGGACCTTGACTTCTGGACCCGGGAGAGCTCCTTGCAGACTTTTGCGGAATTCTCCTTCGGCGCTTGAAGATCTCCTTTGTGGACTTGAAGATCTTCATCATCCCAAAAGGCGACTAGCCTTCTCACTTCCGAAAGGCGACAAGCATTCTCAGAAGGAAAAGGCGACTAGCCTTCTCACTTCCGAAAGGCGACAAGCATTCTCAGAAGGAAAAGGCGACTAGCCTTCTCACTTCCGAAAGGCGACAAGCATTCTCAGAAGGAAAAGGCGACTAGCCTTCTCACTTCCGAAAGGCGACCAGCATTCTCAGAAGGGAAAAAGACTTAGTTTTTCCGAGAGGTGACCTGTCACCCTCGAAGCTCTCTTTCTCCAAGTATTGTAACGAGCAGCGGCCTGTCGCGCTCGAATTCTAGCTTCCAAGTTGTAACTCCTCCAGAAGATAGTGAAGTTTGGTCGGCACAGCTCCGGCCGCGTGGTTTTTTACCCTTTCCGGGTTTTCCACGTTAAAAACTCCCTGTGTACTCAGCGAATATCTAATTGACTGTTTGCGCGCTTAGTTCGCTCACGAGCTAAGGTGGTTCAAGTGAACCGTTCTACCAAGAGCCCTAAGCGTTCCGCAACATATATATATAAGAATATATATATATATAAGTATATATATAGTATATATATTTATATATATACATATATAGTATAGTATACTATAGTATATATATACATATATAGTATATATATACTCTATAAGTATATATATATGTACTTATATATATACTGTATATAAGTATATATATATACTTATATATGTATATATATACTTATATATGTATATATATATATATACTTATATACAGTGGCGGAGTCAGGATTTTTGCTTAGGGGGGGGGGGGGCGGAAATTAATGTTTAACATATATTTCACAAAAATAATATATTAATGCATAATAAAAATTAACATTCCCTTGCAATCAATCATAATTGCCCTCGACGTGTTTTCATTGATTGAAATCGCTGGATGATTGACTCATTTTCAATTAATTTGAATCGGTCTCTCTCAATGTAGGTCAATAAGCTGTCATTAAACCAATCATCGCTCATTCGGTTGCGTAAACGTGACTTGATAATCTTCATTTTGGAGAATGCTCTTTCCACTATAGCTGTTGCAACTGGCAGTAATAATGTCAATTTAATCAACTTGAAAACCTGAGGATATGTTATATCTAACTTGAACTTAACAAATGTGTTTCCACCTCCTTGATCTCCATGTTCAACTTTAAACAAATAACAACATAGGCAAAATGCAGCATCTTTTGCAATGATGTACTCTAACCAATTGCTATGTAAGTTAAACCAATCTGGAACAAAACGCCTTGCATCTTTACCATAGTTAGTAAACTGAAAATTATGATTTCTTGGTTGGCACGGACCTTTTAGCCAATAAACCCTTCGAACTTGATCTCGTGTATTCACATGATAATCAGAAATCATTGGTCTTAATCCAGGATCTGCAATTAACTCATCTAACTTAAATTGTTCTCGAGTTCTTTTAACAACACGCTCTTTCTCCTCTGAAACCTCAACACTAGGTTTTGGAATAACTTCAATACTTGGGACACCAGAATTATGTTGCTCATCTGATTTAAATTTCTTTTTAAAATACTTTTCCATTCTGAAAAATAAAAAATTGTATAAGATTCAAACACACACCAACCTCCAATTGAAGGCTAATCGCCATGCACATTACAAACATCACCGATCTGGGCTTACCGCCACGGGTAGGCTTCACACAGCATGCCTAAATCCAGATTCGCACGTTGGATTACTAATGCAAAAAATATGTCGGGGACGGACACAATCGACCCGGAGGTTCGCAATGAACCGAGGGAAACACACACCGCGTCCAATTGAAGGCGGGTGGCCCTCCTAAGCAAAGTAAAACAGAAAACCGGGGAACAAGAGTCGTTACCCTTGAGTTGGCGCGTGTTTCTCTCGACGATTGGAGCTCCAAATCGACCCTTCACAGTGGAGGTGTGCAACACAACGATTTGTACCTAAACAAGACAAAGTGTGAAATCTGAAATCTGGAACATCACCCCAAAAATGCACATCGCGCGTTGGATTACAAGTGTGAAATCAGGAAGAAGCAGAAGAAGAAGAAGAAGCTACCTGAGCGGAGAAGCGGCGCCGACACGCGATCGAGAGAGGAAGGCGGAGAGCTGCGCCGATCGGGAGGTTTCTGAGCGGAGAAGCGGCGCCGGCACGCGATCGGAAGGAAGGCGGAGAGCTGCGCCGTCACGCGATCGGGAGAGGAAGGCGGAGAGCGGAGGGAGCGCTTAGCGCCGGGACAATGTCGAGGAGGGAGCGCTTAGCGCCGGGACAATGTCGAGGAGGGGCACAGCCGCGCGGGGCACGGGGGCTACCTATGCACTGTCAATTGACTGAGCGTCCTAGAGCGGGTGAGTTTAAGCAGAGGTACTGTCGATGCGGAGAGCATCGAGCACGGGCGTAGCCCGTGCGAAGATGCTCGTATTTTAGGAAAAATGCTTGTAACTTAGAGACACTTATTATATTATGATTGCGATGTCAAAGAATCGATCACAGAATTGCATCTGCCGCAAGACCACTCACGTACCTCTGCCTTAATTCCACCTTTAAAATGCAGTTCGTTATAGATGTAACAACTTTTGTCTCGACGACGGTATTCTAGCAAGTTAACTTGGCAATTGAGGTAGTGCTACGCCCGTGCTCCTGCAGTTCGTCGAACGTAGGGCTCCTGCAGTTCGTCGAACGCAGGGCTCCTGCAGTTCCTGAGAGCAGGCTCCTGCAGTTCGTCGAACGTAGGGCTCCTGCATTTCGTGAGAGCAGGCTCCTGCAGTTCGTCGAACGCAGAGCTCCTGCAGTTCGTGAGCCCTGCGTTCGACGAACGCAGGGCTCCTGCAGTTCTCTCCATTAAGCTTGAGCCCTGCGTTCGTCGAACGCAGGGCTGCTGCAGTTCATCGAACGCAGAGGCTCCTGCAGTTCGTGAGCCCTGCGTTCGACGAACTGCAGCAGCCCTGCGTTCGACGAACGCAGGGCTCCTGCAGTTCTCTCCATTAAGCTTGCCTTTTCTGTTAAATTTTCAAAGTCATTAATTTTTTCAAAAGATTGCAGACATTAAATTGCAGACCGTAGCCTCAAAAAACTGAGATGACAAGCTTAAATTGCAGAAAATTTAATGAGATTAATTGCATTGTCCTGGAATTCCGCTCGTTTGCAAGAACGTTGTTGACCAAATCAGTAGTGCGAAACTGCACCTGATGCTTATTTGGCAAATGGATCTGTAAACGGATAACCGAGGGGTATGTCTGGCACATACCAAATTTGAATATCTTCCAAAACGCTTCATGTGGGCATATCCATCGGTCATCCACGTACTGAGACACTTCATTTCTATCTGGAAGAGGCTGGACTTGGAATACAATGGAATCTGGGCCCTTGTGAATGTATTTATATAAATATTTTATACTTTTAATACTGCTGCAAATCTCAACATTAATATGACAATCATATTTTAGCAAAAGCCATGAGTTATAAGGAACGACACATCGATTGCCAACAACAAAATCCTGAGCACGCCGTAGTGTAAATGATCGCCCATTATCGCGGCGCCAATAGATTGGGTAGGAATCTGTTCCCTGCAAGGTATGGTCTGAAAAGTTTTTCGGATAACCTTTTTTGTAGCTACCATGTTTCATGCAAGGGGCATGACGATTTACGTGTGCGCACGGGCCATGAATCATATGTCGCACAATAGCGTTGTACAAATCAGGTTCATGTTCAACATGAGGAAGCCCGGCTCTAACAACCTTGTTATATTCATCTTGAGTGCTCATTTTATCGCGAGCATAAAAAATAATCAACATATGAACGCGCGATAAATCAAACACATTGTGAGCATGGAAAAAACAAAAAGTAGAGCAATGCAAAGTTCACCCTGAATCAGTTTTTTCTTTCATTTATGATGCATAATAGCCAGAAAAAGTTTGAACCAAAAAATAGCTAGAAAAATTAAGAACTACTTTCTAACAGAAGGCAGAAGAATGGAATACCTGAGAAGGTGTCCAGCAGGTCAGAGAAGCAAGGAAGACCTATAAATCAGAAAATGGGAGGAGAGTGGAAGCAATAATTTTATCAAAGAAGTAGCAGCCAAGTTGGATGAGATAATGAGGAGAAGATGACATGCACTGCAAAGAAATATAAACCCAGCAAAAAGTAGTTTTGGAATTCTTCTACAATGGCAGAGTATAGATATTAGAGTAAGCAAAGCATGGTGGAATGAAATAAAATAGCAAATGTAATGTGTGGGAACGTAAAATTCGGCAAGCTGCAGGAGAGTGGGCCTTTTTTGGGCAGTTAGTGTGGGCAGCATCACAAATCTAATGAAGAGCATCATCTAACAAATTGAAGGAGAGTGGAAGGCAAAATTTCTTCAAAGAAGTAGCAGCGAAGCTGGGTAAATTCATGAGGAGAAAATGTCATGGACAATACATAAATCATAACCCAAGAAGAAGTACTTTTGGATTCGTTCTGCAGTGGCAGAGTTTATTAATTCATTGCCTGAGAAGGAACTCATTACTCAAACCATCAGGAGGAAGTTCACATGGAGAAATAGAGTGAATGCTATGGGATCGAAGCTTAGAATGAGAAATGCATGATAAATATGTACAGACAGGCTCTTCAAAAGAAAAGAAAATTGTACAAAAATGGATTTGCAAAAATTATATAGTCCAATTAATATTATAGTAAACGGGATGGTAAAACACAATCAGCAATTTTTTTTTGATAAAGCCTAGATTAGGTAAAGTAAGGATCTGTATATTTTTTGTGGTAGAAGGTAGTATCTCAATAGAAATTTTTTGGTAGAAGGCACCTAAAATCTGTGGTACATAAATTTTTGTGGGCCCTAAATCCTCCCAAAAGCAGAGAGCCAAATTCAAGAAGAAGAGACAATGGGTATACCTGGGTAAGTGAGGAGGTGCTGCAGTGGCGTTGAAGATGAAGAGCAACAACGGGGCACCTCTATCGTCAGCCCTGGAAACGAAATAAATTAGGGAAGAGGAGAAGAGGGGGGGGGGGGGGGGGGGAATGAAGAACGGCAACGGAAAATAGATCGAGCTGGGATGAAGATGCGAGAGCAGGATCTTACCGGATGACCGATTCGAAGGGGGGAAAGCGAGCGATCGGGGGTCGATGTCGCCGGAGGGGATAGCAACAGGGCACGGAAGGGTGGCCAGGCGAGGCCGAGGAAAGCAGCGGAGGTGAGAATGGAGAGCCGGACGAAGAGCAACGGCGACGATGTGAGGGCATTGAGAAATGGCAGATGCCCCCGACGAAGTAATGGAGAGTACAGCTGGCGCGAAGAAGAGCGGTGAGCAGCTTGGTGTCGCTGCTAAAGAGGAGGCGGAAGCGACGTCGTCGAAGAAGAAGAGCGGTGTAACGCGGGGATGGCTTCAGCTGAGAACTGGAGGCGGTCCGCCAGGAGGAGGCGCCGCATGCGCAGGTCCAAGAAGCTGGAAGAAGGTTGCGGGATTGAAGAAGCCTCCGGCGAGGGCTCCGGCGAAATAGGGCTCCGGCGATGCGAGGGCGAAGCAGGAGAAAGAGGGCTCCGACGATGCGAGGTCGCAAGATAGCTCCAGCAAAGGAGGGCTCCGGTGAGCCGCAGGCGAAGCAGGAGAAAGAGGGCTCCGGCGTGCAGGCGATGCGAGGGCTCGACAAGAACTTCTGCGAGGGCTCGCTTGCGACGGAATAAATACATAAACATTTCTTTTTCTGCGACGGACTCCATGTTACTGTAGAGAGGCATAAATATCTTTATATAATAGTATAAGATATAAGTATATAAGTATATATATATATCTATACTATTTTAAAAAGAAATACTGTGGTCTGCGATTAACGTGAAATAAAAATTCATGCAAAAAAATCGCCACCCTTAATTATGGTTCGATTATTCTGAATCGTCCGATTATACTTGAATCTTATATATGTGCCTTCAATTCCTCCCAATCGCTCTCCCTATGCCCTAGACCAACAACACGCCGCACGAACGCTCCCGCTCTTCTCTCTCGCTCCCTCCGATCTCTGTCACGCTCTTTCCAGTGCTGCTCCGGATCTCCACGCCTTCCCTAAACCCTCCATCAATCCCCCAAGCCATTTGAAACCCTCCTTCTCCATCCCGTCGGCCACGAAGATCATCCAACACCACTCCTCTGCTGTACGGTCAGAGCAGATCTTAAGGATTCCTTGCAGATCAACTGCATTCCTAGCCCCGTTTCGTTAAAGCCATCGCTACTCTGCCGTAGATCGCGACGCCGTTCCCACCTCCATGGACAGGAAACTCGCCGGTGGCTATTTCTGGTGGCTGCAAAGCAAGGGTGCGTGCCTCTGGCGGGTTTTTCCTCTGCTCTCTCCCTTTCGTCCTGATTCACGAAGTCAATGGGCGCTGCTTCCGGTTTCCGGCGAGGTAATAGCTGTGTATTCCCACTTTTGTTCTGTACTGGCATTTTGCTCATAATGCATAGCCTGCAAATCTTTTTTCCATTAGCTCAACAAAAAAGTTCTGGAACATGTTAGAAAATCAAACAGATTATAGCAAAAATGACAAAAAACAATGACATTTCAATACCTGCGAATCTTTTCCACGAGTTTGTGGCATGTTTTTTCTCATATCGGTTTTTCTCGGAGCAATTGTTTCTCATTAATTTGGTAAGTTATCTCTTCACAGATTTTACTTATGGTTAAATTGTATGTTGTATACTCTGATTTATCAAAGTCTACGAAAGCATAGACTTTTCCAAACATCAACATATCTGCCGCTTCTGAAGACCTACCTAACACCACACCCTTTAAACCTCCGGTAAGTTTTGTTTTCCTGCAACATTTCTCTTATCTTCTAACTTATTAGTATACTCTGATTTGGTTCATGTATTTTGTTGATTTATACTACACACATCGTGTTCGATACAATGCCTAAGAGAGTCTTAAGAGACAGCCCTGGATGGATGACCCTCAGCCTTTTCTGGACTGTCTACTTAATGGCCATTTTAGCAATCTCTGAATTTTTTCAGGTTTCGTTCATTTCTCTTTTAAGTTTTCCTCTAACGCCCGTATTTTACTTTTTGTTTTAATTCTCATTTAACCTTTTAATTATTCTGCTCTATTTTTTTTACATCTCTGCTTTATTCGTTTTTATTTCTTGGATCTTCGATTTTCTTAAGATATCTGTTTCTTTAGACAATTTTTTTATGTGTTCTACTATTTTTGTGGCTATTGAAAATTCAACCATGCTGAAATAAATCAGAATCTCTTATAATATTTCAACTTAGCTGTCACCGGAAGCCTACCAATGCCAACATTTCCTTCACTGCCTCATCATTTTTATTCATTTACTGATTTGGTATAGTTGCTAATGTGAATTAAACTCCTTGCAGTGATGGATGTAATTGTAGGTTTAGCGGTTTTATCAATTTGGAGGCTTTTTCATACGCTTCAGCTGCTCTCATTGCCAGTCAGAAAGGTTGGAAACTTGCTTTAGAAATGATTCTCTCATTCTGATAATCAGGTGATCCTATTATTAACAAGTTTTGTATTGCATTTAAAGGGTTATGACTTTATAATAATATTTGTCAATTATATATGTGAATATACAATTATGATGATCTCAGTGCCAGTCAGAAAAGCCGGAGAATTGCTTCAAAATTGATTTCCCCATGCTTGATAATCAGGTGATACCCGTGTAAGCCCTAACTAATTTAATGTGTTTAGTCAAGCTACTTTGTTGTGTTCACTTAATCTACTTTGATGTGTACGTGTTTTATATCTCTGTCAAATACAATTTGCACAAATCCACTCAATGCTTCCTCACAATGCTTCTCTCATTTGAAACATCACTTTAGCGTGCATTGAAAATGAATAGCGGGCGCACCAACATACCACATAAATGCCGAATGTCCCTACCCACGCTGAATGTCCCCGCCTCCACCTAATGTTGCCTCCTCCATCAAATATCCCCGCCCATTCCGAATGTCCCCGCCCACGCGGAATGTCCCAGCCCATGCAGAATGTCCCAGCCCACGCAGAATGTCTTAGCCCATGCTGAATGTCCTCGCCCACGTCGAATGTCTCCGCCCACGCCGAAATTAGGGTTTAGGGTCTCCGCCCACGCCGAAATTCCCCGCCCCCCCGCCGAAATTCCCCGCCCCCGCAGAAATTCCCCGCCCCCGCCAAAATTCCCCGCCCCTGCCAAAAGTCCTCGCCCCCGCCGAAAGTCCCCGCCCCCGCCGAATGTCGCCGCCCCACCGAAAGTCACCGCCCACAATGAATGTCGACCCCCGCCGATTGTCCCCGCCCATGCAGAATATCCCCGCACGCATTTTCTTGACTGGGGTACTGTCGCGCGAGGCACGAGATCCCCCCCTGCAGTGTCACTCGAAACCCACCGGGGGCGGGGGAAGCCCTCAGTTGCGAGCAAAGCCCACCGGGTGCGGGCGAAGCCTGCCCGGTGCGCGTAGATTACTGTCGCGCGTGGCACGGGGGGCCCCCCGTGCTCTGTCACTCGTAAGTATATATACATATATATGTATATATACTTATATATAGTAAGTATATATACATATATATATATAAGTATATACATATGTATATATATATACTTATAAATATATATTTATATACATATGTATATTTATATAAATATATATATATATATACTTATATATATATACTTATATATATAAATATATATACTATATAAGTATATATATATGTATACTTATATTATATATACTTATATATGTATATATACTTATATGTACTTATATATATATAAGTATATATACATATATAAGTATATATATATACTTATATATATACTTATATAATTTTATACTTATATATAATATATATATACTTATATATAATATATATATATACTTATATATATATAAATATATATACTATATAAGTATATATATATAAGTATATAAATATATATATATGTATATATATGTATATGTATATGTATATATATATATTATATACATACTTATATATATACATATATATACTTATATATACATATATAAGTATATATAATATAAGTATATATATACTTATATAGTATATATATTTATATATATATAAATATATATATATATATAAGTATATATAAGTATATATACATATATAAGTATATATTTTATATACATATATAGTATATATATATTCTCTATAAGTATAGGGTTGGGGGAGTTAGGGTTGTCGTGGGATTGAAAAGGATTGAGGGGGAGAGGGTGTTTAATATGATTGGATTTTAAATAAATGAAGGGCCACGATTTGTTAGATAGCATTTTAATTCATGGCTTTTAAAGCCATCCATATTTCTTTTTAGAATAGTATATACTATATATATACTTATATATATATACTTATATATATATAAATATATATACTATATAAGTATATATATGTATACTTATATTATATATACTTATATATGTATATATACTTATATGTACTTATATATATATAAGTATATATAAGTATATATACATATATAAGTTGTTTGTCCGGAAAGCCCGCGACCTCCTCTTGCTGGTCAAATTTTTCGGTCTCAGCGGTCTCAGTTTCGGTGACCGCCCAGATCGCCAGCTGCCTCCTCGACTGAAATTTTCTAAGTGCCGAGCGGTCAGAGCAGTGTGAGACCGCCAGCTTAAGCGGTCTGACCGTTTTTCTTTTTCTTTGCTATTTGTTTTCCTTTTCCCTGCCCTGGCTCTCCTGTATCCCGGGCAGCCCGAAGTTTTCAGTTCTGCCCGTTTGGGCAGCCCCCTCGTCTATAAATAGAGGGGTAGGGGTACCAGAAAAAGGACTTTTTGGCTCCGAGGCTCCAGCTTACAACCTGTGTAAGCGGTCTCATTTCTTCGTGATCGCCATTTCGTGATCGATTTCCTTTTGTTTCAGCATCTTCTGTCTTAGTAACATGCACTTCGCAGTTTTCTCCCTTCCCCTTTAGTGTGAATTTTGGAGGTACCATTTTTGGCACCAACAGAACTAACACGCGACCTTCAGATTCGAAGTGTCAGGTGAAGTCCATAAGACTTTCAAGATGGCTGATCGCCGTAGAGGTCGTCCCCTGCGATCTCCCAGCGTTCCCCCTTCCGAGCACAATCCGTTAGAAGCGCTTGAGCGCCGCTTCGAGCTTCGTGATGAACAAGCTCTCCGTGAGGCCGCCCGAGCTAGGCAGGACGCCGCCTCTGTTCAGCAAGAGGCCGCTCGAGATCGGCAAGAAGTCGTCCGGGCTCAGCAGGAGTCTGCGAAGCAGATTGAGGCTATGAACCAGGTTCTAGCCGCGATCTCCCAGAAGATCCTTCCTCAAACCTCTCAGGTCGCTACTCCTGACCGCATGGCAGGCGGTCACCCGAGCGATCACCCCGTCTTTCAGCCCGCAGCTCCTCAGCGATCTCAGCATGAGGAGTTCGCCGCCCGCCGTAATTCTTTCCGAGCCGCAGCCCAGGGGCCTCCGGCTCAAACCCTGAATTTTGAAGAGGGGTTCGCTTACCCTCAAGATCCTCCCGCCCCTTTTCTTCCTCCTCCAGGACCTTCCGTTTTTGGAGAGCCTTCCCCTTTTACCGATGAGATTCGTCGGGATCCGATTCCTCATGGATTCAGAGAACCTCGCCTTCCAGTGTATACAGGAGAAACCGACCCAATGTGCCATCTTCAAGCCTTCGAGTCTGCTGTTGCCCTCAGGACCATTTCAGATGGAGTAAGGTGCAAGCTGATGGTCACCTCCTTTGATGGGTCGGCCATGGAATGGTTCTATAAGCTGCCTTGTCAATCTATCTCGAGCTTTGCTGCCCTGAGGCAAGAGCTCCTTCTAAGATTTGCCACTGCAAAGAAAAGGAAGAGTGGTCCTGCGACCCTCTTCAAGATTAAGCAAGGCGACAACGAAACTGCGACGCATTTCGTTGACCGTTTTCAGAAAGAGATCTTGGGAGTTAGGGATATGGATCCCGAGCTCTATATGGTGGCTTTGATCAGTGGCCTGCAGGAGGGTCCTCTGAAGTTCAAAGTCACAACCAAGGAGCCTAGCTCCTATCAGGAGCTGATCAGCATTGCCAATCGCTACATAGAAGGGGAGATCAACAACCCCACCTATGTGAGCAATTTGACAAATAGGGCCACTCAGAAAGGCTCTGCGGGATTTTATCCGGCTCCATCTTCCTCAAAACCTCGACCAGAGCTCCCACCTCCGGCTCCGAGAGGTAAGAATTACCGCAACAACCGCTTCAACCGAGGTAATCAATCTTTCCCACCTCAAAATTCATTTCTTCAAACTCCCGCTACTCCTGCTCCGCAAGTCACCCCCATCCACCAGATCCAGTATGCTCAACCTCCTCTTCTACCTGTTCCTTCACTTTACAATGAATCCCAAGAGTCCTTCACGGACTTTGGCGTTTCTATGAGTGAAGTGCTTCAAGTCCTTCAGAAACAGCCCTTTTTCAAGAGGCCAGCTCCGCTGAATTCTGACCCGAAAACCAGAAACCCAACTCTCTATTGTGAATATCACAGAGATAGGGGTCATTTGACAGAGGATTGTAGAGCTCTTCGCCTATTTTTAGAGAGACTATTAAAGGAGGGAAAGCTCCGCGATCTCATTCAAAAGAATGATTCTGCTAAAGCTTCAACCTCCAAGGCCAAGGAGGTAGTGGAAGTCCATTGGGCATGTGAAGAAGTGGACGATATTGGCCATCTTGGCAATATCGACTTTCCCAATGAATGTGTGGATGCTGATGACGAAGGCGCCTTGGGCAATCTCTTCTGCATCCACGGAGGTGCAGGTCCGGAATCTTCAAGGAAGGCGAGTGTGAAAAGGGTTTATCAATCAGAGGTTGCTGCCACCTCTTCAGCCCCGGTCCGGGGAACGGTCACTTTCGGTGACAAAGACCTTCCTCAGGCCGCGAATCCTTTTGACGACGCGGTCGTCATCAAAGCTGTAATTGAAAATTATACAGTAGAGAAGATTCTGATAGACACGGGAAGCTCAGTCAACGTGCTCTTCAAACCTGCCTTCGAGGCGTTGAAGACAGGTAAAACTCTCCTTTCAACTGAAGGCCCCCTCTATGGTTTTTCAGGAGAGAAGAAAGAAGTAGAAGGGCTCGTCACTCTTTCTGTGATTCTGGGAGGGATAGTGAAGTTGGTCAAATTTATAGTCGTTGATGCTCCCAGTAGCTACAACGCCATCTTTGGAAGACCCTTCTTGAATGCCTATCAAGCCATCGTCTCCACCTACCATCAAGCGGTGAAGTTCGCCCTGAACGGCAAACAACACCGAATCAGGAGCGACCCAAGGAAAGCTAGGGAATGTTACGTAAAGACGGTCAACATGATTGTATCCTCTCCTCCCCAAGAAATCATGATGGCTGAATCAATCGAAGCTCCTGAACAAGTCCAAGCTGCAGAGGAAATTGAGGAAGGTGCAAGAGATGGAGTTCGCTTGGAACCTGCCCAAGCAACTCAAGAGGTTCGGATCAACGAGGAAGATGAGAGCAAGAGCCTCTCCATCAACGCTGAATTATCTGAAGCTGACAAGAGTCAGCTCATCTCTTGCCTTCTGCAAAATCTAGATGTCTTCGCTTGGTCGGCGGATGATATGCCTGGAGTGGATCCGAATGTTGCTTGCCACCATCTCAATCTTGACCCAAACTTCATCCCGATCCAGCAGAAGAAGAGGTCTGTTGCAACTACTCTAGCACATCCCATCCGTGAAGAGGTAGGGAAACTCCTGAAGGCAAAGTTCATCCAACCAATCCAATACCTAGAATGGGTGTCAAACGTTGTAATGGTAAAGAAGTCAGGTGGGAAGTGGAGGATGTGTGTTGACTTTACTAAACTCAATAAAGCCTGCCCCAAGGATTGTTACCCCTTGCCTCAGATAGATTCTTTAGTAGATTCCGCGGTATGTTATTCTTTTATGAGTTTTTTAGATGCTTTTTCAGGTTACCATCAAATCAGAATGCATAAATCAGATATACCTCATACTTCATTTATCACAAATGATGGTTGCTTCTGTTATCTCGTAATGCCTTTCGGGCTAAAGAATGCTGGAGCAACCTATCAGAAAATGATGGATACAGTTTTCAGGAGTCAAAAAGGAAGAAACCTTGAGGTATACGTTGATGACCTCTTGGTGAAAAGCAAATTATTCTCTTCTCATCTTAGAGACCTCTCGGAAACTTTCGCAACCCTTCGAACTTTTAATATGAGGTTGAATCCGCTGAAGTGTGTTTTCGGGGCAAGTAAAGGAAAATTTCTGGGTCACCTCCTTACTCCATAAGGGCTGGAACCCAATCCTGACAAAGTAAAAGCTATTCTGGAGATGCCACCTCCCAAGTCCCCAAAAGAAATTCAGCAGTTGGGAGGGAGGATGGCAGGCTTAAGTCGCTTTATCTCCCGGTCAGGGGATAAGAGTGCACCTTTCTTTAAAACCCTGCGGGGAGGGAGTAGGTTCGAGTGGACGAAGGAATGTGATGATGCTTTCACTCAGCTTAAAAAGCAATTGACATCAACTCCTTTGCTCCAAAGCCCGCGAGAGGGAGAAAATCTATTTCTGTATATGGGAGTCGGAGCCGATGCCATAAGCTCTGTTTTGGTCCGAGAAGAGAAAAAGAAGCAATTCCCAGTCTATTACGTGAGTCGAATTCTGAAGAATGCAGAGACTCGTTATCCTATTCTCGAAAAGTTGGCCTTGATGCTTATAACTTCAGCAAGAAGATTAAGACCATACTTTCAAGCTCATTCGATTCTAGTCATTACTGATCTCCCGTTGAAGAATGTTTTGGAGAAGCCAGAGCATTCAGGCAGGTTGGCAAAGTGGGCAATAGAGCTCAGTGAGTTTGACATATCCTATGTCCCAAGGGTGGCGATCAAAGCTCAAGTTTTAGCAGACTTCATGGTGGATGCCAAAGAAGTTGAGTCGCAGAAAGGAATCAGAGTGCCCCTTGCCTGGAAAATCTTCGTGGATGGAGCCTTAGGGAAAAATTCTTCCGGAGCGGGAGTTGTTTTAATCAACCCAAATGGAGTAAGGCTGGATCAGGCGCTGAAGTTCTATTTTCAAGTAACATTTAATCAGGCAGAATATGAGGCTTTGCTAGCTGGTCTTAAGTTTGCTAGAGAGCTAGGGATTGATGATGTCAAAGTCTTCACAGATTCTTTAGTGATGGCTTCTCAAGTAAATGGAACTTTCGAAACTAGAGATAGTATTTTAAAGCGGTATCTAACTCTGGTAAAAATCGAGGTAGGGAAGTTCAAAAGCTTTACTATCGACCATATTCCAAGAGGTGAGAATGTGGAAGCAGATGAGTTGGCAAAATTTGGACTTCTCTCAGGAGGAACGACTTCGGAATTGTTTCGCCCGACAGTTGAAGAAGGAGAGGTCATGGAGATCGATCAACATCCGTCTTGGATGGATCCATTTGTTCTATATCTTTCGACTGGAGATCTCAATTCATCAATAAAAGATAGAAAAAGGTTTAAACGAAAAGCGGCTAACTATTATCTTGTTGCAGGAGTGCTTTATAGAAGAACTTTCCTTTCGCCATTAGCACGGTGTGTTTCGGAGGAGGAAATTCCAACGGTCATTCAGGAGGTCCATTCTGGAGAATGTGGAAGCCACTCTGGGGCTAGAACTTTGGAGAAAAGAATTCTGAGGCAAGGCTATTTTTGGCCTCAAATGAGGAAAGATGCGGAAAAATTTGCTAAGAAATGTGTAAAGTGCCAGAAGTTTGCTCCTCTCCAAAATCAGCCGGCTCAACAACTCAAGTCGATAGCAACCCCATGGCCGTTTGCAGTTTGGGGAATGGATTTGATTGAGCCTTTCCCTATGGCAAGTGGGCAGCGTCGATATATTATAGTCATGATTGACTATTTCAGCAAATGGATAGAGGCAAAAACATTGGCCAAAATTACGACTCAAGCCGTGAAAAATTTTATTTGGGGAGAGATAGTATGTCGGCACGGAATTCCAATGGCAATCATCACGGATAACGGTTCTCAGTTCAATAATTCAACTCTTGTTAATTTCTGTAAGCAAATTAACGTTGAGCTACGTTTCGCTTCTGTACATCATCCAAGAAGCAATGGGCAGGTAGAGGCCGCCAACAAACTCATCATAAATCTCTTGAAAAAGAAGGTAGAAAATGTCAGGGGCAACTGAGCAGAACAACTACCTTCTGTCTTATGGGCCTTGAGGACAACTCCATGTTCTGCTACTGGAGAGACTCCATTCAAATTATCACACGGTTCCGAAGCCCTTATTCCGGTGGAATTTGAAGTAAAAAGCCCAAGGGTATTATTGGCACAACAGAATCAAATTGATTGGATGGAAGAAAATGATGAGGAGTTGAAATGTAGCCTTGATTTAATTGAGGAGTTGAGAGATACATCGATCATCAGACAAGAAGAGGTGAAAAGAAGAATGGCGAGGCTATTCAATAAAAATGTAAGAACCAAAGAATTCACTGCTGGGGATCTAGTCTTGAAGAAAGTAGATACAACAGCAAGAGCCGGTTCAGTTGGAAAGCTTAACCCAAATTGGGCGGGACCGTTCGTGGTGAAGAGTGTGCTTAAAAATGGTGCTTACCATCTCCAAACTTATGAAGGAGAAGAATTATCTCATTCATGGAGCGGAGATGATCTCAAGCTCTTCTTTTCCTAAAAAGTTAGTATCTGATTCATTCATTCTTTTTCTCACTTTTCTTTTCTCAAACATCACGCAGGTATTGTCAAAACATTCGAAATACAAGTGATGGACGACAAGTTCTAAAAAAAAAAGTTGTTTTTTGAAAAGCCAAAAACCTGTCAAATGAGACATCGACGGATCCTACTATCTTCCCCCTCGACTTGTTAGCTCGACGTGTAATTCTGCCAGGACCACAGATGTCGGGGAGATTTCGAATCTGTGTAGCAGCAGCTCGCCAAGCTCGAGCGGTGGAAGTTTAGGATACCGGGTCCTTGCTGACATCTGGCACACCTCAGCATTTCAAGGAGGTCTAGGTGGCTGGCTCAGCTCTGTCATGCATTGAGAAGGACATTGTTACAATCTTAATGATCTTTCAGGGAAAGCAATGTCGGTGTAGCCTCAGCGGCATGACCACACCTGCCCTACCGATCATTTTGGTCTGTAACTTTCGAATACTCGTTGATGCGTGGTTAGGTAAAGAAGGTCGGAAACATCTATGACCGCCACCTGAATCTTGAAGTATAATCAATCAGGGAAAGCAATGTCGGTATAGCCTTATCGGCATAACCACACCTACCCTACGAATCATTTAGAAATTCTCCTTCTCTCCTCTTCCCACCATCAAGTAATAGCTGGGTTTTCTTCAAAGTAGCGGTCTGAGTACATTGAGATCGCCGGACTGATATTCATGAAGATTTATTATCAAGATAATATGACTGTGTTTTAATTTTCTGGTAAGCGGTCTAATTATTCTGAGATCGCAGAATTGTCATTTTTTATGCGAGGTTCAGGATTTCTATCAAGTTTTCAAACATCAACATGAACTAGAGATCGACGAAATTAAAAGCGTTGAGATCAAGTGCTAAACCTATTTTAAGAAGAACGTGATCGCGTACGAAAGAAGCTGTAGAGGAAATAGTTAAGATTAAATTATTTAGAAACCACAGGAGACCGCCGGTTTGTCTCCTCCAAAATCTGGTTGGTTGAGATTGCCGGTCGGGTCCTCCATTTCTTCAGTGCTGTTCTTTTCAGCGATCTCCAGAAAGGCTGGAATTGACAATCGTCACCCCAAGAAAAGGCTAAGGATAAAACTACAAGACATCAAGAGTATTCTTTCCAACGCTACGAGCGATCAGAAAGAAGTAAGACCGCACTCTGTCCAGTCAATAATATTTAAAGATCACAATCTGGTATAATGAAGATTGCTAGTGACGACCGCCACGAAGAGAGTACTGTAAGATGTTTTCTTTTCTAGTACTCAGATTTTCATAAAATAGTACTGACAATCGGAGGATCGCAATTTATACTTATATAGTAATTATTCAAAAATTTTTTATAAAGATCGATAAAATTTAAATGTATTGAAATCGAATACCAATTTCACCTTAAAGTGAAGAGACCGCATAAGGTATAAACAGCATAGAAGAAGTATAAAAGCAGAAATCGGATCACAAGAGGCAAGAAAGACAATATTATCCTTCATGTTCATTCAAAATATTTAGGTACATCAGACTGGCCGGTCTCCAAAAAATAAGAATTACATATTATCTACTCATTTCTTCGATCTCTTGGGAGACCGCTCATCTGAAGAGGAGGACGAGCCGGCCTCACCAGAAGATTCTTCTGAGCCCTCTCCTGGAACTTTCGACCCAGAGCTTGAGGCCGCTCCTGAGCTCGTATCCTGGCCTTCCACATATTGGCTGCCGCTCAGCTGGTCTTCATCTTCGATCACGACGTCTTCCTCGTCATCAGCGGACTCTTCAGTAGTCAAAGATTGTTCAGCAATTCTTCTTGCCGCCTGAGGGAAAAGAGCAGCAAAGGTTGTATCTTTGTACTCCTCAGAAAGACCGCCTCGATTTCGGAGCTCCGTGATTACTTGCTCGGCGGTCTCCCTTACGTGGTGCGCCATTGCTCTCTTAAAATCAGGATTATGAATGTCGTAGGCCATTTCCTTCGCCCGCTGAAGAAAAGAGATGATCAGATCGCGCGGTCTAAACGAGTTCAGGAAAAACATTTAGTAAGAGATATAATACCAGCAGATCTTCATTTTCCTTCAAGACGCTTCAGAGAGTTCGCCCCATATGATGCTGAAGAGTGGCATTCCGAAGGGCCGTTTGAGCACAGATATCTGGAAGCAGGTCGGTCTCGATATCAAAAATCTCAGCCGTATTTTTCTTTCTGTATAAGGCCGCGGTCACAGCAGTAGCATGGTGGGTCAGTTTCCCGCTCCAGAGGGGGAGATCGGTAGAAACTCTCACGGTTTTTCCTTTGGCGCCCCATTTGAGTAAATGTTTGCCTTTTAAGTCTTTCTGATGACGCATATAGCCATGCAGAGGAAATGGCTCCGCAACGGTCTTAGAAGAATTACCGGTCTCAGCGGTCTGAAATTTTTCTTCTCTCTTCAATCTTCTTTCCCTTTGGGTAAGTACTTCTTCAGCAGGTGCTACCGGGTCCTTCGTTGGGATCGCAAAGGATGCTGAAAATGGAAAGTTAGAGAAATAAAGAAAAATGTATAAAGCAATACTGGGGGATCGTTGGAAACAACTCACTTTCTTCAGGAGCGATCTCAGCGATCTCAGGCCAGATCGCCAGATAATGAGTGAGATCCAGGCGCTTTCCAGCCAGAAATGTCAGAATCTTTAACTCCTCCTCTGAGATCGATTTGCTCTTCTGAAAAATCTTGTCAGGTCGCGGAGAAGGGCGACTCTTGAGACTGCCAAGATCGCCTTCGAACACAAGGAACCTCTCTGTCCAGAAGGGAACTTTGTTTGGAAGATTGAGAACTTTGAATCCTTCAGTAGAAAAGTATATTAACCATTTGAATTCCTCTTTCTTTTGACCTTCTTTCAGAACCTTAGCAGTGAAGGACGCACGGAAGAGCGCCATCGTGAATTTTATCTTCTCCGATCTCAGGTAGTTTATAAAAACACTAATAAGGCCGATCGAGTTCGGCGGCAGCTGAGCGAGCACCAGCCCGTAATAATCCATGATCTCCAAAAGCTCCCAAGGGAGAGGAATCCTCAACCCACACTCAAAGTGATCAATAGGGATGGTGAACTTCTTCTCCTCCCCGAAACTGAGCCCTTCGGTCTCAGTTGGCGGTCTCACGACAATTTGAGTCTGGATCATATGCCTCTTCAAGAACTCAACATATTCTTCTTTTGAAAGGTGGCAAGGCTTGTGATCGGCTCTGAGGAAAATTAAGGAAGCAGTGGCTCGAGCGGACACCATTCTTGGAGATCGCTGTGACCGGTGCTTAGGGCGCATACAAAAAATATAAAATAAAATCCAAAAGGGCGGCTATTTATAGTGAGCGAATGATGATTTCGTCATCATTACTTTTTCTCGAAGACCGCCCAGTGAAATCTCTCGGATCGCCAAAACCTGTAAGGAAGCCAATGAAGTACTGGCATCTTTTCGACCTCAAAAGAGAGAGACCGCAACATTTCAGATCACAGTACAAACAAGCAATACAAAATAGCAAAAACATCACAGCAGAATAGGAGATCGCAAGCAAAAGGAATTAAAAACGTATTATACAACAATTGTTCATCATATTACAAAATCATACGAAAGCGGAACGTCAAATGTTTATTTCGAATGAGGCCTCTTTCTTCCTACAAAGGCCGCGATGTCTTGCATCTCATTAATAGAACTGAAGGCCGAAGCAAGACCCTGGTTCGCGTTCATCGCAGCCCGGTGAATCCTTGACATTTCTTTGTCAACTATTTCCATGGGGACAACCATGATCTCGGAGCTCGGCCTCATATCCTGGTGATCGCCAGATGGTCCCGGTCTCATCGATATTCTCGCAGTGCCGCCCCTTAGCGCAGCAACCTCGGCAGACAAAGCGGCAGATTTTCCCTTGTAATATTCAACGTCTTTCGCAGATCGACGGAGTGCTTGAGTAAGCTCGCCAATCTTGAGACCGCTCGCCTCTTCCGCTTTTCGGTGTGACTGGATGAGCTCGCCGGCTGGGTCATAAGCTGCACGGAGCTTCTCTTCACTGCCGCGGATCTGATCATGATAGGCGCGTTCCCGAACCAACATAGACCGAACATCCTCAAACATAGGATTGTGGATATTGGCAAGTTGATCGGAGATCGCAACCCTCCGCGCCGGAAGTTCCCCCTCTTCCATCTCAAGAATGTTTTCATCTGCGAACAAAAGAGCAAAGGTTAGTTCTGTTTTCAAAAACTCAGAATAACAAGGTTCGCAAAGAAAGGATACTTGGAAAGGAATCAAGACCGCAGTCATGCAGCATATTTTCAATATTAATTGTGACCGTTGGTTCTGCGGTCAGTACGAGGCGGTCTGATCCCCTCAAGCGTTCGAGGTTCATTCTTTCCAACTCTCTCTTTTGTGACCTCTCTCCTTCTTTTCTTCTCCTCTTTAACTCCACATTACTAACAAGGATATCGTCAGTTTCAATGATAACGACCTCATGTTTTCTTTCCGGAGAATCAGGTCGAACCGTTGGAAGAGGAAGATTTTCTAACGATCTGGCCATGATCAACGCCTTACCAGTTCGCAGAGCGGAAACCGCATTTGCGCGGTCTTCTGCTGTTCGGTTTAGTTCCGCCTCTTGAGCAGCAAAAAGGGTTGGAAGACCGCTTGATAGTGCAGCCTTTTCCTTGGCAATCTGCCGGCTTTTTTCTTCTGCCTCCAGTTCGGAAGCCATTCTCTTTTGTTCCTCGACGGCCGATAGGGCCGCCTTTTTCTCTTCTTTCTTTTTCTTCGCAGCGGCCTGGGCTGCCTTCCTCTCTTCGTCTTCTTTCTTTTTCTTTGCAGCAGCTTGGGCTGCCTCCTTTTCTTCTTCTTCTTTCTTTGCAGCGGTCTGGGCTGCCATCCTCTCTTCTTCCTTTTTCTTCGCTGCGACCTGAGCCGCCTTCTCTTCTTCCATCTTCTTCTTCTCGTCCTGTTCGGCGGCGATCCTACCTGCTTCCGCCTCTTTTCTTTCCCTCTCTTCTCGATCCCTCCTTTCCCTATCTTCTCTTAGCTTCGCTTTAGCAGCGGCGATCTCCTTTTCTTTTTCCAAAATCTCTTTTTCAGCAGCGGCTGCTCTAAGACTTTCCGCCTCAAAAGGGTCAAGCACCTGTAAGGAAGAACAAGAAAAATCATTAGAAGAATCTCCTTCAAGGTAGGCGATCAGTTCAGGATCGGCCTCCCTTGAAAAAGCTGAGATCGCTGAAAAAGAAAGGAGATCGGCCGCGTCATTTACCTCCAAAGGAGCGTTCTCAGGATTCTTGAGGTCGCCACCCTCGGATTGAGCGATCGTCTTAGAGGCGGTCACCCCTTTGACATCGTCATTTTTTGGTTTCTTAGCACTTTGAGTAGAAGGATTTGAATTTTTTCTTTTACTCGCTTTGGAAGAATCCAGAGAATTGCCTAACTGTTGCATAATTTTTTCAGCTTCAGCCTTTTTCTCCCGCAGCCCGGCTAGGATAACCTCTGTGGAAGCGGTCTCATTATGTTGAACGGTGGTCAGACCGAGTGCCTCCACGGTTTTCTGGTAATTAAAAGAAATGGAAAAATCAGGAAGGATCAGTTCAGGCCCTGAAGAACTAGATGATAAAACAGCGGCAACACAATGTAGTGAAACCTCATTTTCGGAAAGAACGGTGATTTTCTCCGGAGAAGGTCGCGCGGTCTCCTTGGACGTGCCCGCCTCCTGTGAAGTCTTAACAACTTTCACAACCTTTTTCGAAGTAGCGGTCTTCCTCTTCTTCTTCTTTTCAGAGGAGTCCTTTCCCGGAGAATCAAACGCAGACAACAATGTTGACATTATCGAGCTCGACTTATCTACTTTTTAAGACCGCTTGCAAGGTAAGCTCGTTTACTTTTTCAGGAAATTATGATTTCACAGACCATCGGAGGGGTATTTATAGCCCGGGAGGCATTGATGGCGATCGCGGTCTCAGCGGTCAAAGCTTACATTTTCGAAGTTCCAGGTGCAACTTAAAAATGTGCGGGGATTATGTTTGTCTGGAAAGCCCGCGACCTCCTCTTGCTGGTCAAATTTTTCGGTCTCAGCGGTCTCAGTTTCGGTGACCGCCCAGATCGCCAGCTGCCTCCTCGACTGGAATTTTCTAAGTGCCGAGCGGTCAGAGCAGTGTGAGACCGCCAGCTTAAGCGGTCTGACCGTTTTTCTTTTTCTTTGCTATTTGTTTTCCTTTTCCCTGCCCTGGCTCTCCTGTATCCCGGGCAGCCCGAAGTTTTCAGTTCTGCCCGTTTGGGCAGCCCCCTCGTCTATAAATAGAGGGGTAGGGGTACCAGAAAAAGGACTTTTTGGCTCCGAGGCTCCAGCTTACAACCTGTGTAAGCGGTCTCATTTCTTCGTGATCGCCATTTCGTGATCGATTTCCTTTTGTTTCAGCATCTTCTGTCTTAGTAACCTGCACTTCGCAGTTTTCTCCCTTCCCCTTTAGTGTGAATTTTGGAGGTACCATTTTTGGCACCAACATAAGTATATATATATATACTTATATATACACTTATATAAGTATATACTTATATATATAATATATATATATACTTATATATATATATAAATATATATACTATATAAGTATATATATAAGTATATATATAAGTATATAAATATATATATGTATATATATGTATATGTATTATATACATACTTATATATATACATATATATACTTATATATATACATATATAAGTATATATAATATAATTATACATATATATATACTTATATAGTATATATATTTATATATATATATATATATAAGTATATGTACATATATAAGTATATATACTTATATACATATATAGTATATATATACTCTATAATTATAGATATATATATATATATTTATATACTTATAAGTATAATTATATATATATATATATATATAGTATATACATATATATAATCTTATATATATATAAGTATAAATATATACATATGTACTTATGTACTTATATATGTATACTTATATATATATTATATAAGGATATATATAAATATATATAAATATATACTTATATATAAGCATATATATACATATATACATATATACATAAATATATATATACTTATATAAATATATATATGTATATATATGTATATGTATATATGTATATGTATATGTATATATATAATATACATGCTTATATATATATACATATATATACATATATATATATAATTATATATATAATATATATGTATATTTATATATGTACTTATATATATATATACTATATATAAGTATATATATACTTATATATGTATATATACTTATATATAAGTATATATACTTATATATACGTATATATAAGTATATATACATATATATAAGTATATATACATATATAAGTATATATATATACTTATATATAGTATATATATATACATATATATAGTATATATATAAGTATATATAAGTATATACTTATATATATATATTTATATATATAAATATTTATATATACATATATATAAGTATATATATATATGTATACTTATATATATATATACATATATAGTATATATATATATATATATTCTTATATATATTAGTTTATATATATAACTATATACTTATACATATATAGTTTATATATTTATATATATATACGTATATATATACTTATAAGTATATATAAGTATATATATATATACTTATATTGTATATATATATAAGTATATATATAAGTATATATACATATATGTATATATTCTTATATATATATAGTAAGTATATATACATATATATATATATAAGTATAAATATATATATATACTTATAAATATATATTTATATACATATGTATATTTATATAAATATAAATATATACTTATATATATACTTATATATACATATATATATATTTATATAAGTATATATAAGAATATATATACTTATATATAAATACATATATATATTTATATAGTATATATATATACTATATAAATATTTATATAAGTATACATATATACTTATAAATATATATTATATATATTTATATATACTTATGTATATATATACTATATAAGGATATATAAGTAAATATATATATATATAAAAGTATACATATATACTTATAAGCAGTCCTGAACATAAAGCCCGATCGGGCCGGCCTGGACCGGGCCCGATCCGGCTTTTTCCTGTATCGGGCCGGGCCGGCCCGGTCCTCCCCTGGAATCGGGCCGGCCCGGGCCGGGAGTGCTGCCTGCTCCGACCCTTCAGGCCGGGCCGGGCAGGAACAATTTTAATTTTAATTTTATAAATTATTAAATATTGAACAAATGAAACATTTGGAACAAAAAATTTTATTAATATTGAAAATTTGGAACAAAATACAAAATTGAAAATACAAAGTTATAAACGCGTCCATTTCTTACAAATTTGAAAATACAAAATTGAAAATACAAAATTGAAAATACAAAATTTAAGTCGTACAAAATACAAAATTGAAAATACAATTGCTTGATTTAATCATCTTGTACTTGTAGATTCAACGCGTCCATTTCGTCTTCTATCTCCTCCGAGCTATCCTCCAATGCTGTTATGTGTTGCTTCCTCTTTACACTGTCCAAGTAGTCCTTGTAGCATATGCAAACCTCCAGCGAATCTTCGTTAAGCCGGCTCCTCCGCTCGTTCAAAACCCTGCCACTAAGAGAAAAAGCGGACTCCGAAGCTACTGTACTAGCTTGGACAGTTAATAAATCACGGGCCATATAGGCCAAAACAGGATAGGTATTAACTTTACCTTTCCACCAATTTAAGATATCGAAGTTTTCGATCTCTTCCGAACTCATAAAATCGCTAAATTGAGTTTTTGTGTATAATCCTAATTCATCTAAACTACTAGATGTGCTCGCTTTTTTCCTAGAAGCCAAATCTGTCCTGCTCCATAAATTTGAGCTTGACTTGACTCGGGAGGAGCTTGTTTCGACTCGCAAGATTTTTGGTGTCTAACGAGCGTCGAGTTGCCGCTGATGGATAGCAACTTCGAGCACATCTTGCAGCGCGCTTTTTTTTTGGAGCCGACTTGGACCATGTCGAAATGCTCCCAAATACCCGCTCTACGGTTGTGCTCCACCACCGAAGCCGCACTTTGAGAAGACGATGCTGGAGTTGTGGAGGACGGCGCTATTGGGAGAGCTAAGAGAGAGAGAGAGAGAGAGAGAGAGAGAGAGAGAGAGAGAGGCGTGAGAAAAGAGAGAGGGGAGGGGGGGGGGGGGGTATTTATAGGTTTTTGGTTTTTTTAATTAAAAAAATAATAAAAATAAAAATAAAAATAATAATAATATATTATTATATATAATAATAAAAGGCAGCCAACGGCTCTAATAAGAGCCGTTGGCTGCCTCTCATGGCAGCATGGCTGCCACATGGCAGCCATGCTGCCATGATGAGCTCATGAGCCTAACGGCTCTAATAAGAGCCGTTAGGCTCAATCGGGCCTAGCCCGAGACCGGATCGGGCTTTGCGCAGCTCGGTCTCGGGCTAGCCCGATTATCGGGCTCTACCCGGCCCGGACCGGGCCGGGTACCGGGCCGGGTACCGGGCCGGGTAGTGCGGACAAACCGGGGCCCTTTCAGGGCACCGGGTAAAGGCTCGGCCCGGTTCGGGCCTGAACCGGGCCGGGCTTGACCGGGCCGGGCTCGGGCCGGCCCGTCAGGCCCGGTTTTTTTGTTCAGGACTACTTATAAGTATATATACATATATAAGTATATATATATATATAGTAAGTATATATACATATATATAGTATGTATATATAAGTATATACTTATATAAGTATATATATATATACACACGAATATATATAAGTATATATATATATATAAGTATATATATATATATAAGTATATATATACTTATATATATATACTTATATATATAAATACTTATATATACTTATATATATATATAAGTATATACATAAGTATATATCAGTCCTGCGCAAAAAGACTGCCGGTCCGGTCCGGAACCGGTTTTTTAAAAGACCGGTTTTTTGGCCAACCAGTCCCGGACCGGTCCCGTGCAAACCAGTCCCGGTCCGGGATCGGTTTTTCTCCTCTGGAGGAGGACCGGCTGGGACCGGAGGACCGATCCTAACCGGTCCTAACCGGTCCCGGACCGGTCTTTTTATTAAAAAAAATAAAATTTTAAAAAATAAAATATATAATTATATAAAATTAAATTTTTTGGGATATAAAACTAATGTGCATACAAATTACAAAATAAAGTTAAATGAAACTCAAAATGAAATAAAAACTGATTTTTATTAAAAATGAAGCAAAATTACAAATTACAAAATTATTTACAAATTACAAATTACAATACATTTAAAAAAAATTAAATAACATTACATCCAATAAAATAAAATGAAAATTACATTTAAAATAAAATGAAATTACATTGAATTAACGAAAAATACAACTTGTTTATTCTGCGGCGCTGCCCAAAGTTAAGTTGCTCATCTCGTCGTCAACTTCAGAATCGCTATCTTCGATTGACGAGACATGTTGTCTTCTCCTTAGAGCGTCCAAATGATCCTTATAGCAAATGCAAATCTCCAAAGATTCTTCGTTCAAACGACTTCTTCGCTCGTTCAGAATCCTGCCACTCAAAGAAAACGCAGATTCCGAAGCTACCGTACTAGCTTGGATAGTTAGTAAATCACGGGCCATTAAGGCCAAAATAGGATACACGTTATTTTTAGATTTCCACCATTTTAAAATATCAAAATTTTCTATTTCGCTTGCGGTCATATAATCTTGAAATTGTGTTTTGCTATATAAACCTAATTCGTTTAAAGTACTCGAAGTTCTTTGTTTTTTCCTAGAAGCTAGTTCTAAAAGTTTATTTTTTAAAGTATCTTTTGCTTTAGGTTGGGTGGATTCTACGCGAGGCCGCGCTCCGTACATTTGATCGTAATAATTATAAAGGCGAGTAAATTCAGAATTAAATTTTGAAACACTAACATTAACAAAAATACTAGAGGATTCGTCTAAATCTAAATTACGATTAATTTCTTCTATAAAATTTTCAACGCCGTCTACGCCCATTAAAGGGTTCAAAGCCGCGGCGCAAGAAAACATAGGAGGCATATCTTTGTAATATTTTAAAAATTTTTCCTCCATTATTAATATTAACGGACGCCACATTTCGTTCGTTTTGTAATTTTTAAATGTTTCAGAAATTAATAAAAAATTTTCAAGAACTAATGAGCTAGTAGGATAGTAAACTCCGGATAAAATAGTTGTTGCTTGATAAAAACTTTCTAATAAATTTACATAATCTTCGAGCACGGCCCAGTCCGACGGGCCTAAATCATGTGCTTCGACACTATTATAAAATTCTATTAGTAACGTTTTTTGTGAAAAAGCGCGCTTTAACATTTTATACGTCGAGTTCCATCGTATAAGCATATCATACGATGGTCCTAAAAATTTTTTACCTTGAGAAATAACAAATTTTTTGAAATCTTGTTTTCTTCGTTTCGAATTATAAATAACTCTTAACATAATGCGTATTTTACTAACGTATTCGTTCATAAATTGTAAACTATCTTGCACAATTAAATTTAAAACGTGACATACACAACGCGTATGAAAAAATATTCCGTCTAACATTGGTTGCAAATCTGATAATAAATATTTGACGGCCATCCCATTGTTTGAAGCGTTATCGAACGAAATGCTCATAATTTTTTCTTTTATTTTAAATTCTCTAATAGTTTTAATAATAACCTGATAAATATTTTTACCGGTGTGCGGATACTCAAAGCCTTCAAAACAAATTATACGTTTATTTAGTTCCCAACTATCTGGATCGACCCAGTGACAAGTTATGCAAATATAAGAAAGACCGTCATTTATACCGCTAGTCCAGACATCGCTCGTTAAGCTAACGCGACCGTCGAATGTTTCAAAATAGTTTTTTAAAAATTCCTTAGATTGTAAGTAAGCCGCTAAAGCATCGCGTCTAGTTGTAGAACGACTTACCTGGTGATATTTAGGCTGGAGTACGTCGTGAATGTAAGACGTCATTTCTTCATCGTCGTAGTGGTTGAATGGGAGTCCTTTTTTGATGACGTTCTCCATTTGTCGCTCTCGTTGCCGAGCTTGGTCGTACGTCCAAATGTGCCCGGTCGCCGAAATTTGGGCTTGGGTAGACTCCGGGGCTTGCTTAGAAATGCAGGATTTCACATGTCGGACGAGCGTTGTGTTGCTGCCGACGGCCATTAGCTTCCCGCAAAGTTTGCACTTCGCCTTCATTTCGCCATCAACCTGCACTTTATCAAATGTATCCCATATTGCCGCTTTGTGACGGTGCTGCACAATCTCAATATCGGCAGACGCGGAGGAGGAGGCCGGCTGGGATGAAGAAGACGCCATTTAATAAATTTGAAAGAGAGAGAGAGAGAGAAATAGAGAGAGAGAGAGAGAGAAGTGGAGAGAGAAATAGAGAGAGAGAATGAGGGAGGGGAGGTATTTATAAAAATAAATTTAATTAAAAAAATTTAATTAAAAAAGAGCCTTAAGGCTCTTTAATTAAAGAGCCTTCCTTTAATTAAAGAGCAAGGCTCTTTAATTAAAGAGCCTTACGGCTCTTTAATTAAAGAGCCGTTCCGCTCTTTAATTAAAGAGCCTTAACGGCTCTTTATTAAAAGAGCCGTTAGCTCCTTGGCAAAAACCGGTCCTGGGAAACCGGTTTTGTCCCAGGACCGGTAAAAGACCGGTTAAAACCGGTCTTTTACCGGTCCCGGTCCGGGACCGGTTTTTGCCAAATTATAAGGGATCGGCCGAGCCCCTAGGACCGGTCCGGGACCGGACCGGTCCCGGACAGGACCGGTCCCTGACCAGTCCTAACCAGTCCGGTCCCGACCGGACCGATTAGGACCGGTTTTTTGTACACGACTAGTATATATATAAGTATATATATATAAGTATATACCTATATATACTTAAATATATATTATATAAGGATATATATAAGTATATATAGTATATATATATTTATAATTATATATGTATATTTATATATATACTTATAAATATATATATTTATTAGTATATATATACTTATATATACTTATAAGTATATATATATATACTTATATATATATAAGTATATATATATATAAGTATATATATATAAATATATATACATATATATATATACATTTACATATACATATATATATAAATATATATATATAAGTATATATATACTTATATATATATACTATATATATACATATATATATACTTATATATATACTTATATATATATACTTATATAGTATATATATATTTATATTTATATAAGTATATATATAAGTATATATAAGTATATATACATATATATATATGTAATATCTATATATATAAGTATATATAAGTATATACTTATATATATACTATATAAGGATATATATAAGTATATATATATATACTTATATATATATATAAATATATATACTATATAAGTATATATATATATACTTATATACATATATACTTATATACATATATACTTATATACATATATATATACTTATATACATATATATATATATATATATGTATATATACTTATATATACTTATATTTATATATATACTATATATATAAGTATATATATAAGTATATATATATATATAAGTGTACTTATATATATATACTTATATATATATAAGTATATAAATATATATATATATATATATGTATATATATGTATATATATATGTATATGTATATATATGTATATATATGTATATATATGTATATATATTATATACATACTTGTATATGTATATATACTTATATATACGTATATTTAAGTATATATACATATATAAGTATATATATACTTATATATAGTATTTATATATATAAGTACATATATATACATATATAGTATATATACATATATAGTATATATACATATATATAATTATATATATATAAGTATATATATATATGTATATATATAAGTATGTATATAATATATATACATATACATATACATATATATACATATACATATATATATATATTTATATACTTATATATATATATACTTATATAGTATATATATTTATATATATATATAAGTATATATATATATTATATCTATAAGTATATACTTATATAAGTATATATATTTATATTTATATATGTATATATACTTATATATACTTATATATATATAAGTATATATAAGTATATATACATATATAAGTATATATAATATAAGTATACATATATATATATTGTACAAACCTCATTCTCCGAGGGTAGGCCCATTCAAAGCCACGTAGGCAGAGGTCAAAGTCAAAGAGTCAACACATAAGTCAATAGTTCGAGATACCAAGATAAAGTCGGCCAGGAGGCATAGTGGAAGAGTTCGTCAAACGTAGGAGCAGAAGAAAGCCTAGGCGAGTAGGGGTACACTCGTGCGAGTAGCCCGGATACTCGCCAAAAGGTGGGCGACCATAGGTGATACTCGCCCATTTGCCCGGGGAGATCGCCTTAATGTCGCTAGTCGCCGGGCAGGGGCTGGGCTATATAAACCCCCTACCCCTTGGTTTTCCTATAAATAGGACCCCAAGGGTACTTGGATTGGCACCTGGACTTGAGCTCTCGAAACCCTGCTCTTGCATTCTGGAACCTGTCACGCTTGGCCGCTACTCCCGGTACTAGCCAAGCCGGTGCCTTCCTTGTACCATGCTCGACCATTTTTGGTCTTGGAGGGGAAGTCTCTTCGGAGCTTCTTGGTACGTGGTGGGACCTCCCTGCCGCAGCACCTGGGGTCCTGTTTGTTGCTCTTCTAGCTTCTTCGTCGTTGCCAGCCAAGTCATCTCATTGGGCTGCTGGGCGAGTAGCCTCCGGCTGCATCTGTCCGAATCTTGAGGTCAGGATTTTCCTGGCGTCAACACTTTGGTGCGGTGAGCGTTGACCGTAGTCGTTGGGAGAAAGTTTAGTAAGAAGGCGAGATGGTCGTAGTTGGCGACCATGAGGAGGTAGTCGGCAACTCGTCCGCGAGTGGCGAGTTCGTAACGTTGGCAGTTTTTGAAGCCTTCGCGCAGCGCATGGAGGGAACCATGCGAGCAGTGCTTCAGCCGCGCGCCGAGGTCACGGCGACCTCGCCGCATCGCTCAGTTCCGACCGAGGGAGGGAGTCGCCCTCGGCGAGCAGGAAAGGAGCATGTGGAGGATGAGACCAAGCGACCAAGGAGGTCGCAGTTCTACCAGCCGACCTCGCAAGTGATTCGTTTCCGCGAGCCGGGCGAGCAGGCGAGATACCAGGATACTCGCCCATATGGCAAGTATGGCGGTGATACTCACCAGGTGGGGGATCGTCGCCAGATTGGGGGTAGGAGCCCATTCTGCGAGGAGATCGTCGCCGCGCCAGTGCTAGAGGGGTCCAGGGATTCCTCGAAGAATTACTGCTCGGGGAGGAATCGTGTTAGGCAAGAAGTGCGTAAGGAGGAAGGATGCATGGAGTCAATGATTGCTGTCCGTTAGGGGAACAGACGTAACCGGAAGGGTAACCGGAGGAGGAATAGGGATCGGGTCAGCCAAGGATGTCAAGGAAGTATCAAGGCCGGGGAGGTAGGAGTGAGTTTTGGAGAAGCGGAGCTCGGATCTTTCCGCAAAGCGAATTTCCACCAGGCCTACCGCCAGAATGTCGCTCCGACCTCTCAAGCACCACCCCCGCTAGAGGAAATCACTTTCTCGGAGGAGGGCATGTTAAGGGATGAGAATCCCTTCCATGAGACCCGTGTGATTGATGCGATCGTCGAAGACTCCACCGTCAATCGAATCCTGGTGTGCAACGAGGGTTCAGTTCGTGTCATCTTTACGTCGTTCTCACGAACACGTTTGACAACCTGGAGATCAAGGCAAGCAGGATGATGATCTTGGACGGTTCCCTTTTTTTATTTCTTAGGTAGGCAAAAGGTGGACGCGGCAGGAAGAACAGCCGCCGTCGGGAAGCTTAATCCAAGACGGGAAGAACCCTTCATCGTGTAGGGAAGCTGTTGGAAAACACCTGGAATGACGACAACCTGAAAAGGTTTGACTCCTAAGCGGGAGTATGTACGCATCCCACTCCTGTAAATTTATTGTCCATAAATAAAACCATCACCTCCCTGAAACATGGGAAATGGTGAGTCTTTTGTCTCTTTCGGCAATGTGTTTTCAAGTAAAAGAAGAGAAGCAGGCAAGACCGATCTCCGCATTAGGTTGGAAAACGGGCCTCCGACTTGATTCTCGTAAGAACCCAGAACGGGTGATGGGACAATGCCTCGGTTATTCGTCCCCTTAAGTCCAAGCCTCTGCAATGACGGCCGAGATCAGCTCCCCCTTGCATGTTGGCCGCGGTTCCCACCGCCTGCATTTCTCACCCGACTGGTGAGATTATCAGGAAGAAGTCGTGACGCCGACCTCCCGATTTGGCGAAGAGATGATCGATTTAACTAGCTCAGGGGACCCTTAAATAAAGGTGTCGTGCACCCTTGAGGGATAAAAGCCCGTAACAAAGCGTTGTGTTTCCAATTATTTTCTCCAATTGTGTGAGTTAATGTGCTTAAGTGTGCTTGACTCCCTGTTCAAATTGTTGAGCAACAGGAAACAGGTTGGGTCGACATTCAGCACCCAAGTAGGATGGAGACCTCGGGATGTTGTGATCCCTTGGAAGGTGCTCCATCGGAACCTCCCCGACAGTCATTCCCTACTGTGTCGACCTACTCAACAGCATCAACAAGAACAGTAGGATGGAGACCTCGGGATGTTGTGATCCCTTGGAAGGTGCTCCATCGGAACCTCCCCAGCAGTCATTCCCTACTGTGTCGACCTCCTCAACAGCATCAACATGGAGGTACAAAATGAAATTCTAGAAAAGCATATCTCAAAGATCCTTCTTCATATGCAGGTGCGAGTATGAAGATGCGAGTATGCGGGTGCGAGTATATATGGCCGAGCATCCAACAAACGAGTATCCATCAAGCGAGCAAGGCATGATCGTCGTCCGCAGTGTCCTATCTCGCCTACTCTTAGTCGCCTAGCGAGCACTCAACCTCGCCTCGAGCCTAAGAGCCTACTCGGCATGATCACAAAAAGAAGAAAAGCAAAAAGGAACTACAACAGGCGAGCAAACGATTGTATTCATTTACTTTCAAAAGTACATATACAAAATTTGTTGTATAGATTCGCAAAAGGGAGCCAGGCGACTATGCACCATCATCGCCGTTAGCATCAACATCTTCGCCATCATCACCCTCGTCCTCAGAATCGTCATCTTCGGAATCGGTGGATGAGGATGGAAGATCTCGCATAGGGGAGTTGGACTCTTCGGCGAGTAGTGCCGGGATGATGTCCATGACAGTCAGATTCATTGCCTCCGGCTTCAAGAGGCCATCGGCCTTCAGACTGCTTAGAACCACCTTCCTGGTTGCTCGCGCGATCTCCCGGCGAATATGCACCATATCGACGCCGAGTATCCGAATCTGCTTGCCAACCCTGGAGGGGCCCGCTGACGAAGGCTGTTGCTCGGCAGGCCGAGTTTCCAACTCAGCGATACGCACTTGGGCGGCCTCCATGGTTTGCCGAGTATCCTCCAGCTCCTTCTTCAGCTGGGACACCTTCTTCGCCATTTCCAGCTCGGCGGCCTGTACGGATGAAGACACCGGTTAGCAAAACATCGATCAGCACAAAAGGCGACTAAACCCAAGAAACCAGAAAGACGACGAGCGAGTACCTCCTGGTCTTTCCACTTGGCGGCCTCCAGCCCCATGGTGATGAGCTTCTTGCTCTGCACCTTGATCACCTGCTCGTATTCAAGTAGTTTCCTCGCCGTCGCATGACCGAGCTCGGCAGCTCGCAGGTTAGCTCGCGAGCTCTGATGGGAGAGATACTCGGCCGAGACGTCTTGCAGGGATTCGGCGTCCGCGCGACCATAAAGGGCATACGTCACGTCGAACGCCTCGCCCTCATCCTCCCAATCCTCCGACCATGCGGGGAGGTTGGTGCTCAAAGTCACTTCATGGGCTCGCTCAGCCCAGGACACCAGAGGGAGACCATAGGCATCCTCGCTGCCCACACCTTCGCCGAAGTTCGGATGGCCGCTGGGCTCGCCAGCCTCCGAAGGATTTGCCCTCGCTTTTAGGTCCCTCTTAGCGACCTCCTTCTTTCTCCCAGTCTCGGCGGGCTTCGCCTTGACCTTCCTCTTCTTCGAGGACCCAGCATCATCGCCGGCGACCTCCTGATCATCGCCGCCGGGCGACAAATCGACCAGAGCAGAAGCCCCCGCCTTTGGCGCCAAGGGAAGAAGCTCGCTCGGTAAGGAGCGAGTAGCTGCATCGAGACATAAAGAGAAGAGCATTAGGCACCGACTGAAGACAAGTGGCGAGCATGACCAAGTACTCGCTTAGAAGACTACCTTCACCAGGGAACACCTCGGCGAGCTCATCTACTCGCCTCCTCCAAAAGACGACATCCAGCCGGCGACCTCGGAAGCTGTCGAGTAGCTTCTCCCGGCTCTCCTCCAGATAAGGGGCAGCGAAGGCACTCTCTGCCGGCTAGAAGGATGAAGTCGGCACGACGCCAAAGTCGCCCTTGATGACGACTATTCGCTCGGTCCAGCGATGGTTCTTATTCGCCGTGCCGACCAACGTGCAGACATGGCTGCACAAGAAGACGACGCCTTCGCCAGTGGCGCTAAAGTGGAATACTCGCCGGAAGACGGAGAGATCAAAGGCGATCTTCTGATCGCGCAGGTAGCAGAGGAACCCCACGATCATCGCCACTCCATTTGGGTTGATTTGCGCCGGGACTATCCCGTGATAGCGAAGTATCTGGCAGACCTCCGACCACAAGGGTAGTCGTAGGCCGACTTCAAAATGGCGGATGGGGAAGACCAACTCGGTCGCCGAGAAGGAATTCAGACGTTCATCCTTGCGAGGAAGCCTGGCGACATACTCCGGCGACAAAAACCTGGCAGAGAACTCCTTCAGGTCGCTCGCCCGAGTAATCAGCTTCTTGAAAGAAGTCGCCTCGAAGTTCTTCGCATGACTCGCACGGCGAATAGCTGCCTCATCAGCCATTCAGGAAGGAAGGGATTGAAGAAGCGAGTATCAAAGATGCGAGAAGAGGAGCAATCGACAGATACTCGCTTGAAAGAAAGGAAAGATCGCCGAAAGCATAATAAATACGTACCCACCCCCCTATTTATGGTACTCGACGAAACTTGGCTTGCCGCGTACGCCGCCGCGAGCACGAGTCCGGGGTGGCGAGTATCGAGGAAAGTCGCCAAAACCAAGGGTACACGTCAAATCACCAGTGCCGAAAAAGAGAGTACCTGCATCAGATCACTAGGATGCCCGCAACATCAACGCAACATTCAACAAATACTCGCAGAAACAAAAAAAACAAAAAAGAAAATCAAGACATCACAGCAAGCAGGAAAGGTGGCAAGGGCGATATTCATACTCGTCAATTAACAAATTACTTGAAGAAATCAAACTATTCAGAATTACAAAGCATTCGCCAGACGACGACTAAGCGACTATAAAGAAAACAGGACCCTAGGGGTTCGCCTGAGCATCGGGCAGTTGTGGTTGTCGCCCAACCCAGCCCATACTGCGAGCCCGCTTAAAATGCTTGAAGGCCACAGACATCGCATCCTCGCCTTGCCGCAACTGCTCCTCCATCCTCGCCAGGTGACCAACGGAGCCCGTGCTCGCACGCATCCCCACCAGCTCGTCATGATGCAATTGCTGGCGATGCTCCATCCTACCAACCCGGCGCTCCAGATCGCCGACAGACTGAAGGCAAGATTCTACACTAGCCAGGCGAGTATCGAACTCTTCCAGCCGTGATGCTCGCACCTCCAGCTCAGTCAGACGACGCTGAGAGTCAGCAGCCGCCAGGAGCTCCACTCGCGCTTCCACCGCTGTCAGACGCCGATGAGACTCGCTGATCGCCAGACGCTCCAACTTCGCCTCCAAGTCCAGGATGGCGCGAGTAGCCCTCTCCTGATACTCGCGGGAGGGAAGCCCGACCCCGTCAATCAGAGCCCCGATAGGAGTGTGAGCGCGAGCTGTAGAAAAAGACATAAAAACAAACCCTTAGCGGCGAGTAGCGGGAAGACCCTTCTTTGAAGATATTCGGAAAAACATCGACTCCATTTACCAGGCCGATGAGCATCATTCCGCAAGTCGCGGCGAGGACTCCGAGATGGTCGGCGAGGAGAGCCCCTTCCCCGATGCGGGGACAGACTGCGATGGGCACCATCTCGCCGGTTGGAGTGCGATCCGCCGATGTGCTCCCTGCTGGAATGCACGTCACCCCGTCCGCGACCATCCACTGGTCGCCCTCCCCCTCTGGGAGCGAAGAAGCCCGAAGACCCCGCCACCCCGCCTCGGCGCGAGGACTCAGCCGGATGAGTGGTGGGAGCCGAGGAAGACAGAAGGCGACGATCATCTTGCGTGTCTGCAGGAGGTGGAAAGGGTGGAGGTGGAGGAAGTTCGTCCGCGGGCCGTCGCGGGCTACTCGCCACCTCTGGTTGCTGCAAAGGTGGTGGAGGCGGAGGAGGGTTACTCGCTGAAGGAGCCCTTTGCTCGCTCATCGGCCTCTTGTCCACCGCAGAGCTGTGAAGGATCCGCACCGATCTGCCCCGACGAGTTCCTCCCCCAGTCCTGGGAGAGATCATAGGCGATGATCGCAGAGGAATGGCGCTCAAAGGCTCCTCCCGAGCATCGACAAGTAGCGGATCTGCGAGATAGTGTAGAAAATGTCAGAAATTAACCGGCACTTAGGCGACTAAGCCTTAAAAAGTGGCGAGTAGGTAGCTCTCACTTTGCGCAGGGAGAACTTCAGTTTGAACTTGGGCCGAGATTCCAGCCGTACTCATCTCAGGAGCTACATTCAACTCAGGAGGATTAGGAGCAGGCGAGCCGCCCGACTGACCGAGACCCAAGTCGGCGAGTACCTGCTGGGTAGTGCCGACCTGAGAATCAGCGACATTCTCTGTAACAACCCCCAAACTGCTAGGCCCCTAGAGAATTTTTGTCATGACAAGCCATGACAAAAATAGGATGTGACACCGGGCACTAAGATGACAAATTGGAAGGAATGAAAAACCCATGGTGTGCACTTAGCCACCATGAGCCACCCTAATGTAAAGCAAACTACAGAGATGCTAATATATCTTATGCATCACACATATCCATGGAGATTCCCCTAGGATGAATCAAACACACAAAATGGGCCAAAGAGGCCCCATGAACTCAACAAATAGGAAGGAATACACTTTGGGGTGCATTTAACAAATCTTGATGTCCTAGCCTAGGGTTGACCAAAAGACTCCAATAAGCCAACATAACCTCACTATGATCCCTATAACCATCCAATGAAGTAAGTAGGCCACTAGGGACCCTTGGGGTCAACCAAATTGGTCAATTGACCAAAAGTCAACTTTAGGCCACTTAGGTCAAACCTCCATAAATAAGGGCAATTGAACTCCAACTGATCAAATTGGACCCACCCTCATATGACATCCTCCCTAGGGGACATAATGGACCCAAAAGCCCCATCCAAGGGCCATCAATGTGGGGAAATTGGGCCAATTTCTAAAAAGCCCCAAATTGACCTAAATGTGCTAAAAGCCCAAATTGATCTCCAATTGACCTAGTGTGATCAAATTGATCACCCCTAAACACCAAGGGGAGTAAATGAGACCCAAATGAACCAAAGTGCACAGTCAATTTTGGAATATTAGGGCAAAACCACCAAAATGCCCAAATTGCCCTAATAAGCAATTTTGTGCAATTGGACCCCATATGACCCCACCATGGCTCAATTCTTCTTAGAGTAGGTCCATAGGGCCCAAGACAATAATGTGGGTCAGTCATATTAAGTGGTGTGAGCTTGAGCAAAGCCAAAACCCAAAAGTCCCCATTTTGGTCTATTTGGTTCAAGTGAGCCAAACTCAAGCTAGGTGGACTTAACCCAACTCCATAGCCCAAGAAGGCAGCCCACATGTTTATCAGCCCCCATGCCCATCTGAATTTCGAAATATAGGGGATTAATTGGCTTGTACAAGTGGGAGAAAAGGAGGAAGAAGACAAGAATGAGAAAGAGGAGGAAAAGAGGGAATGGGTGCCACATGGCACCCAATTCCCTCCCCATTCTGCAGCCCTGAGCTGGGGAATTGATTTCCCCAGCTTTGGGCAGTCAGCCTAGCCATGCATTGGCTGAATTGGGCGGCCATGGGAGTTGGCCGGCCTAGCCTTTAATGGCAAAGGGCCATAAGCGCCCTCATTCCTCCAATGGATGCCACCATCAGCTTTAGAAGGGGGAAAGGAGTCGGTCTGTAGCTTTACAGAGGAGAAAAAGGTGGAGAATCGAGGTTGGGAGCAAGCTCGCCGGAGGAGAGAAGATCCATGGCCAACTGCCGCCTCCGCCGCCGCCAAGCCCCACTAAGGTACGATTTCTCCCCCTCTCCCTCTGTGCTCGTATCTTGGTCCATCTAGGAGAGAAATCAGGCTCAATTGAGCCCGATCCCATGTGAGCTTGAGGGAGGAATTACGAGCTTTTCTTCTTGCTCGGAATCGCCGGAGAGGCCATCTCCGGTGGCCGTGCCGCCGTCAAACGCTAGCCACCACCTCAACGGAGGTGGTGGAGGCGGTGGCCGGCCGGGAGGTGCTGTAGGTTGCCGGGAAATGGCCGGGGAAGTTGGCCCAGGCGGGATAAATCACAGCCGTTGGCTGTCGGGGACGATGAAGGGATACTGCAGATCTTGCGCCGTGATTCGTGCTGGATCATTTATGATCTTCTATACATGTATTATATTCAGTGTATTAAACTGTCACACTTTAAACATTGTTTTATTTAATTAAATAGAGGCCTTTAGAAGCCATATTTTGAAAAATGACCAGAGATAAGATTTGTAGATCTGGATGTCTACTTTAAGTAGAAATTTAAATCAAGTCATTTGGACCACTGTAGGGTCCACAGTAGTCATTCTTGTGAGATTGGTCAAAACTTAAACATGCAGTGGTTTACATGCAAAGATTGAAGGCCCTAGAGGCTATATTTGCAAAAAAGTGCAGAGATAACTTTTGTAGCCCATGGAGTCTACTTTCATTTGCCACTTGAATCAACTGATTTGGTGCACTGTGGACACCAAGGCACTCTTTTTCCTAGGACTGCTCCTTGTGTAGAGCAGAAATTAAAAATGCAATAACTTTTAAATAGCTTAACCTAATCCCTTGAAATTTCTACCATGCATGCATGGCATGATGACACACCTAGTGTTTAAATTTGAGAATTTTTGGATGTGTATCCATTGAGTTATTTCATTTATTAGTAAACGTAAATTTTTGGTATTTAAGGAGTTGTATAACTCCAAACACCCCCTAATTTGGGGGGTGAGCTCTTCATATATATCTAAATCACTGGTTAAAATTTCATCATATGTGCATGAGTATAATTCTCTGAACTTCAAAATGAAGCTTGGGTCTTAAGAGGAAGATTGGGGTACTAATAGTCAATTTGGGCTTTTGAGCTTCTTGATGGAATTGAAGGTGGGAATCACCTTGCATGCCTCTGAAACCTTGGGGTTAGTGTATGTCATGAGGATATACATCATTGATATAAGTTTCATGATTTTTGGAAGTTATTTTCCTAAAGTTTTTAATTAAATGAAAATTGTCACACTTTTAGATTAATGAAATAATTTGAATCAAAAACATAGAGATAAATCCAAAACTCTGGGAATTGGATCTTTGACTGGAAAAGCACATTTAGGAATTTTGTTGGAATTTTTGGATCTCATTTATTTCTCTGAATTTGATTTATTTGGTTAGGTCAATTTATTCAAATATGACATATAGGTCTCATATGCATTTGGAGAATTATGAAATTATTCTAGTAGGTTTCCTTGATGATTCTATAGCTCTGTAAATTTTATTATAATTTTTAGATGAATTTTTGTGGTAATTATCAATTTATTGAGGAAAAACCCCCTTTTGTAATTAATTAATTTAATGGGGTAATATAGTTTGTAAAATTCTAAATCTCTGGATTTAGTGTTTGTAGATGATTATTATACTAGGATAATGTTCTCAGAATTTATAGAGACATATTAATGGTAGTTGTAGTGTAAATCCCTATTTGCACCCCATTTATGTGAAATAGAAATTAGGGTCAAATATTCCTGTTAAAAATGTGAAACTTAGGATTTGGTGTTTTTAGACCAGTATTATGCCATGGTATTTTTCCCAGAATTTATTGAGGTCATAATCTACTACTTGATGTGTAAATCCCTATTTGCACCCCATTTATGTTAAATAGAAATTAGGGTCAAATATTCCTGTTAAAAATGTGAAACTTAGGATTTGGTGTTTTTAGACCAGTATTATGCCATGGTATTTTTCCAGAATTTATTGAGGTCATAATCTACTACTTGATGTGTAAATCGCTATTTGGACCCCATTTATGATAAATAGAAATTATGGTCAAATATTACTCTTAAAAATGCGAAACTTAGGATTTGGTGTTTTTAGACCAGTAATATGCCATGGTAATTTTCCCAGAATTTATTGAGGCCATAATCTACTACTTGATGTGTAAATCCCTATTTGCACCCCATTTATGTTAAATAGAAATTATGGTCAAATATTCCTGTTAAAAATGTGAAACTTAGGATTTGGTGTTTTTAGACCAGTATTATGCCATGGTAATTTTCCCAGAATTTATTGAGGTCATAATCTACTACCTGTAGTGTAAATCCCTATCTGCACCTGTTTATGTTAAATAGAAATTATGGTTAAATAGTTCCTGTAAAATTGTGAAATTTGGGGTTTGAGGTTTTTTAGACCAATATTATGACACAGTGAATTTATCAGAATTTATGGAGATCATTAGTTGACGGTCGATGTATAAATCAGTACCTGCACGCCTTCTATTTTAATAGAGACTAAGATTTAAGTTTCCCTAGAGAATTTATGAAATTAGGATTTGAGGTTGTTAGATCACTACTCATTGAAAACCCATGGTAATAATTGGAATTCATTTGGATATGATATGATCAAGATTTCACCATAGGAGCCAAATCTAGCTCAATCTCATTTTGGACTGCGAATAGTAAAACTGATTTATATGATTTAGACCACCACTAACCTTCACACATAGAGTTATTAACTCCTTGAATAAGACTCAGATTATTAGGGTGAGCAACTCTAAGGCCATCTTGGGAAATAAGGAATGGGGTGCGTTTAGCAAGGCTATAAGTGCAGACATCTACAATGATAAGAAAAGGAAGTTAGACCTTGTCAAGGGCCCCACACACAACTCATCGGTATTAAGTGATCATATGAACGTAGAACTGCCCTTAGCCGGGTGAGCCATCTTAGGGTAAAACTCAAGGGAGAAGTCGGGAAATATCTAAGGCAAACCCTTGATTCAGGATGACGAAGAATAGGAGTGTGGGTCCAAGTAAGGTTGAGAATGCTAAGTGTATGTGTGTTGTTCCTCGGTGAAGAAGGGAACTCGAGCTAGAATGTGATGACGGGAGAGTCAGCACCCGGTCACAGTTGGTGGTGTTGGAGTTCAAATGAACTCTCCCACTCCTAAGTGCCAAATTAACTCATCTTTGAGATTTAATGAAAGTGGAGAGGAAAATGGGGATCAAGTAAAAAGGGGTAGATACCAACAAGATTAAGTGCCTTGGGAAGAGGAAGTTCGGGGTGTCAGCCCGTCACACTTCCAAGTATCGCTGCGAGCCCCTCACCGGGTAACCCTCCGGAAGTCCAAGGCTTACCCTAAAGCTTCTAAGATCAACTAAATTATAGACAAGACTAGTTAAGTAGGAGAACATGACAAGTTAACTTCCATCCCAAACCGGAACATTTTATAAGGAAGGACTGGGATAGTCCTGCGAGCGGTAGGCTCGGGTTATAAGGAAGGACTAGTGTAGTCCTGCGAGCGGTAGGCTCGGGTTATAAGGAAGTACTGGGATAGTCCTGCGAGAGGTAGGCTCGGGTTATAAGGAAGGACTAGTGTAGTCCTGCGAGCGGTAGGCTCGGGTTATAAGGAAGGACTGTGATAGTCCTACGAGCGGTAGGCTCGGGTTATAAGGAAGGACTGGGATAGTCCTGCGAGCGGCGGGCTCGTAGTTTAAATATAAGACTAGTGTAGTCTAGCGAGCGGTAGGCTCATATTTTAAATATAAGGCTGGTATAGCCTAGCGAGCGGTGAGCTCGTAGTTTTAAATATAAGGCTGATATAGCCTACCGAGCGGTAGGCTCGTAGTTTAAATTTAAGACTAGTGTAGTCTAGCGAGCGGTAGGCTCGTAGCTTAAAGATAAGACTAGTGTAGTCTAGCGAGCGGTAGGCTCATATTTTAAATATAAGGCTGGTATAGCCTAGCGAGCGGTAGGCTTGTAGTTTAAATTTAAGACTAGTGTAGTCTAGCGAGCGGTAGGCTCGTAGCTTAAAGATAAGACTGGTATAGCCTAGCAAGCGGTGGGCTCGTAGTTTTAAATATAAGGCTGGTATAGCCTAGCGAGCGGTTGGCTCGTAGTTTAAATTTAAGACTAGTGTAGTCTAGTGAGCGGTAGGCTCGTAGCTTAAAGATAAGACTAGTGTAGTCTAGCGAGCGGTATGCTCATATTTTAAATATAAGGCTGGTATAGCCTGGCGAGCGGTAGGCTCTACTTTATAAATGTTTATATAGATTTGTGAGCTGGAGGCTCAGTAGTAAATGGCTAATACGTGTTGCTTGTGTGTAAGATGTGGTGGGTCTTTGGTTCTGTCTTAGTCGTCACACCGACAGCAGTTCGTTGACTCGGCAGTGCTAGTGGTTTTATTGGGGCCAGGTTGTTTTACTGCGCGTCCGACGGGACGAATTCCCTAAACCCTGCCTGGCCAATTCAGTTTAGTACGCAGGAGCTCGTGAGTACCGTGCACCGGTATCACAACGTATGTTTGGGCCTAGGTCTGGTAGTGTGACTTACCCACCTAGGTGAGGAGACGCCCGCTCCTCTGCCACCGTTTGACCACGACGGGAGGTGCCCGAGAGTTTAGCTAACTCCGAAAAGTGGGAACTAAAGGTCTGTACGTACATAGTCGTGTGGGTGAGTTGCATGTGTATGAAATAATAATACAAACATTGCATCATTGCATTACACATCATAGCATAGCATTTCTGCACGAACGGAGACCTCATCGTATAAATCCGTATGGGCTCTTATATACGATGAGTTTACTTCTTGCCAGATCCCTTAGCTTATGTGCTTTTGTGTGTGCATATAAGTTAAGGTTACTTTCGTAGCTGCTCTTCTACTTATACTGCTCTTTTACTTATACTGCTCTTTACTTATTGCTTATATACATACTCCTGCTAGGGTAGAGATGTTTTCATTACTTGTTTAGTATCTATATACTTGCTAGTCTCGCCACTGTCACCTGCTTTTGATTTACCCTTTGATGTCCTCCGCTTCCTCCTCCCGCTCGGTGCCTAGGAGTCGCGGGGGGAGGCGGGGACAAAATCGGCTTAGTCTTTATGACTAACGGTCGGTTGTGACCGTAGGTACACGAGGTGATGGAGCCCCAGCTAGAAGAGGAGACAGGACACGAGGAGCTTATGCCGCGCATTACTTCTACTACAAGACAGGTGTTCGAGAGTTGAGAGTTGATTAGCTTCCGCATAGATGTAGAGTGAGAGAGAGTTTATGTACCTTGCTTGGATTTGTACCGGGCATAAGCCCTTTCGCTCTTTACTTTAATTCTCATCATGGACATTGTAAGCATGTGATTTACATATTTAATGTGATTTGTGGACTAGTTTCTTCTTGTTGCTTCTATTACTATGAATTGTGGTTGGCCTGGATGATGTTAATTAGCCCGCAGGATCGACGTATTGTGGCGGGGACCATTGAGTGTAATGGTCTCGCCGCAAGACGGCGGTTCTGGGCGGTAAGACCCAGTTTTAAAAGAAAAAAAAAGAGGGTCTTACAAACTGGTATCAGCTTAGCCGACTTTCGATCCAAGTAAAAGAAGTCCACAAACCCTAGGGCAACCCCCGCTCGAGTTAGTTTGAGGAGAAACTAGCAGCGAAAGCAGTGGTGTGCCCATACGGGAAATCACATAATTTTGTCCACTTAACGATGAGATTAGGCCAACCCGACTAGTACACCGTATTGGTTTGACTTAGCAGGACTTCTCATAAGGTATCCTAGTCCGACATCAACCTCAAGTATATTTTGACCAAGTAGTAGGATACCCCAAAGTGACTAGAAGAAGGGTTGAAAGCGTGTGTAAGTGTTCAGGGCTTACTCTCCGATATACCCACATCACTTCCTAAGTGATATTAACACTCCTCAAACAAACAAATAGGACAATCTTAAGTGTTTTGGTGTTTGTGATTATACTATTGGATTAGTATGAGACTCGTAAGGCCTTACTTGTGTGCTTAGAAGCTAATACTGCACACTCCCACCCTCGGAAAACCATCACAAATGAAGGATGTCAAATGTGGAACGAGAAGTCCAACTTAGAGAAGACCACTTGATAGGCACACGATCCTTGGGAAAGAATTACGACAAATGGCATTTTGAGGGTGGAGAACCCTACCATATACAAAAAGCTCAAGGACTGTATACCCATAAGGATTATGTAAATACGCGAGATGTCCAAATTGTCGGATATAAGGAACTCATCACAAGATTACGGGAGGCTAATCTTGTTTCTTCGTTTATTGGGCCACTAAAATATTGACTTGGCTTGTTGTAGAAATATAAAAGCCTCTGAAATACAACTCCCTGGGCACCTATTTTAGTGCAGGGTATATAAAGTGAACCCTAGACCCAGCTCGGTGCACCCCCACCATCCGACTTATCCAAACGATATGAATTTTACACCGTACATGTAAATTTAGTACGATACACATGCTGACAAGGAATCAGAATTTTGGAGATAAAGTTCTATGGATTTGAAAATAATTTCATTACATACGATCGTGGTAGACCTAAGGCTTAATGAAGACCAAGGTAGCTTATGATAATACCCTTGTCGCTACACACTTAGAGTTTTATGGATAATAATTCTTTCCTTGGTCAACTCTTTGAAATTTGAAACATGCACTTATTATTAAGAGATCCTTCACCTCTGAAGGAATCAAAGACTTCGAGGATTGAGTTCCGTAGGAAATTGGGGTTTGTGAACTCTTGTTACATTAAGCAGTGTTGAGAATTCCAGGGTCATGTTCCCCTAGATCAGTATAAAAATCTGGTATATTATAGAAATGAGTAGATAGACTCGTGGTCTCCATTAAACTTCTGAAAATTTTATTATACTTAACTATTGATTAGTTATCCTACTTCCTTCACGAAAAGGGTTTTGCACCCTTAGCCACATAATTAATCTTCTGGAGTTATTATAAAGAGGAAAACAATGAATTTATGTTGAATACTGTCTTGGATCATGATTAGTCTCTGAAAATTATGTTAAACCCATTGGCCCATGATAACTGATACGTGGTGTACGAATTGGGGACCCCCCCACAGTTATGAAGGAAATAAGAATGAGGCCAAAAATATTTACGACACTATGAAGAGTTGAAATTTGTAAATTGTCGCATACAAGACTTGGAGAATGATTTAGAGATCAATTCACGACATATTACGATAGTTGATTCATAGGTGATAGGGCTCGTGCAAAATTTGAGCTTGTTTGCGTTTAACAAAAATGAGGACTATAGATCTGACAGTTAATAACACATGCTTTGGGATAAAAATCAGGAATGAGGCTTCAGGACGTTAGTACGATTAGGTGCACTTCAAGAAGTTAATTTTGGAGGATTTACAATATATGAACTTTATGAGCATTGGAATTGATGACTCACATGAGTCTAGGTACCAGAACTAAGCTTGATTATTACTAGAGCATCCTTTTGATTTAGTAAATGACCATGATGTGTTTACATTTACTAAATATCGTTTCGGATCTTAGAAGCATATTAAACGATGACATAAAGTATTAAAAGAATGACGATGTCATGAAAATTAGGAGAATTAATATTGCCCAAGCCATAAGCATATCATGACCTTGGATGACAAGTCTAAATTCTAATTGCAAACGCCTAACAAATAAGTGTACAGACATCATATTATGGATTATAAGACTCAGTGGATTCCTACACTCGCCTTGTGAATATGTGACTTTACTTCAACTTATGTCCTCCCTCCTATATATATATATATCTTCATCAAACTGATAAATATTTAGGGACACTCAGGAAGAAGGTCGTGTTTACGAACGTAGTAAGATTTAATGAAAAGTGCACTTGGGAGAAAACTGAGGATGAGGCAATGTGAACTAGACCTAACCGTTTCCAATATTAGTAGGGAGTCATGTTGCGCATGAACCATCAAATCTTTCAGGTATATTCTGAACTCAGACCCCCGCAGACCTAACCTAAATTTCGGGGACGAAATTGTTTCTTCGTTTATTGGGATTTGTAACATCCCCCAAACTGCTAGGCCCCTAGAGAATTTTTGTCATGACAAGCCATGACAAAAATAGGATAAGTGACACCGGGCACTAGGATGACAAATTGGAAGGAATGAAAAACCCATGGTGTGCACTTAGCCACCATGAGCCACCCTAATGTAAAGCAAACTACAGAGATGCTAATATATCTTATTCATCACACATATCCATGGAGATTCCCCCAGGATGAATCAAACACACAAAATGGGCCAAAGAGGCCCCATGAACTCAGCAAATAGGAAGGAATACACTTTGGGGTGCGTTTAACAAATCTTGATGTCCTAACCTAGGGTTGACCAAAAGACTCCAATAAGCCAACATAACCTCACTATGATCCCTATAACCATCCAAGGAAGTAAGTAGGCCACTAGGGACCCTTGGGGTCAACCAAATTGGTCAAATTGACCAAAAGTCAACTTTAGGCCACTTAGGTCAAACCTCCATAAATAAGGGCAATTGAACTCCAACTGATCAAATTGGACCCACCCTCATATGACATCCTCCCTAGGGGACATAATGGACCCAAAAGCCCCATCCAAGGGCCATCAATTTGGGGAAATTGGGCCAATTTCTAAAAAGCCCCAAATTGACCTAAATGTGCTAAAAGCCCAAATTGATCTCCAATTGACCTAGTGTGATCAAATTGATCACCCCTAAACACCAAGGGGAGTAAATGAGACCCAAATGAACCAAAGTGCACAGTCAATTTTGGAATATTAGGGAAAAACCACCAAAATGCCCAAATTGCCCTAATAAGCAATTTTGTGCAATTGGACCCCATATGACCCCACCATGGCTCAATTCTTCTTAGAGTAGGTCCATAGGGCCCAAGACAATAATGTGGGTCAGTCATATTAAGTGGTGTGAGCTTGAGCAAAGCCAAAACCCAAAAGTCCCCATTTTGGTCTATTTGGGTCAAGTGAGCCAAACTCAAGCTAGGTGGACTTAACCCAACTCCATAGCCCAAGAAGGCAGCCCACATGTTTATCAGCCCCCATGCCCATCTGAATTTCGAAATATAGGGGATTAATTGGCTTGTACAAGTGGGAGAAAAGGAGGAAGAAGACAAGAATGAGAAAGAGGAGGAAAAGAGGGAATGGGTGCCACATGGCACCCAATTCCCTCCCCATTCTGCAGCCCTGAGCTGGGGAATTAATTTCCCCAGCTTTGGGCAGTCAGCCTAGCCATGCATTGGCTGAATTGGGCGGCCATGGGAGTTGGCCGGCCTAGCCTTTAATGGCAAAGGGCCATAAGCGCCCTCATTCCTCCAATGGATGCCACCATCAGCTTTAGAAGGGCGAAATGAGTCGGTCTGGAGCTTTACAGAGGAGAAAAAGGTGGAGAATCGAGGTTGGGAGCAAGCTCGCCGGAGGAGAGAAGATCCATGGCCAACTGCCGCCTCCGCCGCCGCCAAGCCCCACTAAGGTACGATTTCTCCCCCTCTCCCTCTGTGCTAGTATCTAGGTCCATCTAGGAGAGAAATCGGGCTCAATTGAGCCCGATCCCATATGAGCTTGAGGGAGGAATTTCGAGCTTTTCTTCTTGCTCGGAATCGCCAGAGAGGCCGTCTCCGGTGGCTGTGCCGCTGTCAAACGCTAGCCATCACCTCAACGGAGGTGGTGGAGGCGGTGGCCGGTCGGGAGGTGCTGTAGGTTGCCGGGAAATGGCCGGGGAAGTTGGCCCAGGCGGGATAAATCGCAGCCGTTGGCTGTCGGGGATGATGAAGGGATACCGCAGATCTTGCGCCGTGATTCGTGCTGGATCATTTATGATCTTTTATACATGTATTATATTCAGTGTATTAAACTGTCACACTTTAAACATTGTTTTGTTTAATTAAATAGAGGCCTTTAGAGGCCATATTTTGAAAATGACCAGAGATAAGATTTGTAGATATGGATGTCTACTTTAAGTAGAAATTTAAATCAAGTCATTTGGACCACTGTAGGGTCCACAATAGTCATTCTTGTGAGATTTGTCAAAACTTAAACATGCAGTGGTTTGCATGCAAAGATTGAAGGCCCTAGAGGCCATATTTGCAAAAAAGGGCAGAGATAACTTTTGTAGCCCTAGGAGTCTACTTTCATTTGCCACTTGAATCAACTGATTTGGTGCACTGTGGACACCAGGGCACTCTTTTTCCTAGGACTGCTACTTGTGTAGAGCAGAAATAAAAAATGCAATAACTTTTAAATAGCTTAACCTAATCCCTTGAAATTTCTACCATGCATGCATGGCATGATGACACACCTAGGGTTTAAATTTGAGAATTTTTGGATGTGTATTCATTGAGTTATTTCATTTATTAGTAAAAGTAAATTTTTAGTATTTAAGGAGTTGTATAACTCCAAACACCCCCTAATTTGGGGAGTGAGCTCTTCATATATATCTAAATCACTTGTTAAAATTTCATCATATGTGCATGAGTATAATTCTCTGAACTTCAAAATGAAGCTTGGGTCTTAAGAGGAAGATTGGGGTACTAATAGTCAATTTGGGCTTTTGAGCTTCTTGATGGAATTGAAGGTGGGAATCACCTTGCATGCCTCTGAAACCTTGGGGTTAGTGTATGTCATGAGGATATACATCATTGACATAAGTTTCATGATTTTTGGAAGTTATTTTCCTAAAGTTTTTAATTAAATGAAAATTGTCACACTTTTAGATTAATGAAATAATTTGAATCAAAAACATAGAGATAAATCCAAAACTCTGGGAATTGGATCTTTGACTGGAAAAGCACATTTAGGAATTTTGTTGGAATTTTTGGACCTCATTTATTTCTCTGAATTTGATTTATTTGGTTAGGTCAATTTATTCAAATATGACATATAGGTCTCATATGCATTTGGAGAATTATGAAATTATTCTAGTAGGTTTCCTTGATGATTCTATAGCTCTGTAAATTTTATTATAATTTTTAGATGAATTTTTGTGGTAATTATCAATTTATTGAGGAAAAACCCCCTTTTGTAATTAATTAATTTAATGGGGTAATATAGTTTGTAAAATTCTAAATCTCTGGATTTAGTGTTTGTAGATGATTATTATACTAGGATAATGTTCTCAGAATTTATAGAGACATATTAATGGTAGTTGTAGTGTAAATCCCTATTTGCACCCCATTTATGTGAAATAGAAATTAGGGTCAAATATTCCTGTTAAAAATGTGAAACTTAGGATTTGGTGTTTTTAGACCAGTATTATGCCATGGTATTTTTCCCAGAATTTATTGAGGTCATAATCTACTACTTGATGTGTAAATCCCTATTTGCACCCCATTTATGTTAAATAGAAATTAGGGTCAAATATTCCTGTTAAAAATGTGAAACTTAGGATTTGGTGTTTTTAGACCAGTATTATGCCATGGTATTTTTCCAGAATTTATTGAGGTCATAATCTACTACTTGATGTGTAAATCGCTATTTGGACCCCATTTATGATAAATAGAAATTATGGTCAAATATTACTGTTAAAAATGCGAAACTTAGGATTTGGTGTTTTTAGACCAGTAATATGCCATGGTAATTTTCCCAGAATTTATTGAGGTCATAATCTACTACTTGATGTGTAAATCCCTATTTGCACCCCATTTATGTTAAATAGAAATTATGGTCAAATATTCCTGTTAAAAATGTGAAACTTAGGATTTGGTGTTTTTAGACCAGTATTATGCCATGGTAATTTTCCCAGAATTTATTGAGGTCATAATCTACTACCTGTAGTGTAAATCCCTATCTGCACCTGTTTATGTTAAATAGAAATTATGGTTAAATAGTTCCTGTAAAATTGTGAAATTTGGGGTTTGAGGTTTTTTAGACCAATATTATGACACAATGAATTTATCAGAATTTATGGAGATCATTAGTTGACGGTCGATGTATAAATCAGTACCTGCACGCCTTCTATTTTAATAGAGACTAAGATTTAAGTTTCCCTAGAGAATTTATGAAATTAGGATTTGAGGTTGTTAGATCACTACTCATTGAAAACCCATGGTAATAATTGGAATTCATTTGGATATGATATGATCAAGATTTCACCATAGGAGCCAAATCTAGCTCAATCTCATTTTGGACTGCGAATAGTAAAACTGATTTATATGATTTAGACCACCACTAACCTTCACACATAGAGTTATTAACTCCTTGAATAAGACTTAGATTATTAGGGAGAGCAACTCTAAGGCCATCTTGGGAAATAAGGAATGGGGTGTGTTTAGCAAGGCTATAAGTGCAGGCATCTACAATGATAAGAAAAGGAAGTTAGACCTTGTCAAGGGCCCCACACACAACTCATCGGTATTAAGTGATCATATGAATGTAGAACTGCCCTTAGCCGGGTGAGCCATCTTAGGGTAAAACTCAAGGGAGAAGTAGGGAAATATCTAAGGCAAACCCTGGATTAAGGATGACGAAGAATATGAGTGTGGGTCCAAGTAAGGTTGAGAATGCTAAGTGTATGTGTGTTGTTCCTCGGTGAAGAAGGGAACTCGAGCTAGAATGTGATGACGGGAGAGTCAGCACCCGGTCACAGTTGGTGGTTTTGGAGTTCAAATGAACTCCCCCACTCCTAAGTGCCAAATTAACTCATCTTAGAGATTTAATGAAAGTGGAGAGGAAAATGGGGATCAAGTAAAAAAGGGTAGATACCAACAAGATTAAGTGCCTTGGAAAGAGGAAGTTCGGGGTGTCAGCCCGTCACACTTCCCAGTACCGCTGTGAGCCCCTCACCGGGTAACCCTCCGGAAGTCCAAGGCTAACCCTAAAGCTTCTAAGATCAACTAAATTATAGACAAGACTAGTTAAGTAGGAGAACATGACAAGTTAACTTCCATCCCAAACCAGAACATTTTATAAGGAAGGACTGGGATAGTCCTGCGAGCGGTAGGCTCGGGTTATAAGGAAGGACTAGTGTAGTCCTGCGAGAGGTAGGCTCGGGTTATAAGGAAGGACTGGGATAGTCCTGCGAGCGGTAGGCTCGTGTTATAAGGAAGGACTAGTGTAGTCCTGCGAGCGGTAGGCTCGGGTTATAAGGAAGGACTGGGATAGTCCTGCGAGCGGTAGACTCGGGTAATAAGGAAGGACTGGGATAGTCATGCGAGCGGCGGGCTCATAGTTTAAATATAAGACTAGTGTAGTCTAGCGAGCGGTAGACTCATATTTTAAATATAAGGCTGGTATAGCCTAGCGAGCGGTGGGCTCGTAGTTTTAAATATAAGGCTGGTATAGCCTAGCGAGCGGTAGACTCGTAGTTTAAATTTAAGACTAGTGTAGTCTAGCGAGCGGTAGGCTCGTAGCTTAAAGATAAGACTAGTGTAGTCTAGCGAGCGGTAGACTCATATTTTAAATATAAGGCTGGTATAGCCTAGCGAGTAGCTTCTTTGCCGTTGCCAGCCAAGTCATCTCGTTGGGCTGCTGGGCGAGTAGCCTCCGGCTGCATCGGTCCGAATCTTGAGGTCAGGATTTTGCTGGCGTCAACATATATACTTATATAGTATATATATTTATATATATATATATATAAGTATATATATAAATATATATACTTATAAGTATATATATACTTATATATATTTAAACGTATATATATAGTATATATACTTATATATACATATATACTATAGTATAATATAGTATATGTTGGCACCAAAAAATGTACCAACTCCACGATCGCTGAAACGGAGGGATGGGGGGTGAGACTGTTGGGTGGCTGGTTACTTTGAGCTGAAGGAAAGACTATTTTATTGATATAAAACTTGAGTTACAGCTGAGGATACAAAAGAAAAGTATGAAGGAAAACAACATAAGACTTGAAGAAAAAAGGGCCTGGAGGGAGACGGGGAGGTCTCCGGAAAGAGTGACGGGCGGTCTCGGCGGTCACTCAAAACTGAGACCGCTCTAACCACTGGCTGGAACTGGAAGCTCTCCAAAAGTCCTCCAACTGGTACCCCTACCCCTCTATTTATAGACGCAGGGGCCTGCCCGAACGGGCAGATCTGGAAAGTAGCGGGCTGCCCGGAACTACTGAGATCGCCTGAGACCGCTACTGAGACCGCTGAGATCGTCTGCTGAGATCGTCTGGACTGGACCTGCTTACCTGAACAGACCACATAAAACAGAGTCAGCATAGGACTAAGATCCTCCAGAGTGAGATCGCCCGGGAGGGGCGATCTCCCTCTGCGAGGTCGCCCGGAAGGGGCGACCTTCCTTGCTGCGAGATCGCCCGGGAGGGGCGATCTCCCTGCGAGATCGCCCAGGAGGGGCGATCTCTCCGGAGTGAGATCGCCCGGGAGGGGCGATCTCCCTCTGCGAGGTCGCCCGGAAGGGGCGACCTTCCCTGCTGCGAGATCGCCCAGGAGGGGCGGTCTCCCTGCGAGATCGCCCAGGAGGGGCGATCTCTCCTCTGCGAGATCACCCGGGAGGGGCGATCTCCCTCTGCGAGGTCGCCCGAAAGGGGCGACCTTCCCTGCTGCGAGATCGCCCGGGAGGGGCGATCTCCCTGCGAGATCGCCCAGGAGGGGCGATCTCTCCTCTGCGAGATCGCCCGGGAGGGGCGATCTCCCTCTGCGAGGTCGCCCGGAAGGGGCGACCTTCCCTGCTGCGAGATCGCCCGGGAGGGGCGATCTCCCTGCGAGATCGCCCAGGAGGGGCGATCTCTCCTCTGCGAGATCGCCCGGGAGGGGCGATCTCCCTCTGCGAGGTCGCCTGGAAGGGGCGACCTTCCCTGCTGCGAGATCGCCCGGGAGGGGCGATCTCCCTGCGAGATCGCCCGGGAGGGGCGATCTCCCTGCGAGATCGCCCAGGAGGGGCGATCTCTCCTCTGCGAGATCGCCCGGGAGGGGCGATCTCCTTCTGCGAGGTCGCCCGGAAGGGGCGACCTTCCCTGCTGCGAGATCGCCCGGGAGGGGCGATCTCCCTGCGAGATCGCCCAGGAGGGGCGATCTCTCCTCTGCGAGATCGCCCGGGAGGGGCGATCTCCCTCTGCGAGGTCGCCCGGAAGGGGTGACCTTCCCTGCTGCGAGATCGCCCAGGAGGGGCGATCTCTCCTCTGCGAGATCGCCCGGGAGGGGCGATCTCCCTCTGCGAGGTCGCCCGGAAGGGGCGACCTCCCCTTTGCGAGACCGCCTGGGTTCGACGAGATTGCCCCCCGGAGGAGCGAGATCGGCCCGGATCTCCGAAAATACCGCAATACCTGAAAAAGTTAGCTCGGAGGGGATCGCCGATTTCTGGTTAAAACATAATCCCCGCATTTTTTTAAGTTTTGAAAAAACTTCGAAAAAATTAAAACTTACCCACGAGAATCGCGATCCACCTTTCCTGTCATATTAAAGCATGTATGATAGAAAAATGTAAATACCTGTGCGAACTTACTAGCGCCAGGCGTGCTTGCGAATACTTTCTCTCTTTTTAAGAAAACTTGTGAACACTAACTCTTTTGCGAGTACCTGAAGAGAAAATGCAAGCACCTGCCTATTTCTGCGAAAGAACGGTCAGAGCAGGTATAAAAGAAACTTATGTTACATGAGTACCTGAAGAGAAGAAGTGAACACATGTTTCCGTTGTTCAAAAGATATGTTGAGCAGGTATATGAAAAAGTAAAGATTCATCAGGTATCTGAAACAACTTGTTCATACTTATCTTGCCCATATTTGAAGTACAATCGATAATTAAGAATGGTGATCTTGTGGTTTGTCAAAACTTCTTTAGAGAAGATATTAACTTTGGCCATTTGAAACTGCTTTGTTATGAAATAATTCCGATTTTAAATGGCGATCTTTAATATTCGAGATGTTTTGCAGAGGAATCAGATCATGATAATCCATAAATGATATTTCTGAACTCTGTTATGTACTTTGAAAAAATGAAGGTATCAAATAATCCAAACTACTCCTTCTGCGAATCTTGAAAAACATTTGTCTTTTGAGATAGAATATTGTCGGACTCAGCTTTTCCGACTGCTTCTTTGTTGAATAATAGAAGAAAAGACCTCATGAATACTTTCATGTGCTTTAGATTGCTTGATAAAGAGATGAGCACTCAAGTAGTGATCTTAATTTCTCCAGACCGCCCAAAAATTAATATGAGAGGTTCTAAGATGATGATCACAAATGCCCCAAAACACATGTCAGAAAAGCTTCTTTGAAGAGAACCAGTTAACAATCTTCAATACTTCAGATTGCTAGAAACTCCTCAAAAAATCTTGGAAATCTCACCAGCAATCTCTAACTTCCAAATCCTGGAGGAAATTAAGCCGCCGGTCTCAAATCTTTCAGATCGCTGAAAAAGCCTGAAAAACCAAATAAACTCTGGAAATCCCACCGGCAATCTCTAACTTCCAAAACTTGGAGAAAATTAAGCCGGAGGTCTCAAAACTTTGAGATTGCTAAAGAAACCTGAAAAACCAAATAAACTCTAGAAACCCCACCGACAATCTCTAACTTCCAAATCTTGGAGAAAATTAAGCCGGAGGTCTCAAAACTTTCAGATCGCTGAAAAAGCCTGAAAAACCAAATAAACTCTGGAAATCCCACCGGCAATCTCTAACTTCCAAATCTTGGAGAAAATTAAACCGAAGGTCTCAAAACTTTGAGATTGCTGAAGAAACCTGAAAAACCAAATAAACTCTGGAAATCCCACCGGCAATCTCTAACTTCCAAATCTTGGAGAAAATTAAGCCGACGGTCTGAAATGTTTCACTTCGCTGAAGAAACCAGAAAGACCAAATAAAACTCTGGAAATCCCACCGGCAATCTCTAACTTCCAAATCTTGGAGAAAATTAAGCCGGAGGTCTCAAATCTTTCTCTTCGTTGAAGAAACTTGAATGATCAAATAAAATCCGAATATTCCCCCAGTAATCTCTTATACTCGAGTCCATTCACCTTTAGTGAAATAATCACTCACTACTCACAGAACCCACTGATTAACAAAAATATGGGAATGAAATATCTGAAGCAATTCAACATAACTTTTCCCTGGTAACCTTTCATGTGAAATCAACCCAGCCCCAGCCCTACCGCCTAATAAAAGTCGGTAGCGGGATCTCACAAATCAATGAACATAACCTTTCTTTTAATCTCAATCAGATATCTCAACTATTGATGGTAATCATCACATAGGAAGAGATTGAGGGAGAGAAAGGTTGGGAGAAAGGGGGTTGGGCTACCCATTACGCATCTGCGAGTGATTCGAGCGTGATGCGGTCGTTGTGGGTTTTACGACCCAGAGAAGACAGAATTGGAGATGTTACTTCCATATTTCCTATCAAACAATAGGGATGGTATTTCTAACTTTCATATCCATGTCTACGTATTTTGCGAGGTATTAATGTAAACAAGAAAAAGTAAAGTGATGACAAAGCTTTACCCGTTCCAGTTGATCTGGCCAATTTCTACTTTTCATATCGATGTATTTTTAGAAATATGAATGTAGACTGGAAAAAGTAAGGAAAAGTAAAGTAATGAAAGAGTATTAAACGTACTTGGCTGAATGTCCGCAGTGAATATGGGTATGAAGATTGATATAGCTGACTGCTGGAAAACATCCTCGCGATGATTGTTGGTGGTTGGATACAGATAACTGTTATTCTTATTACAAGCAAACTTAAAAAATGGAAGATGCAGAAACTCCAAACAAGTGGGAGACATGCAAAACTAAATTTACACTGTATCTCATCTATATTTCATGCATTTCTTTTATTGAATGAAAGAAAATTTGCTTTGTGAAGTTGTCTTTGCTGGAAAATAAGATCTTCATGTTATTAAGCAACATAATCCTGTAATTTTCCTGCCTTCAACAGTTGGTCTACCAATTTTCGGAGAGCACAACAATCTTCTGTATCATGACCAGCAGCTAAATGATATAGGCAGTAGAGTTCTTGATTGCATTTTGCAACATTAGACCTCATAGGACGGGGTCTTTCGTACTCTGGCATATCCCGAATAATTGGAAAAACCTCTTCCAAAGGGATATTCAACTGACCAGATCCTTCTGAGTAAGTTTCATATTTAAATGTTGTAGGATCATAAGACATGATGGGAGAGACTTCCAAGAATGGAGATGGCATATCTTGTTGAGATGGAGTAGACATATCCAGAGGAGGTGAACAAGACTCAAACTGCTCATCTTGCGGAGGGATTTGTGATGAAGATGAATGATGATGATATATATTCACCCGATGCCGCCGAGTTCGCCGGTTCCGAGAATTCATATAATTAGGATTCATTGCCTCACCTTGAATAAACCGATTTGCTATTTCGATGAGGTGCCTATAAGACTTGGGCTCATTTGCGGTAACTTTGAATTTGAGAGGGCCTTCTTGGAGTCCGTTGATTAAAGCGACTTGGTACAGTTCTTGATCTGTACTAACAATTTGAAGAATTTCTCTCTGGAATCTATCGACATAGTGGGCGAGAGTTTCGTTAACTCCCTGCTTGATTTGGAAAAGGGCTGCGACACCTCTTTTCCGTTTTTTGTTGGTAGAAAACCTTAAGAGAAACATTCTCCGCAAATCCTCAAGGCAAGCAATTGATCCAGATGGCAAGCTATAGAACCATTCCCTAGCATGACTGTCAAGGGTCATAACAAAGAGCTTGCACTTGATGCCATCAATTAATGTTCTTAAAGAAATGGCTGACTCAAAGGCTTGGAGATGGGAGAAGGGATCTTCTTTTCCAGTGAAGGTTGGCAGACGAGGCTCTCTAAAACTGTCAGGAGCAGTCACCCAATGAACTCTATCTGTGAAGGGAGAAGGATCTTCCTCTTCAACAAAATCTGGAGGAGATGAAGGATAATACGCACCAGCTGGGGCTGGAAAATTGGTACAGTTTTCCTGAGGGTTAGGCATTTCTACGGGGCCTCCCTGGGCAACTGGCCTGAAAAACTCAGGTCGAGTGGCCGCAAACTCCTCAGCTTGGGGTGGCAAAGGAACAAATGGATCCACAAATCGAGGAGGAGGAGGAGCTTTCTTAACAGGAGCTTGAACCTCTGGCATCTCCATTGCTACTCAAAATACAGGAATTGTCGAAATGGAAAAACTGCGATAACTTCCAAACTGAGTCGAATTTTTGAAATCTGAGGACTAAAAAGTGCCTGAACGGGGAACCTGGTTCAATTTTTGGATAGTTCAGTCCGAACCGGTCGCAACAAGCTTTGAATTTCTGAATTCCGACACCCGGATCAAAAGTTATGACTGTTTGAAGTTTTGGTGTATTTCAGGTCGAATTCCTCGCAACCGCTGTTTCACCAACAGCTCAAAATCTGAAGGTCGCGTGTTTTCTGTTGGCACCAAAAAATGTACCAACTCCATGATCGCTGAAACTGAGGGATGAGGGGTGAGACTGTTGGGTGGCTGGTTACTTTGAGCTGAAGGAAAGGCTATTTTATTGATATAAAGCTTGAGTTACAGCTGAGGATACAAAAGAAAAGTATGAAGGAAAACAACATAAGACTTGAAGAAAAAAGGGCCTGGAGGGAGACGGGGAGGTCTCCGGAAAGAGTGACGGGCGGTCTCGGCGGTCACTCAAAACTGAGACCGCTCTAACCACTGGCTGGAACTGGAAGCTCTCCAAAAGTCCTCCAACTGGTACCCCTACCCCTCTATTTATAGACGCAGGGGCCTGCCCGAACGGGCAGATCTGGAAAGTAGCGGGCTGCCCGGAACTGCTGAGATCGCCTGAGACCGCTACTGAGACCGCTGAGATCGTCTGCTGAGACCGCTGAGATCGTCTGGACTGGACCTGCTTACCTGAACAGACCACATAAAACAGAGTCAGCATAGGACTAAGATCCTCCGGAGTGAGATCGCCCGGGAGGGGCGATCTCCCTCTGCGAGGTCGCCCGGAAGGGGCGACCTTCCCTGCTGCGAGATCGCCCGGGAGGGGCGATCTCTCCGGAGTGAGATCGCCCGGGAGGGGCGATCTCCCTCTGCGAGGTCGCCCGGAAGGGGCGACCTTCCCTGCTGCGAGATCGCCCGGGAGGGGCGATCTCCCTGCGAGATCGCCCAGGAGGGGCGATCTCTCCTCTGCGAGATCGCCCGGGAGGGGCGATCTCCCTCTGCGAGGTCGCCCGGAAGGGGCGACCTTCCCTGCTGCGAGATCGCCCGGGAGGGGCGTTCTCCCTGCGAGATCGCCCAGGAGGGGCGATCTCTCCTCTGCGAGATCGCCCGGGAGGGGCGATCTCCCTCTGAGAGGTCTCCCGGAAGGGGCGACCTTCCCTGCTGCGAGATCGCCCAGGAGGGGCGATCTCCCTGCGAGATCGCCCAGGAGGGGCGATCTCTCCTCTGCGAGATCGCCCGGGAGGGGCGATCTCCCCTGCGAGGTCGCCCGGAAGGGGCGACCTTCCCTGCTGCGAGATCGCCCGGGAGGGGCGATCTCCCTGCGAGATCGCCCAGGAGGGGCGATCTCCCTCTGCGAGGTCGCCCGGAAGGGGCAACCTCCCCTTTGCGAGACCGCCTGGGTTCGACGAGATCGCCCCCCGGAGGAGCGAGATCGGCTCGGATCTCCGAAAATACCGCAATACCTGAAAAAGTTAGCTCGGAGGGGATCACCGATTTCTGGGTAAAACAGTATATATATACATATATAGTATATATATAAGTATATATACATATATACGTACATATACTTATATAACTATATATATAAGTATATAAGTATATATATATATATGTATATAAGTACATAAGTATATATATAAGTATACATATATATACTTATAAATATATATATATATAAGTATATATATTCTTATATATACTTATATATATATGTATATATGCTTATATATACCAATAAATATATATACTATATAAGTATATATGTATATATATATGTATATATACTTATATATATACTTATATATATACTATATGTATACTTAGATATATACTATATGTATACTTATATATATAAGAATATATATATATATATATATATGTATATACATATATATATATATACTTATATAGTCTATATAAATATACTTATATATACATATACATATATTTACATATAAATATACATATATATTATTACTTGTACAACCCTCATTCTCCGAGGTAGGACCCACTCAAGGCCACGTAGGCAGAGGTCAAAGTCAAAGAGGCAAGACAAATCAGCCAGCAGGAGCGAAAGAAGGTTGGCGAGTATTGGCCAAATACTCGCCAGAAGGGCGACTATGGTCGAAGATACTCGCCGAGTATCCCGTATGTCGCCCCGAAGTGTCCGGCAACCACAGAAGACCTGAGCGAGCAGCAGCAGATGCTCGCCAGATGGGCGACTATGGTCGAAGGTGCTCGCCGAGTATCCCGTATGTCGCCAGGTCAGGGCTGGGCTATAAAAACCCCCCCTACCCCTTGGTTGCCTATAAATAGGACCCCAGGGGTACTTGGATTGGCACCTGTGCTTGAGCTTCTGGAACCCCATTTCCGAATTCTTGAGCCCGCCACCCCTGCTTGCTAGCCAAGCCGGTGCCTTCCTCGTACCTTGCTCGGCCATTCTTTGGTCTTGGAGGGGAAGTCTCTTCGGAGCTTCTGGGTACGTGGTGGGACCTCCCTGCCGCAGCACCTGGGGTCCTGTTTGTTGCTCTTCTAGCTTCTTCGTCGTTGCCAGCCAAGCCATCTCGTCGGGCTGCTGGGCGAGTAGCCTCCGGCTGCATCGGTCCGAATCTTGAGGTCAGGATTTTCCTGGCGTCAACACTTTGGTGCGGTGAGCGTGGACCGTAGTCGTTGGAAGAAAGTTCGGCAAGAAGGCGAGATGGTCGTAGGTGGCGACCATGAGGAGGAGGTCGGCAACTCGACGGGAGCTGGCAGGTTCGTGACGCTGGAGGTTTTCGAAGCCTTCGCGCAACGCATGGAGGGAGCCATGCGAGCAGCGTTTCAGCCGCGCGCCGAGGTCACTGCGACCTCGCCGCATCGCCCAGTTCCGTCCGAGGGAGGGAGTCCCCCTCGGCGAGCAGGAAAGGAGCACATGGAAGAGGAAACCGAGCGACCAAGGAGGTCGCAATTCTACCAGCCAACCTCGCAAGGTATTCGCTTCCGCGAGCCGTGCGAGCAGGGGAGATACCCGGATACTCGCCCATATGGCGAGTATGGAGGTGATACTCGCCAGGTTGAGGATCGTCGCCGGGCAGGAGGGAGGAGCCCCTTCTGCGAGGAGATTCTCGCCGCGCCAGTGCCAGAGGGGTTCAGGGACCCTGCCTTGAACTACTATTCAGGGAAGGAGGACCCCGTCAGGCACATCCAATGGTTCGAGGATATAGTCTCTATCCGAACCATGTCGGACGCCTTCAAGTGCAGGTTGTTTGCCATTACCTTCCGCGCAAAGGCCTGGGACTGGTTCCATCAGTTGCCCGCAGGCTCAATCTACTGCTTCGAAGACCTGTGTCGTGGGCTGACGACCCGGTTCGACACGGCACGGAAGCTAAAGAAGGAGGCCACGGCCCTGTTCTACCTCGTGCAAGGGCCGGATGAGGCCTTGGGCCCTTACATCGAGCGTTTCCAGGAGGAGGTTCTGCAAATCCAGGAGGTAGATAGCAACATCCTGTTGCTGGCCCTGACATTCGGCATCAGTCAAGGCCTCTTCAAGTTGGAACTCAGTGAGAATCCTCCCTACTCCTACGACAACCTCATTCAGAGGGCCAATAAATTTGTCCGGGGAGAAGCCTCCAATCCTGACTTCTTGGCAAGGTTGGCACGGGTGACCAGAGGCGACCGTGGAGAGAGGGATGGGATCCCTGAGAAAAGGAAGAGAGAGGAGCCCCGAAGGGAGGGAAGGAAGTGGCCGGAGCGACAAGAGGAGAAAAAGGAGGAGCTCAGGAGGAAGGAAACCGGGAGGATCGTGGAGAGAAGGCCCGTCGAGTCCCCTGAGCGTCAGGAGGAGGGAAGACGCTACCAGGTCCCCGTCAACCGGCCACCTTGGAGGCCGGCTGGACGGCACCAGCGTCAAGACCAAAGAGGGAGATCCCCAGAAAGAAGGCCCCTTCGCCAACCAGAGAGGCGTCAGGAGAGGAGGAGAGATGAAGCAATGGCGGTAGCCGGGCGAGGCCGCCGTCAAGGAAGGAAGAAGCCGAAGCCTAGGAGGCGTCAAGCAGAAGAGGTTCCTCTCTACTGCGACTTCCACCAGGTGGGGGGACATGCCATGGCTGCCTGCCCAGACTTTTGGGAAGCCCGGAGGAGGTTGGCAGCAGGAGAGGCTGGAGGAGAGCAGAGGTGGATAGAGGCCCCTGCCGAGCCACAGGCAGGGCAGGCCGCAGTCGTTCGCAGGAGGAACGAGGATCGGGTCGACCAGGGAGGCCGGGGAGACCTGGGCCAGGGAGGCCGAGTTGGAGTAATCCATGGGGGAGCAGGGCTGGAGGCTTCCCGCAAGGGGAGCCTTCATCAGATCTACCGCAGGAGTGTCGCCTCGACCTCGCAAGCACCACCCCCGATGGAGGAGATTACTTTTTCCGAGGAGGACATGCTAGGGAACGAGAATCCCTTCCATGATGCCCTCGTGATTCAGGCCGCAATGGAGGACTTCACCGTTGATCGAGTTCTGATCGACAACGGTAGCTCTGTAAACGTCATCTTTAAGGGGACGTTTGACGGACTGGGAGTCGAAGCTGCCAGAGTTCGAGCATCTGATGGTCCCCTCTTCGGCTTCTCCGGAGAGAAGAAGGAAGTGGAAGGAGGAGCAGATCTCCTGGTAACACTCGGTGGCACCTCCATCAACTGTCGATTCATCATCGTCGACGCCCCGAGCTGCTACAGAGCCATCTTTGGGAGGCCGATTCTCAACACCTTCAAGGCCGTCCCATCCTCCTACCATCAGTGCTTGAAGTACTGTAAAGGAGACGTCCAGGTGAGGATCAGGAGCGATCCAAGAGCCGCCAGGGAATGCTATCTTACCGCCGTCAGTACCATCAGCTGGATGGCTGACGCGGAGGAGTTCGGGAGAGTGTTGGAGAGCCCGGCCAGGCTGGAGGTGGCAGAGGAAGTGGAAGAAATCGAGGTACTCTCCGCAGCAGGAGTGCCTGGGTTGCTGAAGATTGGCGGGTCGCTGAAGACCGAGGAGAAGATCGAGATGGCGGCGTGTCTGCAAAAGAACGTCGACATCTTCGCTTGGAGTGCCGCCGAGATGCCAGGAGTCGACCCTGAGGTTGCGTGTCATCGCCTCAACCTGGATCCCTCTGTCCAGCCCGTCCGCCAAAAGAAGAGAAGAACCGCCACCATCCTCGCCAAGCCAATTAGGGAGGAGGTTAAAAAACTGCTAGATGCAGGTTTTGTGTCGGAGATCCAGTACCCAGGCTGGGTCTCTAATGTTGTAATGGTGACAAAGGCGGGGGGAGGCTGGAGAATGTGTGTGGATTTTTCCTTAATGAATAAAAGCTGCCCGAAGGATTGTTATCCCTTGCCTCGAATCGACGCGCTGGTTGATTCAGCCGTCGGTTTTTCTGTGATGAGTTTCCTTGATGCGTTTTCAGGATATCACCAGATCCGGATGCATCCCCCTGATTGCCGCGATGTCTCCTTCATCACCGACGACGGCTGCTACAGCTACCGGATGATGCCCTTCGGTTTGAAGAATGCGGGAGCCACCTACCAGCGGATGATGGACCACATCTTCAAGGGGCAAAAGGGGAGGAACCTGGAAGTGTACGTGGACGACCTCTTGATCAAAAGCAAGAACGTCCAGGAACACATAACCGATCTGGTGGAGACCTTTGAAACGTTGAGGAGGTTCAAGATGAGGCTCAATCCGACGAAGTGCGTCTTCGGAACAGGAAAGGGAAAGTTCCTGGGACATCTCCTAACCCCGATGGGAGTAGAGCCTAACCCCGACAAGGTTAAGGCGATCCTAGAAATGCCGTCCCCGAAGACGATGAAGGAAGTCCAAAGGTTGACAGGAAGGCTGGCGGGACTTAGCCGCTTCCTCTCAAAAGCCGGAGAGAAGTGCTCTCCGTTCTTCAAGACGCTCCGCAAAACAGAAAGCTTCGAATGGACCGAGGGATGCGAGATAGCATTCGGAAGGTTGAAGGAGCAATTGACTCAGACACCTCTCCTTCAGAGCCCGAAGGAAGGCGAAGACCTGCTCATCTACCTGGGAGTGGGAGCAGAGGCAGTTAGCTCCATCTTGGTCCGAGAAGAGGGGAGGAAGCAGCTACCCATCTACTATGTCAGCCGGGTGCTGAAGAAGGCGGAACTAAAGTATCCAATCCTGGAGAAGCTTGCCTTCGCCTTGGTGGTGTCGGCGCGGAAGCTCCGGCCTTATTTTCAGGCTCACTCCATCCGAGTGGTAACTGATCATCCTCTCCGCAATATCCTGGAGGGAGTGGAGCATTCGGGGAGGTTGGCGAAATGGTCGGTAGAACTCAGCGAGTTCGACATTTCCTTCTCCCCCCGAGTGGCGATCAAGGCTCAGGCAGTAGCAGACTTCCTGGCTGACTTCTCGGTGGAAGCGGAACCCGGAGAAGAGGTGCTCAACCCAATCCCTTGGAAGATGTTTGTTGATGGAGCTTCGGGCAAAAGTTCTGTGGGGGTGGGCATCGTGCTCGTCAGCCCACAGGGAACAAGGATCGAGCAAGCCGTCGAGATCCTCTTCCCCGTCACAAACAACCAGGCAGAGTACGAAGCCATAGTGGCAGGCTTGCGCCTTGCCAAGGAGCTGGGGATCCGTGATGTCCGGGCTTTCACGGACTCAATGGTGGTCGCGTCGCAAATCCGAGGAGAGTTCGAGGTGCGTGACACCACCCTGCAGAGGTACTTGGTAAAAGTGAAAGGACTGATTGGAGGCTTCCAGTCCTTCTTCGTCGAGCATGTGCCAAGAGAGGAGAACTCGGCAGCAGATCGCCTCGCCAAGTATGGGCCGAGGGCCGGAGGAACTATCACCGAATTATTCCACCCGTCCATTGAGGAGGGAGAGATGATGGAGATCGAGCAACGCCCCTCGTGGATGGATTCCTTTGTGGCATTCCTGGCCAGCGGTCAGCTCCCAGCAGACGAAAGGGATCAAAGAAGGTTTCGGTACAAGGCGGCATACTACCTCCTGCAAGATGGAGAGCTGTACCGTAAAACCATCTCGGGTCCCCTGGCCAGATGCGTTTCTGAAGACGAAGTACCCCGAGTATTGGAAGAGATCCACTCGGGAGAGTGTGGAAGTCATTCTGGGACTCGCACTTTGGAGCAGAGGGTCTTGAGGCATGGTTACTTCTGGCCTACTATCCGAAAGGATGCTGAGGTCTTCTCAAAAAAGTGCCAAAAGTGCCAGCTCTTCGCCCCCCTTCAGTTGCAGCCAGCCCAGCAGCTCCGATCGATCATCTCCCCATGGCCGTTCGCCATCTGGGGGATGGACCTGATCGGCCCTTTCCCTCAAGCAAGCGGTCAGAGAAAGTTCGTTCTCGTCATGATCGACTACTTCTCCAAATGGATCGAAGCCAAAGCTTTGGCCAAGACCACCTCTCAAGTCGTGAAGAACTTCATCTGGGGAGAGATCGTCTGCAGATTCGGGATCCCTCTCGCCATCATCACCGACAACGGTCCCCAGTTTGCCAGCTTGGAGCTAGAAGATTTTTGCAGGCAGCTAGGAACTGATCTTCGATTCGCCTCCGTACATCACCCAAGGAGCAATGGCCAGGTAGAGGCCGCCAACAAGCTGATCATCAACCTACTGAAGAAGAAGGTGGAGAACCTAAGAGGTAACTGGGCAGACCAGCTCCCCTCGGTCCTGTGGGCTTTGAGGACCACTCCTAGCTCAGCCACAGGGGAAACGCCGTTCAAACTCTCTCACGGGTCGGAAGCTCTCATCCCAGTAGAGTTCGAAGTCAGAAGCCCAAGGGTGGTAGCCGCGGAAGACGGAACCGAAGAATGGCGACTAGAGAACGAAGAGGTTCAGAAGCTATCTCTCGACTACATCGAGGAACTCCGAGATTTGGCTTCAGTCAGGCAAGAGGAAATCAAGCGCCGAATGGCGAAACATTTTGACAAAAATGTCCGCCTCAAGCACTTCCAAGCAGGTGACCTAGTCCTGAAGAAGGTGGACGCAGCAGGAAGGTCCGCCGCCGTCGGGAAGCTCAATCCGAATTGGGAAGGACCTTTCATCATACGGGAGGCGCTCCTGACAGGAGGGTACCATTTGCAAAACCAGGAGGGCGAACTGCTTGGGAGCACCTGGAACGGCGATGACCTAAAAAGGTTTTATCCCTAAGGGGAGATGTATATATCCCATCCTTGTAAATTCATTCCTTTTGAATAAAATTTACGTCGCCCTGGAACATGGGACGAGGAAGCTTCCTTCGCATCAATAAAACCTCAAAATAAGGAAGTCAGGTGAAGTCAATCTCCACGCCAGGTTGGGAAACAGGCCTCCGACTTAACCCTCGTAAAAACTCAGAACGGATGATGGGACAGTGCCTCGGGTGTGCGATCCCTTAAGACCAAGCCTCTGCAATGACGGCCGAGATCAGCTCCCCCCTTGCATGTTGGCCGCGGTTCCCACCGACTGCATTTCTCGTCCGACTGTAGAGATTACCGGGAAGAAGTCTGGACGCCGACCTTCCGATTCGGCGAAGAGATGATCGATTTCACTAACTCAGGGGACCCTTGAAAAAAGGTGTCATGTACCCTCGAAAGCTGAAAAGCTCGCAGCAAAGCATTTCATTTTCTAAAGTTACTGTGTTAGATCATATGAGTTATTGTGCCTAAAGTGTGCTTAACTCCCTGCTAAACTCCCTGAGCAACAGGAAGCAGGTCCGATCCACATTCAGCATCCAAGTAGGATGGAGGCCTCGGGATGGTGTGTCCCCTTGGATCTCCCCGACTGCCACTCCCTGCTTGACGTCGTCCTACATCAACAATCACCATCGCGAGTTGGAACACGATATTCCGGCTTAACCCTCGTAAAAACTCAGAACGGATGATGGGACAGTGCCTCGGGTGTGCGATCCCTTAAGACCAAGCCTCTGCAATGACGACCGAGATCAGCTCCTCCCTTGCATGTTGGTCGCGGTTCCCACCGACTGCATTTCTCGTCCGACTGAAGAGATTGCCAGGGGAAAGCCTGGAAGCCGACGTTCCAACGATGAAAAGGACAGGACCGATTTGAACAACTAAAAGAAAGGAGATCTTCCGGCATCCAAGTACCAGGCAAGACCTTGAGAGCACGTGTCCCTCTAAACCCTCTGAGTAGCCTCCACAGTTCAACTCCCTCAAGGGAAGCATTGCAGAAGGCGAGCATGCATGTGCGAGTACCTAGGCGAGTATACATGTGCGAGCATGGAGGAGCGAGTATACATGTGCGAGCATGGAGGAGCGAGTATACATGTGCGAGCATGGAGGAGCGAGCATATAAGTCCGAGTATGGAGGTACACACAACCTCGCCGTAATCCTAAGAGCCTAGCGAGCACTCAATCTCGCTTCGAGCCTAGGAGCCTAAGCGACATTCAGAAAAAGAAGCAAGCACCAAGGAGACAGGCGAGCAAAAACTTTGTCCTTTTCATATGTAAATATTTGATGAATATTACAAAAGAATCTTCAAAGTGTTTACAAAAGGTCGCCGGGCGAGCAAAAAGGGAGCCCAGGCGACTAGGCGTCATCCTCGCCACTAATATCCACATCTGGCTCGTTGTCATCATCTTCGTCATCCTCGTCATCAACATCATCATCCTCGGCACCACTGGAAGGCGGCGACGATGCTCGCAAGGGGGAGGTGGACTCCTGGGCGAGCAACGCCGGGATAAGGTCTCCCACCGTCAATCCCATAGCCTCCGGCTTCAAGAGATCATCTGCCTTCAGCTGATTTAGGATGACCTCTCCTGTTGCTCGCGCGATCTCCCGGCGAATATGGGGCATGTCGTCGCCATGCATCCTGACCTGCTTGACGAACCGATGAGGGCCCGACCCCGCCGGCTGTTGCTCGGCAGGCCGAGTTTCTAGCTCGGCGATGCGGATTTGGGCGGCCTCCAAGGCCGAGCGAGTATCCTCCAGCTCCTTCTCGGCCTGGGACAGTCTCTTCGCCGATTCCAGCTCGGCAGCCTATAGAAGACAAAAAGAAAGAAGGTAAGCTTGACATCGTATAAAGAGGCGAGTATTCCAAAAAGCGCGAAAAGTCGCAAAGACGAAGTACCTCGAACCCCTTGATCCTCTCCGCCATGGCGATCATTTTCGGCCCCTGCACCCTGATCGCCTCCTCGTACATCAGCAGCCGCTTCGCTGTTGAATGTGCGAGCTCGGCAGTTCGCAAGATTGAGCGCGAGGTTTGATGAGCAAGATGCTCGGCAGAGGCCTCCTGCAGCAGCTCGGCGTCAGTACGACTATAGATCGCATGAAGCACATCGAAGGCCTCCCCCTTGTCCTCCCAGTCCTCGGACCAAACGGGGAGGTTCGAGCTCAGAGTCACCTCGTGAGCGCGATCAGACCAGGTCACCAATGGGCGACCAAAGTCGTCCTCGCCACGGGTGCCCTCGTTGAAAAAGGGATGGCTGCTCGGCTCGCCAGCCTCCGAGGGATCCGCCTTCTTGCCCAGATCCCTGTGGGCGACCTCCTTCTTCTGTCTCTTGGGCTCAGAGGCCTTAGCCTTGCCCGTTCGCTTCTTCGAGGTCCCGGCCCCACCACCGGCGACATCCAGATCGTCGCCCCCTGGCGACAAGTCGATTGGGGAGGAGCCCCCAACCTCGCGCGCCGAGGTTCTCGCACCCCCTTGGGCGACAGCGGTCGCCTTCGCCGCGAGAGGAAGAGCATCACGCGGAAGAGCCTGCACGCCTGCAAGAAGATCGAAGATTAGTCGCCAGAACGAAGCCCTAGGGCGAGTATGTCTGATGCTCGCGCGAAAGATACCTTCCCCTGGGCGAACTTCCGTGAGCTCGTCTACTCGCCTCCTCCAAAGTATCACGTCGAAGCGACGATTCCTGAAGCAGGCGAGCAGCTTCATCTGGTCCTCGGTGAGCCAGGGAACCGTGAAGACGTTCTCTGAAGGTTGAATGGGCGAGCTGGAGATGCCCGCGAAGTCGCCCTCAATGGCGACTATCCGCTCGGCCCAGCGATGGTTCTTATTGGAAGTCCCCGCCAGTGTACAGACGTGACTGCACAAGAAGATGACGCCCTCGCCGGTCGCCATGATGGTGAATATTCGCCTAAAGACCGAAAGGTCGAAGACGATGTTCTGCTCCCGAAGGTAGCACAGGAACCCCATGATCATCGCCACTCCGTTGGGATTGATCTGGGCGGGCACTATCCCATAGAACACGAGTATCTTCCGAAACTCGGGCCATATGGGAAGTCGCAGGCCGACCTCGAAGTGTTGGATTGGGAAGATCATCGCCATCTGCGAGGAGGTGTTTAGTCGCTCAGACGGGCGAGGAAGCCTGGCGACATATCCTGGAGTCGCGAACTTGGAGTTGAACTCGTCCAAGTCTTTCTGGTTCATGATCGGCTTCTTGAACGAGCTCTCATCGAAGTTCTTCGCATGGTTAGCTCGCCTGATGGCCGCCTCGTCGATCATCTTGGGAAGAAAGGGAAGGGAGCGAGTATCGTAGAAGGGCGAGGATTGGAAACCGGGAAGATGCTCGCTCAAGGGAGCTAGAGATCGCTAAAGGCGTATTTAAGACTCACCCACCCCCCCCCTATTTATACTAGTCGGTTAGTCTGGCTTGTCGAACACGACGCCGCGAGCACGACTATGGGTGACGAGTATCTAAGAAAAGTCGCCCAAAGTTCAGAGCGCGCCAACCGCCGACCTTCATCTAGCGAATACCTACATCACTGAAACATGAAGAAGCTCGCCAAAATATAGGCGACATTCAAACAGATACTCGGCAAAAGGAGATAGAAGAAAAAGCAAAACAAAAGAGGATCAATTAAAACAAAGACAAGATTGAAGGGCGAGTATTCGATTACTCGGCAAATCAACACTGCTTCAAGTAAATCGTTCAAAAGATTCAAATAATGCTCGCGAGGAGCTACAAAGCTACATGGAAGATAAAGATGAAGAAGAGCAGCATCTAGGGTTGCGCCTGGATGTTCGCCTGGGGATCCTGGATCTGAGGTTGTCGCCCGACCCATCCCAAGCCGCGAGCTCGCCTGAAGTGCTCAGAGGCCACAGACATCGCGTCCTCGCCTTGTCGCAGCTGGTCTTCGATCCTCGCCAGCCTCCCCACCGAGCCCATGCTCGCGCGCATCCCGACTAGCTCGTCATGATGCAGCTGTTGCCGATGCTCGATCCTCGCCACCCTGCGCTCCAAGTCGCTGACAGACTGGAGGCGAGCTTCAGCACCTGACAGGCGAGTATCAAACTCCTCCAGCCGGGATATTCGCACCTCCAAGTCAGTTAGGCGGCGATGGGGGTCACTAGCCGCCAAGCGCTCAACCCGCGACTCCACCTCAGTCAAACGGCGATGAGGTTCGCAGATCGATAGCCGCTCTATCCGGGATTCCAAGTCCAAGATAGCGCGAGTAGCCTTTTCCTGGTACTCGCGGGGAGGGAGCCCAACGGCATCGATCAGAGCTCCCACCGGAGTATGCGCGCGACCTGCGAAAGAAGGCAAAAAGGCCCAGAACTTCAGCAGAATTCAGAAAACAGTGGCGACTATCCGAAGGCAGCGATCAAATACCTGGCCGAGGACTACGCGATCGTCGGCGAGGAGGGCTGCGAGATCGTCGGCGAGGAGAAGACCTTCCTCGGTGTGGGGAGGGAGAATGATAGACGCCATCTCGGCGAGTAGAGTGGTTGCCGGAATGATCCCGGTTGGAGGGCAGGTCCCCTCGACCGCGACCATCTCCTGGTCGCCCTCCACCCCTTGGAGCGAAGAAGGCCGAAGACCCTCCAGTCCCGCCCCTGCGCGAGGACTCCCCCTGGTGGGAAGAGGGAGCAGTTGTGGTAGAAGGACGTTGATCGCCTGGAGGATTCACTGACGGCGGGAGTCCAGGAGGAGGAGGCGGCAGCGCGATCACAGGCCGCTGTGTGTTGCTCGCCGGCTCTGGTCGCGAGTTAGGTGGAGGAGGAGGCGGAGGAGGAGCGATGTTCGCCAGAGGAGCCCCATGCTCGCTCATCGGCCTCTTCTCCACAGAGGAGCTGTGGAGAATCCTTACCGCACGACCACTCCGAGAGCCACCCTCAGGCGAGATCATCGGGGATGATCGCAGCGGTATTGCAGCCAAAGGCTCCTCCCGAGCCTCACTATTCGGCGGATCTACAGATAGTAACAAAGACGTCAGAATGTCGCCGGAAGACAGCATAGATCGAAAAAGGGCGAGCAAGGAGCTCACCTCGGGCAGGGGGAGGGTCCGGTTGGGTGTGAGTTTGGATTTCATCCCTACTCGCCTCCGGGGCGACCTCCGCCGAGAGAGGAGCAGGGGGAGGAGCAGGCGAGAGCCCTTCGAGGCCCAAATCCTCCAGCAGCTGCTGACGCTGCTCACTCAGCGGATCGGCGACGTTCTCCTTAGTCGCCTCCTTTTCTCTCTCTCTCTTCTTCTTCTTCGCCGCCCTTTTCCTCTTCTTGTTCGCGAGGAAGGCGTCTACCTCGGCGTCCAGACGAGGAGGAGGAAGGGGCACGCCGATCAGATTCGCAAGGTCGGCCTGGGCCTTTTTTGCAGCCTCAGCAAAAGCTAGCGACATTGTGAGCGAGTACAGAAAGGTAGTTCCATCAGAGACCCCCCCTCCTTTATATAGAGTCCAGGCGTCGGACAGTCAAGATCCGAGTATCTTCATATACTCGCCAAGGCAGAAGCTCGTCGAATAACGGTTGGATGTTTCTTTCCGAGCAACTACGTTACTCGCAAAGAGCGGGGATTGTGTACAACCCTCATTCTCCGAGGTAGGACCCACTCAAGGCCACGTAGGCAGAGGTCAAAGTCAAAGAGGCAAGACAAATCAGCCAGCAGGAGCGAAAGAAGGTTGGCGAGTATTGGCCAAATACTCGCCAGAAGGGCGACTATGGTCGAAGATACTCGCCGAGTATCCCGTATGTCGCCCCGAAGTGTCCGGCAACCACAGAAGACCTGAGCGAGCAGCAGCAGATGCTCGCCAGATGGGCGACTATGGTCGAAGGTGCTCGCCGAGTATCCCGTATGTCGCCAGGTCAGGGCTGGGCTATAAAAACCCCCCCTACCCCTTGGTTGCCTATAAATAGGACCCCAGGGGTACTTGGATTGGCACCTGTGCTTGAGCTTCTGGAACCCCATTTCCGAATTCTTGAGCCCGCCACCCCTGCTTGCTAGCCAAGCCGGTGCCTTCCTCGTACCTTGCTCGGCCATTCTTTGGTCTTGGAGGGGAAGTCTCTTCGGAGCTTCTGGGTACGTGGTGGGACCTCCCTGCCGCAGCACCTGGGGTCCTGTTTGTTGCTCTTCTAGCTTCTTCGTCGTTGCCAGCCAAGCCATCTCGTCGGGCTGCTGGGCGAGTAGCCTCCGGCTGCATCGGTCCGAATCTTGAGGTCAGGATTTTCCTGGCGTCAACATTACTTATATAGTATATATATAAGTATATATACTTATATATATACTATATAAGTATATATATATATTCTTATATATACTTATATAAATATATATATATACTTATATACATATATATAGTATGCATATATAAGTACATATAAGAATATATATATATATACTTATATATATATAAGTATATACTTATATATATATACATATATACTATAGTATATATATAAGTATAAATAAATAAATATATGTATATATATACTTATAAATATATATTTATATACATATGTATATATAAATATATATAAGTATATATATAAGTATACTTATATATATAAGTATATAGTATATATATATATAGATATATATATATATATATACTTATAGTGTATATATATACTATATATGTTTATATATATACTATATATGTTTATATATATACTTATATATATATACTTATATATATACTTATATATATAAGTATATATATATTTATATATATGTATATGTATATGTATATATATATATAATTATGTATATATACATATATATATACTTATAAATATATATATATATATATATAAGTATATACTATATATATATACTTATAAATACTTATATATATATTAGTATATATATATATATATATATATTTATATACTTTTGTATATTTGTATATATAAGAATATATATATACTCTATAAGTATATATATATACTTATATAGATATTTATATATATGTATATGTATATGTATATATATATATTATATACATACTTATGTATTCATATATATATATATATATATATATAAATTTATAAGTATATTTATATACATATATATATTTAAATATATATATATAATATATATATTTATAAGTATATATATATATATGTTTATATATATACTTATATATATATAAGTATATATATATAAATATATATTTATATACTTATATAGTATATATATTTACAAGTATATATATACTTATATACTATATATATTTATACTTATATATATATACTTATATATATATATTTATAAGTATATATATACTTACGAGTGACAGAAATGGGCCTCCGGCCCTATCCAAGGCGACATTTGTCGTAGGGGTGACATTTGTCATGGTGGGGGGACATTTGTCGTGGGGGTGACATTTGTCGTGGGAGGCAACATTTGTCGTGGGGGCGACATTTTTCACGGGGGACAACATTTGTCGTGGGGTGAGACATTTATATTTTTTGAATCTAAAAAATATTCAAAAGTGTACGAGCTCTCTTTAATAAATTGTCATTTAAATATATATAGTGACAATAGAGTAGAACCCAAGAGGGTTGTCACCTTTGATTTGGCACATAACAGAAAATATATGAACACACGGGAACGTTTGAAACTCTCAAACAATAAGTATATGAATAAAACCATGTGCCTATCTAAGCATCACCATTGAAGTCCAAAATTGGTAATCCCAATGTTTCCCAGCACATAGTGCCAAATATTTACCTAAGGGCCAAACTCATGGCCTCCAATGACACTTTTAACTCAACAAAGAATGCATGCCACAAATTCAAGCAACCACATTTTTAGGGCATCATCACCAACATGAAACCAATTGAGTTGTTAAAGTAGTGAGCCGAAAAGTTAATTTAATATGAAACAAAACTGATACATAATTAAAAACACAATTAGCTTTTATTAGCTTATGTGTCTTTCGAGCATTTAATCAAACACCTTATGAGCATTTTATAAAATAAAAATTTGCAGATCATAAAAAAACAATTTGCCCATGAAATGATAGAGATTCATAGGAGAAATGATAGAGATTCATATACTTATATATATAAATATATACATAAATATATATACATAAATATATATATACTTATATATACTTATATAGTATATATATACATAAGTTTATAAATATATATATACTTATATTATATAAATATATATATATACTTATATTATATAAATATATATATATACTTATATATATATAAGTATATATTTATAAATATATATATACTTATATATGTATATATACTTATATATGTATATTTACTTATACTTATATAAATATATATATATATATTTATATATATAAGTATATACTATATATATACTTATATATATACATATATATAAGTATATATACATAAATATAAGTATAAGTATATATATAAATATATATATGTATATGTATATACTTATACTTATATTTATGTATATATATAAGTATATATATACTTATATAGTATATATATATAAGTATATATATATATATACTTATATAGTATATATATAAGTATATATATACTTTTATATAAGTATATATATATATATATTTATATATATATATAGATATACTTATATATATACTATATATATACTTATAAGTATACTTATATATATATATACTATATATATAAGTATATATAAGTATATACTTATATATACTATATAAGGATATATATAAGTATATACTTATATATACTTATATATATAGTATATATATATAAATATATATAAGTATATAAGTATATATATAAGTATAAATATATATACATAAATATAAGTATAAGCATATATATATAAATATATATATGTATATATATGTATATGTATATACTTATACTATAAGTATATATATACGCTATAAGTATATATGTATATATATATACTTATATATATACTATATATGTATATATATACTATATATAAGTATATATATATACTTATATATGTATATAAACTTATATATACGTATATATAAGTATATATACATATATAAGTATATATATACTTATATATAGTATATATATAAGTCATATATATATATACATATATAGTATATATATATAAGTATATATATATGTATATATATATAAGTATGTATATAATATATATACATATACAAATATACTTATATATGTATATATACTTATATATATATAAGAATATAAATATATAGTATGTATATATATTTATATATATACTTATATATATACATATATATATTTATATAAGTATATATACTTATATATACTTATATATATACTTATATATATATATAAATATATATACTATATAAGTATATATATATATAAGTATATACTTATATATATATACTATATAAGGATATATATAAGTATATATTTATACTTATACATATATAAATATATATACATATACATATACATATATATACATATATATACATATACATATACATATATATAAATATATATATACTTATTTATGTATATATACTTATATATATACATATATATATACTTATATAGTATATATATTTATATATACATAAGTATATATATATAAGTATATATAAGTATATATACTTATATATATATGTATATATAAGTATATATATAAACATATGTATACATACTATATATATTCTTATATATATACTCTATAAGTATATATATATATATTTATATATATATATATATACTATATATAAGTATATATAAGTATATATATAAACATATATACATATATATATACTTATATATATACTATATATGTATATATATATACTATATATGTATATATATATTTATATATACTATATATGTATATATATAAGTATATATATATACTTATATATACTTATAAGTATATATATACATATATATAAATATATATATACTTATATATATAAGTATATATATATATAAGTATATATATATAAGTATATATATATAAGTATATATAAACATATATATATATATATAAGTATATATAAATAAGTATATATAAACATATATATATATATTCTTATATATACTTATATAAATATATATATATATAAGTATATAAGTATATATATATAAGTATATAAGTATATATATATAAGTATATAAGTACATAAGTATATATATAAGTATACATATATATATACTTATATATATAAGTATATAAGTATATATATAAGTATACATATATATATATATAGTTATATATATATAAGTATATATATATATTCTTATATATACTTATATATGTATATATACTTATATATACTTATATATATACATATTTATACTTATATATACTTATATTATATAAATATATATATATACTTATATACATATATAAACTTATGTATATATGTATATATATACATATAAATATATACATATAAATATATACAATATCTATAAGTATATATATCTATATATTTATATATACTTATATATATACATATAATTATATACTTATATAAATATATATATGTGTATACTTATATATATATAAGTATATATATAAGTATATATATTTATATACTTATGTATATATATACATATAAATATATACATATATATATATATATGTATATATATACTATATATATATATAATTTTATAAGTATATATATACATATATAAGTATATATATCTGTATATATAGTATATATATATGTACATATATAAATATACATACTTATATATATAAGTATATATAAGTATATATATATAAATATATGTATACATACTATATATATTCTTATATATATATACTCTATAAGTTTATATATATATATCTATCTATATATATATACTATAATACACATATATATATATACTTATGTATATATGTATATATATATACTTATATACTATATATATTTATACTTATATATACTTATATACTCTATATATTTATACTTATTATATGTTTATATGAATATATATAAGTATACTTATGTATATATGCTTATATACACTTTACTATATAAGTATATATAAATATATATACTATATAAGTATATATATATAAGTATATATAAGTATATATACATATATAAGTATATATATACTTATAAATATATATAAGTATACTATATATATAAGTACATATATATATATGTATATAAGTATATAAGTACATAAGTATATATATATATATAAGTATATATACATATATATTTATGTACTTATATACTTATATATTTATGTACTTATATACTTATATATACTTATGTACTATACTATATATATACATATATAGTATATATATATATAAGTATGTATATATTTATAAGTATATATATACATATATAAGTATATATAAGTATATATACATATATAAGTACATATATATACTTATATATATATAAGTATACTATATATAAGTATATATATATGTATATAAGTATATAAGTACATAAGTTTATATGTATATATACTTATATATAGTATATATATACGTACATATATAAATATACATACTTACATATATAAGTATATATAAGTATTTATATATATAAATATATGTATACATAATATATATATTCTTATATATATACTCTATAAGTTTATATATATCTATATATATATATTTATATATATATACTATACATATAAGTATATATAAGTATATATATAAACAAATATATATAGTATATAAGTATATAGTATATATATATTCTTATATATATACTATAAATATAGTATATAAGTATATAAGTATATAAGTATTTATATATATAAATATATGTATACATAATATATATATTCTTATATATATACTCTATAAGTTTATATATATCTATATATATATATTTATATATATATACTATACATATAAGTATATATAAGTATATATATAAACAAATATATATAGTATATAAGTACATAATATATATATTCTTATATATATACTATAAATATAGTATATAAGTATATAGTATATATATAAATATATTTATATATTTATAAGTATGTATACATACATATATATATATACTTATATATATATATAAATAAATAAATAAATATATATATATATATAAATATGTATATACATATAAGTATATATAAGTATATATATATATAAGGACATATATATTTACATATATAGTAAAGTGTATATAAGCATACATATATATTTATATGTATATATATACAAATATACATAAGTATATAAATATATATATGTATATATATACATATATATACTTATATATATACATATAAGTATATATATATAAGTATATAAATATATATAAGTATATAAGTACATAAGTATATATATATGTATAAATATATATAAATATATAAGTATATATATACTAATAGATATACTATATAAATATATATACTATATAAGTATATATATATACATAAGTATAAATATCAATAAGTATATATATATATACATATATATACATATATAATATATATATAAGTATATATATATACTTATATATATGTATATATATTATATAAGGATATATATAAGTATATATAAATATATACTTATATATAACTATGTATATACTTATATATAAGTATATATGTATATATATTTATATATATAGATATATACTTATATATATACTCATATATATATAAATACGTATATATATCTATAAGTATATATACTTATATATACCTATAAGTATACTTATATATATACTATATAATATATATATAAGAATATATATATAAGTATAAATATATATAGTATATAAGTATATATATACTTGTATATATATACTATATAAGTATATATATTTTTAAGTATACTTATATATATACTTATATATATAAGTATATATAAGTATTTATATATATAAATATATGTATAATTATATACTTATATATACTTATATATATGCTATATATGTATATATATACTATAGTATACTATAGTATATATGTATATATATAAGTATATAAACTATATATATACTTATAAATATATATATATATTTATATATATAGATATATACTTATATATATAAACTTATATATATATATACGTATATATATTCGTATATATATACTTATATAAGTATATACTTATATATACTTATTATATATCTACATATTTATATATATATGTATACTTATGTATATATGTATATATATAAAGTATATAAGTATATACATATAAGTATATATAAGTATTTATATATATAAATATATATATATATATAAGTATATATTTATATATATATACATATATAAGTATATATACTTATATACATAGTATATATATACTATATATATAAGTACATATATATACATATATAGTATATATATACTCTATAAGTATATATATATATTTATGTATATATACTATATATATAAGTATATATAAGTATATACTTATATATATACTATATAACTATATATATAAGTATATATATACTTATATATATATATACTTATATACTATATATATATACTAATATACGTAAGTATATAAATATATATATATGTATATATATAATAAGTATATATACATATATAAGTATATATATAAGTATATATTTATATATATATATACTTTTATATGCATATATACTTATATATGTATATATACATATATTTATATAAATATATGCTTATATATATACTATATAAGGATATATATATAAGTATATATATATACTTATATATATATATACATATACATACATATACATATACATATATATAAATATATATACTTATATATGTATATGTACTTATATACATAGTATATATATATATGTTTATATATATAAGTATATATATATATTAGTATACTTATATATATATATACTTATATATATATACATACATATATATATATCTATAAGTATATATACTTATATATACTTATAAGTATACTTATATATATATACTTATATATATACTATATAATATATATAAATATATATATATATATAAAGTATATACATATATAGTATATTAGTATATATATATATACTTGTATATATATATACTATATAAGTATATATATATATAAGTATACTTATATATACTTATATATATAAGTATATATAAGTATATATATATAAATATATATATATAAGTATATACTTATATATATATACTATATATGTATATAAATATATACTATAGTATACTATAGTATATATGTATATATATATATAAGTTTATATACTATATATATACTTATAAATATATATATATTTATATATATATAGATATATACTTATATATATATAAACTTATATATATACATATATATATGTATATATATATTCGTATATATATACTTATATAAGTATATACTTATATATACTTATTATATATATATATATTTATACTTTTGTATATATGTATATATATAGTATATAAGTATATATATACATACTTATATATATAAGTATATATAAGTATTTATATATATAAATATATATATATAAGTATATATTTATATATATACATATATAAGTATATATACTTATATACATAGTATATATATACTATATATATACTATATATATAAGTACATATATATATACATATATAGTATATATATACTCTATAAGTATATATATATTTATATATATATACTATATATATAAGTATATATAAGTATATATTGTATATATATACTATATAAGGATATATATAAGTATATATATACGTATATATATATACTTATATATATATATACTTATATACTATATATATAAATATATACATAAGTATATAAATATATATATAAATGTATATATATAATAAGTATATATATAAGTATATATTTATATATATATATACTTATATATGTATATATACTTATATATGTATATATACATATACTTATATAAATATATACTTATATATATACTATATAAGGATATATATATATAAGTATATATATACTTATACATATACATATATATACATATACATATACATATATACTTATATATGTATATATACTTATTTATAGTATATATATAAGTATACTTATATATATACTTATATATATACATATATATATACATATATATATACTTATATAGTATATATATTTATATATATATATAAGTATATATAAGTATATATACTTATATATATACATATATACTATAGTATACTATAGTATATGTATACATATATAGTATATATATACTTATACTATATATACGAATATATATATACATATATATATGTATATATATAAGTATATATATAAGTATATATATATATTTATATATATATATATAAGTATATATATATAAGTATATATCTATATATATAAATATATATATATATATTTATAAGTATATATATAGTATATATACTTATATATATACATATATACTATAGTATATATATAAGTATTTATTTATATATATTCTTATATACTATATACACTTATATATACATATATATATACTTATATATATGTATATGTATATGTATATATATGTATACGTATATGTATATATATTTATATATATAGATATATACTTATATATATACTTATATATATACTATAGAACTATACTTATATATATACTATATATAAGTATATATATATGAATATATACGTATATATATCCTTATATATATCCTTATATATGTATATATACTTATATATATACATACTTATATATACTTATATATATACATATTTATACTTATATATACTTATATTATATAAATATATATATATAGGTATATATATACTATGTATATATATACTTATATATATATGTGTATATATATACATAAGTACATATATACTTATATATATATGTATATATATACATAAGTATAAATATCTATAAGTATATATATACTTTTATATATATTTATATATACTTATACTTTTAAATATATATATATACTTATAGATATTTATACTTATGTATATATATACTTATATAGTATATATATTTATATATATATATACTTATATATATAAAAAAATATATACTATATAAGTATATATGTATAAGTATATAAATATATACTTATATATATATTTATTAATACTTATATATATATATAAGTATATATATATACTATATACTTATATACATATACATACTATATAAGTATATATATACTTATATACATATACATACTATATAAGTATATATATACTTATATATATATATTTATATAAGTATATATATACTTATATATATATATTTATATAAGTATATATATACTTATATATATATTTATATAAGTATATATATACTTATATAAATATATATATAAGTATATATATACTTATATATATATATATACTTATATATATATACTATATAAGTATATATATAGTTATATATACATAAATATAAGTACAAGTATATACATATACATATATATATATTTATATATATACTTATACTTATATTTATGTATATATACTTATATATATGTATATATATAAGTATATATATAGTATATACTTATATATATAAATATAAATATAAATATATTTATACAAGTATAAGTATATATACATATATAAGTATATATACATATATAAGTATATATATATATAAATATATACTTATATATATATGTATATAAGTATATATATATTTATATAATACAAGTATATATAAGTATTGTTGGGTTTTGTATCCACAATAACCTTGATTTGTAGATAGTCAACTTTGAACCAAGATTGAATTGTTTGTGTATTTGATATATTTTTCTAGTATTGTTCTTGCAGGATCACTTTGCTAAGTGTAGACCAATGTCAGGTCACAATGGGTCAATAAGCACAGTCTCATGCAATGTAATTCTTCATTGTGTGGGGTATGAGGTTGACTCATGTGTGATCTCTCAATTGGGATACACTTTATGATCAAGACATTAAAGATTCAAAGCTTAAGTGTGCAGCATTGGTCTGAAGACAAAGGAAGAAAGTTTTCTAAGTAAATTTTTCGAGAAGTAAGGATATTTTCCGAGTAGTCCTTCTATGCTCTCGAAAAGTCCTTGTTTATTTTCGAGAAGGGTTGTTTCAGTTGTCTCTCGAGAAATAGTTGAATTTTCCGAGTAGTTATTTGCGTTTTTCGAGAAATCTTTGTGTTCTCGGAAAGTCTTCTTAGTTTTCGAGAAAAGTTCTTTTCCAGTTGATTTCGAGAAGTCTGTCTCAGCTCAGCTTTTGAGAAGTCTTTTATCTCTCGAGAAGTACTTTTGTTTTCGAGAAATCATTGGTTCCTTCGAGAAGCTGTCTCTCTAAAGGTTGTTCTCGAAATTGTTCTGAAGTTTTCGAGAAACTTCCTTTGTTCTCGAGAAGTCTTGTATCTCTCGAGAAGTCCTGTCATATTTCTTTGAATCTCTCTTCTAAAGCTGTTTTTCGAGATCTAGCCAGTTTCTCTCGAGAAGTCGTGGATCTCTCGAGAAGTCTATTTCTATCTTTTCTCGTAAGCTTTGTTTTCCGGTTTTGACGCCAAGTCTTTGCCGTCAATTTGACGTGACGTTTTTCTTCGTTTTAAGGTTTAATCATTAGATCTTCATCTATATATAATGATTGCTCCTTAAGAATAAGAAGTAATGAAGTAATAAAAAACAGAAGATCAGAGTTCGATCATTTTCTCACAAACCCTAATCTGATCCAAGATCGTCGTCAAGTGCCGTGCATCGCCATTGTTGGAGTTCGATCGTGAGTTATCTGATTTCGTCTCCAAGTGGAAGAAAAAGGTCGATCGATCATTGCCTCACTCGTCCTGTTTTCATTGGATCGATCAAGAACTTAGAAGATCTGATTTGTGCCGATTCGATTCTTCTTCTTCAACATCAAGCCGAAGCCATTTCTGTCGCAAGAAGGAAGAAGATCATCTTCAAATTTCTTAGATCTGATCGTGATTCGTTAAGTATTGTTTCAATCTAAATTTACATTTGATTGTAGGAGAGGTTGTTCTCCGAGTTGTAGGAGAGTTATTCTCCGAGTTGTAAGAGAAGGTTATCTCTGAGTTTGTAGGAGTTTGATCTCCGAGTTGTAAGAGTTTTGACTCTGAGGATTGTAGGATCATTCTTGATTCGAGATTTAGTGAAGTAGTCAAGTCTAGCTGTGGTGCTAGATTGGCGAGGCCGGCAAGTGGAGTACCCAAGAACGGGGAACCACTATAAATTTCTTGTGTCGTCTGTGATTGAGATTTGCATTCTGTGCGTTCTTTATTTTCAAGATTTTCATTTCCGCAAAAGACGCAATAATCACCTATTCACCCCCCTCTAGGTGATTTTGGTTGGCAACTAGATATTACAATTGGTATCAGAGGTAGGTTGTTCGTATTAAGGTTAACACCTTGAACAAGATCTATCCATTCTAGTTACCTGCAAATCATGGAAAAGTGCAAGGAATCGTCTTCATTGAAATTGCCAATATGCACTAAGGCTAATTTTCCTATGTGGAAAGAAAGAGTCAGATTTTATATGGAAGCCGCAGACCCGAGAATCTTCCAAGTCGTGGAAGAAGGACCTCATGTGCCTATGACCGCTTCTACTATTGATCCAACCTTAAGAGTTCCAAAGAAAATGATGGACTTAACAAAGGATGAGATTGCACTCGTTGCTTTGGACAAAAAGGCAAAGAACATAATTGCCAGTGCAGTGGATGATTCAATGTTGCAAAACTTAATTCACTGTAATTCTGCCAAAGAAATGTGGACGTCTTTAATAGTCCTTATGGAAGGTACTGAAGAAGTAAGAGATGACAGAAGATCTCTTTTGAATCAAGAGTACGAGGCTTTCAAGCAGAATAAAAAGGAGTGCATTGCCGATGCTTATGAAAGATTCTTCAAGATAGTAAACGGCCTAAGGAATTATGGTCGGGAATTTACTAATGGTGAACTAAATGACAAATTCCTGCGATCCCTAACGAAAGACTGGGATAGCAAGATAGTTGCAATCAGAGAATTTGGGAAGTTACCAAATCTAGACCCTCAGAATCTGTTTGGGAAACTATTATCCCACGAGCTACAAATGAACATTCGAAAAACAGAAGAAGATGGGAATAGAGCTTCTAACAAGGAAAGGACCTTGGCCATGAAAGCCGAAAGCTCCAGAAAAACAGAGCTTTGTCTCCAGTTAGAACACAAGAATCTGATGATGAAAATGAATCTGAAGCCGGCTCCTCCAGTTCTGACATGTCTAATGGAGAGTTTTCTCTAATATCTCGTCAGTTTAAGAAATTGTTAAACAAAAGAAGACACATGAAGAATAAGTTTTCCTCTGACAATAGACATTCTCGACGTGATGGTGATTATCACAAAAAGAGCTCTAGCAATCATGACAGGTATAAATCTAAAACTGGTAAACATATTTCTTCTGATATAGTTTGCTATTGTTGCAATAAGCCAGGGCACATGATTGCTGAATGCCCTTATAAAAAGAAAGAGGGCGGAAGAAAAGAAGAAAAGAAATCCACCCACAGGAAAAGGAAGACTGAAAAGAGTCTAGTCGCTAAAAAGAATAAAACTTTAAGCGACAGTGACTCGGAGAAATCAAGTAGTGAAGAAGAAGCCTACTTCGGGCTAATGGCTATGACTGATGAAGAAGAAGAACCTCCATATACTGGGAAGGTAAATTCTCACACCGCCTTATCTGATTCTGATCAAGCTCCAGATGAGCAAAAGGATTATCTCTCAGATAATGATTCTGACCTCATGACCTAATACACTGAAATGCTTAAAAGTTTTGACAAATGCCATAAGGTAGTCAAAATACAGGCCAAGGAGATCATGTCTCTCAAAGAAGTGGAATCTAATTTGAGAAAGGAAGTTGAACAACTTTCTTCCTTCAAAGAGGAAAACCAAGTCTTGAAAGACAAGATCAAAAGTTCAGATGAGCTCCTTGATCAGAGAGAGAACTCCATCAAAGTTTTGGAAGAACAGCTAGCCGCTGAAAAGAAGCCAGTTGAAAAGTTTTCACAACCGAAAACCATTCTTCCAATCATTGATAGATTCTCTGCTAAAGCAAGTGGAATAGGTCATGTGGCTGGACCTAGTAATTCTTCTAAGGGCATCCATGCCAAAAAGAATAATAAGGTTGCTATGAAAGCCACCGCCGAAGAGAAAGGGAAAGCCCATCAAGATCAAGTGACATTTAGGAAAGTTATCTTTCCTACAAATAATTATGATCTGGAAAGCTCCTATGGTCATTTGACAAGACCAGTTAACTTTGGACCTGTCATTGACTACAAGGGGTGGACTCGTCCTAGAAACTTTGGCGCAAGTGTATTCAAAGCACCTTATGAAGAGATCAATCTGAAAGATTATGGTCCTTATGTTCATGGTCCAAGTGCTAAGAGAGCACCAATAGTAAAAACTGTTGCACCTAAGTCTAATGAGACATTCACACCTTGTGTATGTTGTACCCATGAAGCATCCTCTTGCAAGAGTAATGCTCCTGCCAAAGCTATCATTCAAAAAGTAAAGCAGTAAAACACAAAACTAAGGTACAACCGATTTAACTGTTGGTGTTGCGGCAAAATAGGTCACTTTGCCGTAGATTGTTGGTTCAATTCTACATATTCCAAAAGACCACAAGTTAACAATGTAAGAAAGACTGCTCGAAATGTAAATGTTCCTCATGGTGCTCAACTAACAAGGGACCAAGGACCCAAAGTTGTTTGGGCTCCTAAGGCAAAATAATTTGTTTCTGCAGGTATGTCCAAAGGCCAACAAAAATCCTATCTGGTATTTGGACAGTGGTTGTTCTCGGCATATGACCGGAACGAGAAGTCTTTTGCAAAATTACATTCCAATTGAAAACGGTCCAAAAGTTATATTTGGCGGATGTGACAGAGGGATAACAAAAGGCTATGGTATGATTTCTAACGGTAATGTATCCTTTTCAGATGTAGCTTATGTGGAAGGATTAGAACATAATCTGATAAGCATAAGTCAACTTTGTGACAAATGATACATAGTTGATTTTCGTAGAGATAAATGTTTGATAAAATCGGCAGAAAATCTAGAAACATTTATCAGGCAGTCGTTGTAGAAATATGTTCTGTTTAAACTTTCTTTGTTTATCATCTTCTACACCAGTGTGTCTTTTAGCAAAAAATAGTGCATCTCTTGCTGACCAATGGCATAAGAGATTAGCACATATAAATTTCAAAACTATAAATAAATTATTTTCTCAAAACTTAGTACGTGATGCGCCAAATATTAAGTGCATTAAAGATCGACCTTGTCATGCTTGTGTAAAAGGCAAGCAAACAAGAGCTACCTTTAAGAGCATCTTAGGCAAAGATTCTACTAGGTGTTTATACCTACTTCATATGGACTTATTTGGTCCTTTGCAAGTTAGAAGTTTAGGAGGTAAGTCTTACACATTTGTTATTGTAGATGATTACTCACGTTTTGCATGGGTATTCTTTCTAAAACACAAGTCAGATACGTTTGACATTTTCACCAAGTTTGTCAAGCAAATCCAGAACGAATTTGAATGTTCGGTAGTCAAAATCAGAAGTGATCATGGAACAGAATTTGAATCTGGAGCTATGACAGATTTTTGTGAAAGTCTAGGTATCTTTCATGAGTTTTCCTCTCCTCGAACTCCACAACAAAATGGGGTAGCTGAGAGAAGAAATAGAACACTCATTGAGGCTTGCAGAACGATGTTGAGTGACACTTCTCTACCCGAATATCTTTGGGCTGAAGCAGTCAACACTGCATGCCATGTGCAAAACAGAGCACTCATAAACAAAAACCATGAAAAGACTCCTTATGAACTACTAAAAGGGAAGAGACCAACCATCTCTTATTTTAGAATCTTTGGTTGCAAATGCTTTGTACTTAATAATGGAAAGCATTACAAAACCAAGTTTAGCGAAAAGAGTTTTGAAGGTATTTTTGTAGGCTATAGCAGCCATAGTAGAGCTTATAGAATATTTAATAAGAAAACCCTGGTTGTAGAAGAGTCTATTAATGTTGTATTTGATGAAACGAGCATGCTACCTAGCAGCTCTTCTAGTGCTTCTATGGAAGGTACAGGTTCAAAGACACAAGATATAAGCTTGGATGAGCCAGTCAAAGTTGATGCTCAAACCTTCATCAAGATCTCTTCCCCAATCACAAATGAAGAAGAAGATCATTATGATGAAGAACCAGTACAAGTGGAGGAAGACATTCAAGTAGCAAATGATGCTCCAAATGTTCAAACTGATGCAAGGAACCTTGAGTTCAGACACATGAGAGATCATCCTATTGATCAAATCATAGGAGATCCTCAAGTCGGAATTAGAACAAGAAGAGGTACTACTAACGAAAATATGCATTTAAGTTTTCGTTCACAGGTTGAACCGAAGAAGTTTCAAGAAGCAAATGAAGACCCCCACTGGATAATTGCAATGGAAGAAGAATTAAATCAATTCAAGCGTTGCAAGGTGTGGACACTAGTTCCAAAACCAAAGGATAAAAATATTATTGGAACAAAGTGGGTTTACAGGAACAAGTTGGATGAGAATGGAACGATAATAAAGAACAAAGCCAGACTTGTAGCAAAAGGTTATAGACAGGAAGAAGGGATCGACTTCGATCAAACTTATGCTCCGGTAGCAAGACTTGAAGCAATCAGAATGTTCTTAGCCTTTGCTGCATTCAAAGGTTTCACCGTATACCAAATGGACGTTAAGTCAGCCTTTCTGAATGGTAACATAAAAGAAGAAGTATACGTTGAACAACCTCCAGGTTTTGTAGATTCTGAACATCCTAATTATGTTTACTTATTACAAAAAGCTTTGTATGGGTAAAAACAAGCTCCTCGAGCTTGGTATGAGACGCTGTCTAATTTTCTTCTTGAGAACAAGTTCACAAGAGGAAAGATAGATAAAACATTATTTCTTAGGGAAGTAAAAGGCAAGATTTTGCTAGTGCAAATCTATGTCGATGACATCATTTTTGGCTCTACCGACGACAATCTTTGCACAAAGTTTTCAAAACTTATGCAAGGAAAGTTTGAAATGAGCAGTATGGGAGAGCTAAAATATTTCTTAGGACTTCAAGTGAAACAATCTGAAGATGGAATTTTCATCTCACAGACAAAATTCACTAAGGAGTTGATCAAGAAATTTGGATTGGAGAGTGCAACCTCTATGAGGACTCCAATGAGCTCAGCTATGTCTCTGGACAAGGATGAGAAAGGGAAACCTTTTGATGAAACCAAGTACAGAAGCATAATTGGCTCTCTGCTCTACCTTACTGCTAGTAGGCCTGACATAATGTTTTCTACATGTGTTTGTGCCAGATTTCAAGTGAACTCTAAGGAATCTCACTATACCGCTGCAAAGCGAATTTTGAGATATCTTAAAGGTACACCAAATCTTGGCTTATGGTACCCAAGAAGTAATGATAGCGAGCTAATTGGTTATTCAGATGCAGATTTTGCAGGAAGTAGAGACGACAGGAAAAGCACTTCCGGAACATGCCAATTTCTCGGAAGAAGGCTTATCTCCTGGAGCAGCAAGAAGCAAAATTGTGTTGCAATCTCAACAGCCGAATCAGAATATATTTCTGCAGGCAGCTGTTGTGCACAGCTTCTTTGGATAAGGAATCAACTTCAAGATTATAATTTGAAGATAAAGAACATTCCAATGTTTTGTGACTCCTCTAGCGCAATTGCTATAACAAATAATCCAGTCTCACACAGTCGGACAAAGCATATTGAATTAAGATATCATTTCATCCGAGAGCATGTGGAGAATGGGGATATCAACTTAAGCTATGTCCCCACGGATAAGCAAATTGCAGATATATTCACGAAGCCGCTGGATGAGACCAAGTTCTCTTTCTTCAAGACGGAACTTGGAATGCTCAACATGGAATAATGGTCAAACAAAGGAGAAGAGAAGGAGATAAGTGAATTTTCTTAAGTTTTATATTATTTCTTTATGTTATAAAATGAAGCACAGGTATATCATTTGGAAAGAAGAAAAATCAGAGAAGGACAAACCAAGTCATCATTAAACTTCTCGAGAAATGAAGTTAATATCTCGAGAAATGACTTGCTGTTGAATGAAGATAAAAGATTTCGGAAAAATTGACATCATCTCTCGAAAAATGAATTCACACTTCTCGAGAAATGGGTTATCCCTCGAGAACTTTAATTATCTTTCGGAAGAAGATCGGCAAAGTTCAGAGACTTTTCGAGAACTTCAACAACCTCTCGAGAAATGTCTTATACTTTTCAAAATCATTAATTTCAATTTTCGAGAATTCGAAGAGCCAGGTACGCGTGTATGTTATTTACTTTAAATTAATGGTCACATCAAAACCAAACTATAAATAGAGTCTCGAAATGAATTAAAAGGTCACGCGAGGTTCCTTCATTTCCTCTCGAAAAGCGCCGTCGGTTCATCTCCTCTTACGCAAAATCGACGTTCGAGCTCGCCTTCAGACGGATCTTCTCTAGCTCCAGCCCTCATTTCAAGTTCTCCTCTCGATTAATGGCTCATTCAGGAAAACCTAAGATCGGCATAGGCAGTGAACTTGTGCGAGAAGGTCTCCAGTCAATTTCAGATGAGTTTCAAAACCTCTTTTATCTTCTAGATGCAGCAGGACTGTCATTCGTACTAGAACATCAATGTCGAATTCTATTTCAAGAGGTAGAGGATCTGTTTATCAATGTAAAAGTTCACAAAATCAGAAATAGGATGAAATCAGTGGTTAGAAATTTCAAAATCAAGATTAATCCAAAATCCCTTTCCAAGTATTTGAAAATTCCTTTGATAGAAAATGAGGACTCTCTAAGTAATGAGGATTGGGCTCATGCCCTAATGTTTTGTGGGTTGGATAAAGGAACATCAGAATTAATAAGCCAACTGTAGATGCAGGTCTCCAGGGGGAGCACATTTCTCTAGCTCAATCTGTTCCAGAGTATGAAGCTCCAGCTCCACCTCCAGTTCAGCAACACAGCTCAGTTCCAGATCCATCTCCAGCTCCACAAGACTCCATTCCTTCAGCAGAACCAAGTCTCCCTCCTTCACCAAACACAGTTCTTTCTCCATCAGCTCAGGATCCATCAGATCAAGTTCCTTTCAAAACTCCATCCATCCCAGATGATCAAGTTTTGTCAGATACTCCTATGGAAGATACTTTTCTTTCACAAGAACAAGTGGATCATTTCTCACATCCTCCAGCTATAAATGAAGACAGAGTTCATTCCACCATAGCAGATGTGGTAAGTGAAATTCTTAAGGGTGCTGATGATGTGCTTAGCACTAGTGACCACATGGGTGGGTCAGGGGCAGACTTTGATTTTGCTCAAGAAAAAGATGATGCTTCAGTGCATGATTCATCTCCTCCCCCAGTACATATTGAGGGGGAGCAAGAGCCTTGCTTAGAAACAAACAAGGATGCTCAGGACAAGCTTGTTGTTTTATCTCCTGTGAAACTACAGAGTTCAGTTGTTCTTGAAGATATCCCAGAAGAAGTTCTTCCTCCTCCTCCTCCTCCATCTCTTTATGATGAAAGTACAATTCTTGGTAAAGTTGAACTTATGCTTCAAAGACAGTGCCAAAATAGATTACTCCTTCAAAGAAGTTCATGCAAGAATATCTGATGTTGAAAAGGAAATGTCAAAGAAGTTGAAAGAATTCAAAACTAGTTCAGATCAACTAAAAGAGGTTGTTATTCAGGGAGGAAAGGCTATTGATCACACCATAGAGGGTGTAGCCACAGTGTTAGCTGAAGTTATTCAAGTCAGAAAAACTCAAGAAAACATGGCTTCAAGGGCTGAAGATAATACTTTCAAAGTTATTGATGAAGTTGGCCAGTTTAAGGAGTCTATTCTCCAAACCCTATCTGTAGAAGTCAGAAAGGGGGAGGACAGTTTAACTGAGAAGATGACTGGGTTGATAGATCAAACTCTTTTTGATTTTCATAAGCATTTGATCAATAAGTTTGAGCAGTTGTCCCAAGGTGTCCAAAAGCAGGTCAATGAGTTAAAAGATTTCACTTCTAATACTGCTGTTTGGCTCCACCATGAAATCTTTCCTGATTTGGGTATTGACCCTGCTCAACCTCCTCCAAGTTTTGATCAAGCTCAATCTGATGCTCCTCAATTTTCTCCAAGGCCAGCAGAGCAGTTTGATGTTATTCCTTTAGTAGAAACTCACTCCGCAATGCATTATTCAAGAAAAAAGAAATATGGTGATGGACCTTCTGCAAGCAGATCTGTTCCTGGCTCCAGCTCAGCAGGTTCTGGTAAAGCAGTTGCAGATGAAGCAAAGGCTTATCCAGAAGTTTGGAGTCCAGTGTCAAAGATTATCATTCTTGACTCTCTCAAGCTTGTAGAAGAAGGAAATGTGAAACCTTCTGATCTGTACAACACTTCTGAATGGAAAAAGTATGAGACAAGCCAAATCAAGAGAAGAATCCATTTCAAGAATTATGGGTACAATAATCCAACAGCTCCAGAAGCTCCTCCTAAGTATCATCCAAAGCCATATGTTTATTTTGAAAGGCAAGAAATGTTGAGAAAGCAAAAGGCAGATATCTGAAGTCAAGTTTTCTTTGAAGATCTTTAAAACTTTATTTCTATATGCCTGTGTGAACTTTAATTCATTAGACAATCTTAAATCTAAATATAGTTTTTGATTTTGATGTGACAATCATGTTCTTATATTTAAATATTGTTGTAAATATTCTTTCCAGTATATCTTTTTATATTTGTTACAATTCATCTTGGTAAGTAGGGTTCTGACTTCTACAAATAGGGGGAGATTGTTGGGTTTTGTATCCACAATAACCTTGATTTGTAGATAATCAACTTTGAACCAAGATTGAATTGTTTGTGTATTTGATATATTTTTCTAGTATTGTTCTTGCAGGATCACTTTGCTAAGTGTAGACCAATGTCAGGTCACAATGGGTCAATAAGCACAGTCTCATGCAATGTAATTCTTCATTGTGTGGGGTATGGGGTTGACTCATGTGTGATCTCTCAATTGGGATACACTTTATGATCAAGACATTAAAGATTCAAAGCTTAGGTGTGCAGCATTGGTCTGAAGACAAAGGAAGAAAGTTTTCTAAGTAAATTTTTCGAGAAGTAAGGATATTTTCCGAGTAGTCCTTCTATGCTCTCGAAAAGTCCTTGTTTATTTTCGAGAAGGGTTGTTTCAGATGTCTCTCGAGAAATAGTTGAATTTTCCGAGTAGTTATTTGCGTTTCTCGAGAAATCTTTGTGTTCTCGAAAAGTTTTCTTAGTTTTCGAGAAAAGTTCTTTTCCAGTTGATTTCGAGAAGTCTGTCTCAGCTCAGCTTTCGAGAAGTCTGTCTCAGCTCAGCTTTCGAGAAGTCTTTTATCTCTCGAGAAGTACTTTTGTTTTCGAGAAATCATTGGTTCCTTCGAGAAGCTGTCTCTCTAAAGATTGTTCTCAAAATTGTTCTGAAGTTTTCGAGAAACTTCCTTTGTTCTCGAGAAGTCTTGTATCTCTCGAGAAGTCCTGTCATATTTCTTTGAATCTCTCTTCTAAAGCTGTTTTTCGAGATCTAGCCAGTTTCTCTCGAGAAGTCGTGGATCTCTCGAGAAGTCTGTTTCTATCTTTTCTCGTAAGCTTTGTTTTCCGGTTTTGACGTCAAGTCTTTTCCGTCAATTTGACGTGACGTCTTTCTTCATTTTAAGGTTTAATCATTAGATCTTCATCTATATATAATGATTGCTCCTTAAGAATAAGAAGTAATGAAGTAATAAAAAACAGAAGATCAGAGTTCGATCATTTTCTCACAAACCCTAATCTGATCCAAGATCGTCGTCAAGTGCCGTGCATCGCCATTGTTGGAGTTCGATCGTGAGTTATCTGATTTCGTCTCCAAGTGGAAGAAAAAGGTCGATCGATCATTGCCTCACTCGTCCTGTTTTCATTGGATCGATCAAGACCTTAGAAGATCTGATTTATGCCGATTCGATTCTTCTTCTTCAACATCAAGCCGAAGCCATTTCTGTCGCAAGAAGGAAGAAGATCATCTTCAAATTTCTTAGATCTGATCATGATTCGTTAAGTATTGGTTCAATCTAAATTTACATTTGATTGTAGGAGAGGTTGTTCTCCGAGTTGTAGGAGAGTTATTCTCCGAGTTGTAAGAGAAGGTTATCTCTGAGTTTGTAGGAGTTTGATCTCCGAGTTGTAAGAGTTTTGACTCTGAGGATTGTAGGATCATTCTTGATTCGACATTTAGTGAAGTAGTCAAGTCTAGCTGTGGTGCTAGATTGGCGAGGCCGGCAAGTGGAGTACCCAAGAACGGGGAACCACTATAAATTTCTTGTGTCGTCTGTGATTGAGATTTGCATTCTGTGCGTTCTTTATTTTCAAGATTTTCATTTCCGCAAAAGACGCAATAATCACCTATTCACCCCCCTCTAGGTGATTTTGGTTGGCAACTAGATATTACAAGTATAAATATGTATATATATAAGCATATATAAGTATATCTACATATATATATATAAGTATATATAAGTATATATATATATACTTATATACATATATATATATAGTTATATACTCAATATATATTTATATATATACTTATAAAGTATATATATTTATATATATATAAGTATATATATATATGTATATTTAAGTATATATACATATATAAGTAATATCTATATATATAAGTATAAATAAGTATATACTTATATATATATACTATATAAGTATATATATGTATATTTATATAAGTATATATAAGTATATATAGATATAAGTATATATATATAAGTATATATACTTATATATATACTTATATATAAGTATATATATATATACGTATATATATAAGTATAAATATGTATATATATATAAGTATATATATATATTTATATAATTATGTATATATGTATATATATACATATAAATATATATATATATATATACTATATAAGTATATATAAGTATATATATATTTATATATATATATTTATAAATATATATATATAAGTATATATAAATATATACTTATATACATATAATTATATATATAAGTGTATATATATATAAATTATATATATATACATATATATTTATAATTATATAGTATATATATTTATATATATATAAGTATATATCTATATTATATAAAGAAATACTTAAAGGAGCATCTGAAGTAGAATTATGTCCATTCATCAAATTATAGCCGCATGATCAGCGCCGTTGGATGAAGGCCGTCCGTCCGATCAAAAAAAATCCTCTCTTCAAAACAGCGAAGCCCTAAAACCATGCCCGCTTCTTAGCACTCACGAAAACATTTCATCTCACTGACGCCTGCTCCCCCTTGCGAAAACTTCCCGCTCCCTCCTTGCGTCCGTAGGATCAACAATGCGGCATTCCCTTTAAAAACTTCTCCCGTAATTCCCTAACTCCTACTGCTCTTCCTCGCCTCCACACGCTCGCCTCCCCGAGAGCTCGGCTATACGATCGCAACTCATTTCTCCACTCTCGCCTCTTCGCTCCATGTTGCATGCCCACCTCTGAATCCCGGTCGAGGCCTTCTCCTCGGCATCCTCCGTCGTCGCATTTGCAAGCACATCCTTCCAACTGCAAGAAAGCCTCCAAACACCCAGGTATGCAAAAAGAAACAACATATTATTTCATATCTCTCCAAAGTGGCGCGAGCTTCTTCTCAGTTCTCCTGAGAAAAACAATCCAGTTTTCTTCAGTTTCAGAAAAAGCTGCAAGGTCTCCTCCGATTACATCCCTGCAGATCCACGATTCGTTGATACAGTCACGACTTCCATCACCCACTTCTTATTTCCGGATCTTCAACTCTTACTACCTATCGAGCTACACTGTCGGGCATCAGACCAACACCAGATAAAGAGGAGTCTGGTTTCGGAGGTAGATACAGTCACGACTTCCATCTTCCAACTTCTTCTTTTTGGATCTGCTCTTTGTTGTACTCCAATGAAACATGCATGCAACGTGTACGAGTTAATGCTTCAAAGAAAACTAAACTACATCTTATTATTTGTACCACACAACATTTTAACATCTTCATTAGGAACTGATGTTATAGTTGGCAGTATTAACCCATTAGGTTGCTCTCGATATAAAATACATTTTACATGAACATATTTCTATTCCTACATCTTACTCTGCCCGCCTGTTATTTTTCTGTTCGTCAATTGCTGGCAGATACCACATTCCTCCACTCCTACTTCGCTAGCTGGAGCTCTACCATTGCATGTCCTTCACTTCGGGATCTTTTGTTTCGAGGTTTGGTTTCTACTATACCAAATGAATGAATTTTTGTTTATTATTTCATTTTGTACTGTATAAATCCCCCCGCAATATATAGTACTGGAATGCATTTCGGATGCTAAAGTGAACACATCTTTTATATGCCTCCTCAAGTTTTACTCAAATTAATTTGACCTTTAATAACATGTTTTTGCAAGGTTATTATTTTGGAAATGCTTTGATTTAATGAGATAAGTGCATTCAGAGATTTTTGACATAAATTTAAAGTTAGCATTTCATCTGAATCACTTAATAAGTTTTGAAATGCTACTGAAACCAAACATTTTTTAAGCGCCGGACTCGTGAGCGAAGGATTCCGTGAAACATGTTTGATGTAACTCAAAACATGTTTGAAGTTACTTGCATTTCAGATTTGCTCAAACATGCACCATGTCTGTCGTTACTTGCTAAATAAAATGCAAGTAACGACTTCCAGATAAAGAGGCGTCTGGTTTTAGAGGAAGATACAGTCATAGCTTCCAGCGACACATCGATTTAACTGTTCCGCTTGAATGTGGGCGAAGCCCGCAATGACGCATCAATCTGGGGTAGGCGAAGCCCGCGGCGACGCATCGATTTGGGGCGGGCAAAGCCCGCCGATCAGGGGATGGGTACTGTCGCACGGGTCACGGGGGGCCCCCGTGCACTGTCACTCGTAATTATATATATATAAATATATATACTTGTATATATATACTTGTATATATATACTTGTATATATATACTTGTATATATATACTTGTATATATATACTATATAAGTATACATATATATACTTATAAATATATATATATATATACAATATATATAAGTATACAGATATTATATAAGGATATATATAAGTATGTATTTATATACTTACATATATACTATATAAGTATATATATATTCTTATATATATATTTATTTATATGTATATGTATATGTATATATATGTATACTTATATACTATACATATTAGTATACATATATATATACTTATATACTATATATATACACATATATATACTTATATACAATATATATTTATACATATATATACTTATATATATATAAATATATATAGTATATATACTTATATATATACATATATACTATAGTATATATATATAAGTATATATATACATACTTATATATACTTATATAGTATATATATACATATATATATGTATATATTTATATGTATATATATACATAAGTATATAAATATATATATATATACATATATATACTTATAAGTATATATAGGTATATACATATATATATACTTATATAGTATATATAAATATTCTTATATATATATTTATAAGTATATATGTATACTTATATACATATATATATATATATAAGTATAAATATATATAGTATATAAGTATATATATATAAGTATAAATATATATAGTATATAAGTATATATATATATACTTATATACTATACATATTTATACTTATATATATATACTTATATATATATATTTATATATATGTATACTTATATATATATACTTATGTACTTATATATATACTTATATATGTATATATACTTATATATATATACTTATATATTGTTTGCCCGGAAAACCCGAGACCTCACTTCTTAACCAGAATCAGCCTTCCCAGCAGTCTCAAGTTTGTGAGACCGTCCAGACCGGTTCTTTTTGCCCAGCCGACAGCTCCTACCTCGGCGGTCTCAAATCTGCGAGACCGCGTGGACCACTCCTCGCCAGTCCCAAAACCTGCTTAAGTATCAGGCGGTCAAGCTTCAGTCAGATCGCGAGACCGGGCGGTCTGATCTACTTTCCCCTTTTTGTTATTTGCACTCCCTCTCTCTGCCCCGGCTCTCCCGGGAAGCCCGTAATTTTTGGATCTGCCCATTCGGGCAGCCTCCGCGTCTATAAATAGAGGGGTAGGGGTACCTGAAAAGGGACTTTTGGACTTCGAGCCTCAGCTTACAGCCTGTGTAAGCGGTCTCAAAATCTGTCACTTTTTTATCTCGGATCCTGCTCCGTTTCTAGTCCCACTTATTTCACTCTCCAGAGGTTTATGCGAGTAGATTTTCTCTTCTCGTTTTTCCTCTCTCATCTCTCATCTTAAGTAACCTGCACTCCACAGTTCCCTCCAACCTTCTCTTAGTGTGAGTTTTGGAGGTACATTTTTTTGTACCAACAGAACGAACACGCGACCTTCAGATCGGAGTGTCCAGGTGAATTCTGCAGACTTCGAGATGGCAGACCGCAGGATGCGAGTTCGCCGGTCTTCTAGTGGTCGACCTCCCATCGATTCTGATCCTCTAAAAGCCCTCGAGCGTCGTTTCGAGTTACGTGTTGCGCAGGCTCTCCGGGAGGCCGCTCGAGCTCGACAAGAGGTTGCCCAGGCTCAACAGGAGATCACGCGATCCCAGCAGGAGATCACGCGATCTCAGCAGGAGACCGCTCGCGATCGTCAGGAGATCGTTCGAGCCCAGCAGGAGACCGCCAAGCAGATGGAGACCATGGGTCAAGTTCTGGCGGCGATCTCCCAAAGGATTCTACCCCAGCCCGGTCAGGCCGCCACACCTGACCGCTTGGCCAGCGATCACCCCTCCGACCACGTAACCCCTCAGCCTGTAGCTCCTCTGTGGTCTCAGCAGGAGGAGTTCACAGCCCGCCAAGGTTCTTTCAGAGAAGTAGCTCAGGGGCCTCCAGCCCGGACCCTGAACTTCCAAGAGGATTATGCTTATCCTCAGGCTCCTGCTGATCCTCTTTCCACTCCTTTTCCTCCCCCTTTTTTGCTGCTTTCCCTGCTTCGTTTTCTGATCCTATAGGTAAAGTTGAGGCGGAAGAGCCCTCGCCTTTCTTTGATAGAATTCGCCGGGAAGCAATTCCCCACGGCTTCAGAGAACCCCGTCTCCCCACATTCACTCAGGAGAGTGACCCAGTTTCGCATCTCCAGGTCTTTGAGTCAGCTGTTGCTCTTAGAACCATTTCAGATGCAGTGAGGTGTAAACTGCTAATCACCTCCTTTGATGGGCCTGCCATGGAGTGGTTTTACAAGATTCCCTCCCAGTCCATATCGAGTTTTGCCATCCTGAGGCATGAACTCCTTCTGAGGTTTGCGACAACAAAGAAAAGGAAGAGTGGTCCTGCGATCCTCTTCAAGATCAAGCAGGGGGACAATGAGGCGACATCTCGCTTCATTGATCGTTTTCAAAAGGAGATTCTCGGGATCAGGGATGTGGAACATGCTCTATACATGGCTGCATTGATCAACGGTTTGCAGGAAGGCCCGCTTAAGTTCGAAGTTACTACCAGGGAGCCTAGCACTTACCAAGAGCTGATCAACATCGCAAATCGCTACATAGAAGGGGAAATCAACAACCCCGCCTATGTCTCTAATTTAACTAGCAGGTCTGTCCAGAAGGGCTCTGCGGGATTCTATCCGGCTCCGCTGTAATCCAAATCGAACCAAGAGTTCCCTCTTCCCGCCCCGAAGAGGGGAAGGAACTTCCGCAACAACCGTTTAAACCAGGGGAATCAACCTTTCCAGCATAAAGGGCCCCTGATGCCGAACCCTGTCGCTCTGGCTCCGCAAGCCACTCCCGTCCATCAGATTCAATACGTTCAACCCCCTCTCCTGACTACCCAGCCATTCTACAATGATTCCCAAGAGTCCTTCATGGACCTCGGGGTTTCTATGAATGAGGTAGCTCAGATCCTGCAGAAGCAGCCTTTCTTCAGGAAACCTACCCCGCTCAACTCCGACCCAAAGTCTCCGAACCCGGCTCTGTAATGTGATTATCACAGGGAAAGAGGCCACCTGACCGAAGATTGCAGAGCCTCCGCGTGTTAGTGGAGAAACTCTTGAATGAGGGAAAGCTTCGCGACCTCCTCCAGAAGAGTGACCCCTCCAAAGCTTCAACCTCCAAGAGCAAGGAGGTAGTTGAAGTTCACTGGGAGTGTGTGTGGAAGTTGATGATGTTGGCCATCTCGGCAACATTGGTTTCCCCAATGAGTGCGTGGATGCAGACGATGAGGGTGCCCTGGGCAACCTTTTCTGCATCCACGGAGGTGTAGGGCAAGAATCTTCAAGAAAGGCAAGTTTGAAAAGAGTTTATCGTTCAGAGATTGCTGCTACCTCCTCTGCCCCGGTCCGGGGAACGGTCATTTTCGGAGAAGAGGTTCTCTCCTCGACCGCCAATCCTTTTGATGATGCGGTCGTTGTCAAAGCAGTGGTAGAAAATTACACTGTGGAGAAAATTCTGATTGACACTGGGAGCTCAGTAAATGTACTCTTCAAGCCCGTTTTCGAAGCCTTGAAGACGGGAAAGCCTCTTCTTTCCACTGAGGGACCTCTCTATGGTTTCTCAGGAGAGAAGAAGGAGGTAGAGGGAGTCGTTACCCTCTCAATCATTCTGGCCGGCATCGTTAAGCTTGTGAAGTTCATAGTCTTTGATGCTCCTAGCAGCTACAATGCAATTTTTGGGAGGCCCGTTTTGAACGGGTATCAGGCAGTCGTTTCTACCTACCATCAGGCGGTGAAGTCCGCTCTGAATGGCAAGCAACATCGGATTAGGAGCGATCCGAAGAAGGCTAGGGAATGCTACGTCAAGACGGTCAATATGATCGAATCTTCATCTTCCCAGGTGGCTGAAGCGGCTTCAGTACCTCAAGTACCTGATCTAATTCCAGTTGTGGAGGAAGCTGAAGAAGAGGATGCAAGAGATGGAGCTCGCTTGGAACCTGCCCAAGCGACTCAAGCTGTTCCCATCAATGAGGAAGATGAGAGCAAGAGCCTCTCCATCAACACTGAACTGTCTGAAGCTGACAAGAGTCAGCTAATCTCTTGCCTCCTGGAAAACCTGGATGTTTTCGCTTGGTCAGCGGATGACATGCCAGGAGTTGATCCCAATGTTGCCTGCCACCACCTCAATATCGATCCCAACTCCATCCCTATCAAGCAGAAGAAGAGAGCTGTTGCAACAACCCTTGCCCAGCCCATCCGAGAGGAAGTGGAAAAGCTGCTGAAGGGCAAGTTTGTCCAAGAAATTCAGTACCCTGAATGGGTATCAAATGTTGTAATGGTTAAGAAATATGGTGGGAAGTGGAGGATGTGTGTTGACTTCACGAAACTCAATAAAGCTTGCCCTAAAGATTGCTACCCCTTGCCTCAGATAGATTCTTTAGTAGATTCTGCAGTTGGCTATTCTTTCATGAGTTTTTAGATGCGTTCTCAGGCTATCATCAAATAAGAATGCACAAGCCCGATATTCCACACACTTCATTTATCACGAATGACGGTTGTTTTTGTTATCTTGTGATGCCTTTTGGGCTCAAAAATGCTGGGGCAACGTATCAAAAGATGATGGATACGGTTTTTAGAAGCCAAAAAGGAAGAAAACTTGAAGTTTATGTGGATGACCTCTTAATAAAAAGCAAATCGTTTTCATCGCATGTAAATGATCTCTCGGAAACATTTGCAACCCTCCGAACCTTTAACATGAGATTGAATCCTTTGAAGTGCATTTTTGGGGAAAGCAAGGGAAAGTTCCTTGGTCATCTCCTCACTCCGGGAGGGTTGGAGCCTAATCCAGATAAGGTAAAAGCAATCTTAGAAATGTCACCTCCTAAGTCCCCTAAGAAAGTTCAGCAGTTAGGGGGAAGGATGGCAGGTTTGAGCCGCTTTATCTCTCGCTCGGGAGATAAAAGTGCTCCTTTCTTTAAGACCCTCCGCGGAGGGGCTAAGTTCGAATGGACACAGGAATGTGATAATGCCTTTAATGAGTTGAAAAAACAATTGACATCAACTCCTCTGCTCCAAAGCCCAAGGGAGGGAGAAGATCTTTTTCTGTACTTGGGAGTTGGCTCCGATGCTGTCAGTTCTGTTTTAGTTCGAGAAGAGAAGAAAAAGCAATTCCCAGTTTATTATGTGAGCAAAATTTTGAAAAATGCAGAGACCCGTTATCCGATCCTCGAGAAGTTAGCTCTAATGCTCGTAACCTCAGCAAGGAGGTTAAGGACCTACTTCGAAGCTCATTCAATTCAGGTGGTCACCGATCTTCCCTTGAAGAATGTCCTAGAAAAGCCAGAGCATTCAGGAAGGTTAGCTAAATGGGCAATAGAGCTCAGCGAATTTGATATCTCTTATGTTCCAAGGGTAGCGATCAAAGCTCAGGTTCTAGCGGACTTCATAGTGGATGCAAGTGAGACCTTGTCAAAGAAGGAAGTCGGAACATCTCTTGCTTGGATGATCTTTGTAGATGGAGCTTTGGGAAAGAATTCATCCGGGGCGGGAGTCATCTTGATCAATCCGAATAGAGTCAGATTGGATCAAGCTTTGAAGTTCTACTTCACAACAACTAACAATCAAGCAGAGTATGAGGCTTTATTGGCTGGTCTCAGATTTGCTAGGGAATTGGGCATTGAGGACGTCCAGGTCAAAATAGACTCTTTGGTGATGGCATCGCAGGTTAACGAAACTTTTGAGACCCAAGATCATATACTGAAAAAGTATCTAGTCTTGGTGAAAGGTGAGATAGGAAAGTTCAAAAGCTTTTCCATTCGGCATATCCCGAGAGAAAAGAATATGGAAGCGGATGACTTGGCAAAGTTTTGTCTTCTTTCAGGAGGAACTACCTCGGAGTTATTTCACCCAGCAATCGAGGAAGGAGAGGTTATGGAAATAGATCAACGTCCATCTTGGATGGATCCATTCGTTCTCTACCTCTCAACCGGGAAGCTCCATTCGACGGTAAAAGATAAGAAAAGGTTTAAATTGAAAGCGACTCATTACTATCTTGTTGCAGGAGTACTTTACAGGAAATCTTTCCTATCACCCCTAGCTCGGTGCGTCTTAGAGGAAGAAATCCCGGTTCTTCTTCGATAAGTTCATTCAGGAGAATGTGGCAGCCATTCTGTAGCCCGGACATTGGAAAAAAGAATTCTAAGACAATGGTATTTTTGGCCGCAAATGAGGAAGGATGCAGAGAAGTTCGCTAAAAAATGTGTCCAATACCAAAAGTTTGCTCCCCTACAGAATCAACCTGCTCAACAGCTTAAGTTTATAGCAACCCCATGGCCGTTCGCAATTTGGGGGATGGATTTGGTTGGGCCTTTTCCCATGGCAAGTGAACAACACCGATATATTATAGTCATGATTGACTATTTCAACAAGTGGATAGAAGCAAAAGCGTTGGCTAAAATCACTACTCAGGTCGTGAAAATTTTTATCTGGGGGGAGATCGTATGCAGGCATGGTATTCCGATGGCAATAATAACAGACAATGGTTCTCAATTCAATAACCCACAACTCATAGACTTCTGTGGCCAGATTGGTATGGAGTTCCGTTTTGCTTTTGTGCATCATCCTAGAAGTAACGGGCAAGTAGAGGTTGCCAATAAACTCATAATTAATCTCTTGAAGAAAAAGGTGGAAAATCTCCGGGGAAATTGGGCGGAGCAATTATCTTCAGTGTTATGGGCTGTGAGAACGACTCCTACCTCAGCTATTGGAGAAACTCGTTTCAAGCTATCACATGGTTCAGAGGCTCTAATTCCTGTTGAATTCGAGGTTAAAAGTCCAAGGGTGCTATTATCTCAGCAAAATCAGGATGACTGGATGGAAGAGAACGATGAAGAACTTAAATGCAGCCTTGATCTTATCGAAGAGCTAAGAGATACGACAACAATCAGGCAGGAAGAAGTGAAAAGAAGGGTGGCGAGACTATTTGATAAAAATGTCAGAATTAAAGAGTTTGCCGTTGGAGATCTAGTTTTGAAAAAGGTAGATATGGCGGCAAGATCTGGCTCGGTGGGAAAGCTTAATCCAAATATGTTGAGACCGCCACCCATACGATGAAGAACTAGATCTTTTCCCATATTTGGAGAAGATCTGGCTCGGTAATCAAGAATGGTGCATACCGTCTCCAAACTTATGAAGGAGAAGAACTACCTCACACTTGGAGTGGAGATGACCTTAAGCGCTTCTTTTCTTAAATACTTGTAGCAAATTCCTTTTCCTATTAGTTCCTCTTTTAAAACATGATGGTGATGTTTTTCTTCTTTTTATTGATATATATAAGAGAAAGGTACTAAGAACAAATTGTTATTAAGGCTTAAATCCTGCCATAGAGACATCAACGAATTCTACTTCATCCTCCTTGACTTGAAGCTCGAGATGTAAATCTGCCAGCGCCACAGGTAGCCGGGAGTTTTCGCATCTGTGTAGCAGTAGCTCGCCAAGCTCATGCGACAGATGGTTAGAATGCCGGGTCCTCGCTAACATATGTCACAACTCAAAACCAGGGGAGGTCGGGTTGAATGTTCAGCTCTGTTATGCGTCATGAGAGGACATTGTTACAGTCTAAATGATCTTCAAGGGAAAGTAATGTCGGCACAGCCTCCGCGATATGGCCACACCTGCCCTATGGATCATTTTTTGTCTGTAACTCTTTAATACTCATTGGATTGTGGATAACCATGGTTCGGTTAGAAACATCTAAGACCACATTTTAAATCCTTGAGGGGCGGTCTGAAAATTGTGAGACCGCCAGCTTTTTGGGTTCTATGCTTTCATCAATCTCCCAATATGTTGAGACCGCCAGTTTGATCTCCTCCAGGTCTTGGATGTTTGAGATTGCTGGTTGAGTTCTCCATCTCTTCAGTGGCTTTCTGCGATCTCCAAATATCTTGAGACCGCCAGTTTGATCTCCTCCAGGACTTGGATGTTTGAGATTGCTGGTTGAGTTCTCCATCTCTTTAGTGGCTTTCTGCGATCTCCAAATATGTTGAGACCGCCAGTTTGATCTCCTCCAGGACTTGGATGTTTGAGATTGCTGGTTGAGTTCTCCATCTCTTCAGTGGCTTTCTGCGATCTCCAAATATGTTGAGACCGCCAGTTTGATCTCCTCCAGGACTTGGATGTTTGAGATTGCTGGTTGAGTTCTCCATCTCTTCAGTGGCTTTCTGCGATCTCCAAATATGTTGAGACCGCCAGTTTGATCTCCTCCAGGACTTGGATGTTTGAGATTGCTGGTTGAGTTCTCCATCTCTTCAGTGGCTTTCTGCGATCTCCAAATATGTTGAAACCGCCAGTTTGATCTCCTCCAGGACTTGGATGTTTGAGATTGCAGGTTGAGTTCTCCATCTCTTCAGTGGCTTTCTGCGATCTCCAAATATGTTGAGACCGCCGGTTTGATCTCCTCCAGGACTTGGATGTTTGAGATTGCTGGTTGAGTTCTCCATTTCACTTTAGAAGTTGGTTTTTTAAGCGATCTTAAATATGATTCAGACAAGATGGAATTTTTAAGAAAAGTTCTGGACAAAGCTCTAAGGCATTCGAAAAACCCGGAGACCTCGTATATTGTATGCGGTCTGGAAAATATAAGACCGCGCGATATCTGATCAATGTTATCTTGATTTCAGAAGCAAACTGACATTATAGAGACCGCCATTTGTGATCGTTATGGAAAGGATCTCTCAAAATTCAACTTATGGGTTATGAATCAACCATTATTTCAACCCTTATGAAGCGATCTCCTAAATTGGAAGATCTCAATTTTTATATCTGCTCAGAGTTACTCGGCCTTTTGTATCATGGTCAGCGGTACCTCTTTATTGTGCGGCCTGAAAAGGTAAGATCGCCTCTCTCCAAATTATCAGCCTATCATATTAAGGTCGACAAAAGTCTAAAGCATTGAGATCGAATGCCAATTCTATTTCGTTGTAAGAGATCGCAAAGGTATATTCAATGTAAAAGTGAAACACCAAAAGCAAGTAATCATTCATTAAAAGAAAGAAGATATAGCAATTCAACTTTTAGTATTCGTTCAAAATGTTGAGGTACATCAGACCGACCGGTCTCAAAAACAGTACTAAAAGTTACAAAAATTATCTATTTTTTCTTTGATCTCTTGGGCGACCGCTCGTCTGAAGAAGTTGAAATGGCCTCGTCAGATGACTTCTCCGATTTCTCTTCTTGAACTTTTGATCCAGAGCTCGATGCCGCCCCCGAACTCGTGTCATTGCCTACCACATATTGGCTACCACTCTGCTGGTCCATATCAACGATTTTGATGTCTGCATCTTCCTCGGCGGTCTCATCTGCGGTCACTGATTGTTCAGCAATTTTCCTTGCTGCATCTGGGAAAAGATCAGCAAAGGTTGTATCTTTAAATTCTTCAGTAAGGCCGCCGCGATTACGAATCTCAGCAATCACTTGATCGGCGGTCTCCTTCACATGATGCATCATGACCTTCTGGAATTCAGGGTTATGAAGATCATAAGCCATTCCTCTAGCTCGCTGTTAAAAAAAAAATTTCAGATCGCGCGGTCATAACAGGCAAGTATGAAATGATATGAAAAGATTGACTTACGTGCAGGTCTTTGATCTCCTGCAGAGCGCCTCGAAGAGACCGCCCCATGTGGTGATTTAAGACTGTGCTCCTAACGGTTGCTTAAGCGCAGATGTCAGGTAGCATATCGGTCTCAATATCATACACCTCAGTGGTATTCTTCTTCCCATAAAGGGCCGCATTGACCGCAGTAGCATGGCGAGTTAATTTGCCACTCCAAAGTGGGAGATCGGTGGAAACCTTCACGCTGTTTCCCTTAGCACCCCATCTGAGAAGATGTTTGCCTTTTGTGTCTTGTTGACTTCTCATAAAGCCGTGGAGAATGAACGGCTCGGCAGCGCTCTAAGGGATGCCACCGGTCTCAGCAGTTTGGCGGTCTCCCTCACTTCTTAATCTTCTTTCCCTTTGGGTGAGAACTTCTTCTGGTGGGAACACAGGATCTTTTGTTGGGACCGCAAAGGAGGCTGAAAATACAAAAAATAATAAAAGGAAAAATGTGAAAAAGATAAAGAAGACCGCTGAAAAGATACTCACTTTCCTCCAGGAGAACTTCAGCGACCTTGGGCCAGATCGCCAAGTAGTGGACAAGATCTAGCCGTTTTCCTGCCAGAAATTCCAGAATTTTTAGCTCTTCCTCTGAGATCGTCTTGTTTTTCTGGAAAATCCTGTCAGGTCGCGCGGAAGGTCGGCTCTTGTGACCGCCAAGATCGCCTTCGAATACAAGGAACCTTTCCGTCCAGAAGGAAACCTTGTTGGGGAGGCTAAGGACTTTGATTCCTTCATTAGAAAAGTATATTAATCCTTTAAACTCTTCTTTCTTCTGACCCTCTTTTAAGATTTTGGCAGTGAAGGATGCACATAATAGTGTCATAGTAAATCTTATCTTTTCCGATCTCAAGTAATTAATAAAGACATTAATGAGACCGATTGAGTTCGGCGGCAGCTGGGCGAGCACCAACCCGTAATAATCCATTATCTCCAAAAATTCCCAGGGGAGAGGGATTTTTAGTCCATGGTCGAAATGGTCAATGGGGATAATAAACTTATTCTCCTCCCCAAAATTGAGCCCTTCGACCTCGGTAGGCGGTCTCACGACGATCTGGGTTTGGATCATGTGTTTCATTAGAAAGTCGATGAACTCATCTTTGGAAAGGTGAGAGGGCTTGTGATCGGCATGCAAGAAAATGCTAGCAGCAGAAGCTCACGCGGACACCATGATTCGAGATCGCTGTGACCGGTGCTTTGGACGCATACAAGAAATATAAAATAATGGCGTTTAAAGACGGCTATTTATAGAAAGCAAGGGATGATTGCGTCACGATTGAGCCTCTCGAGACCGCCCAGTAAATTCATCCAAATCGCACGCACCTACGTAAGAGTTTAAAGAAGGCGCAGACTTTTCTTTGGTCTCAATAAAGAGAGATCGCAGCAGCTCAGGTCGGTAATATAAAAAATAAGCAGCACATAATAGCAGAAATCATCGCAAACAGAATAAGGATCGCAGAAAACAGAAATCAAACACATCACACAATAATTATTCAGGTACCATATTACAAGACCGCATGAAGTAAAATGATTAATTCTTATTTTAAGGTCGCTTCCTCCCCACAAAGGCTGCAATATCTTGCATTTCATTGATGGCACTAAAGACCGACGCAAGATTTTGGTTAGCAAACATTGCAGCTCTGTGGATCCTGGACATCTCTTTGTCAACAGCTTCCATAGGGATGACCATAATCTCGGACGACGACCTTGATTCTGGGTGATCACCAGGTGGCCCCGACCTCATCGACATTTTGGAGGATCCGCCTCTCAGAGTAGCGATCTCGGAGGATAGAGCAGCAACTTTTCCTTTATAATACTCAGCGTCCTTTTCATCTTTTCGGAGTGCCTGAGTGAGTTCGCCAATTTGCTGACCGCTATCTCCGCGAGATGCACGAAGCTCCTGTTCAAGACCGCAAATCTGTTCATGGTAAGCTCGCTCTCGAACCAACATGGACCGAACATCCTCATACACTGGGCTAAGGATGTTTGTAAGCTGGTCGGGAATCGTAATCTTCGACGGCGGAAGCTCCCCTTCCTCGATCTCATCACCTGCGGTCAAGAAAAACGTCAAGGATAGCCAAATTATCAAAAACTCGAAAAATCATAGGGTTTGCATGGAATGAGTACTTGGAAAGAAATCAAGACCGCAGTCATGTAAGACATTTTCAATATTAACTACGACCGCGGGTTCTGCGGTCAGCAAGAGGTGGTCTGATCCCCTTAAGCGTTCAAGACTCATTCTTTCCAATTCCTTCTTTTGCAACCTTTCCCCTTCTTTTCTTCTTCTCTTTAATTCCGCATTACTAACAAGGATATCATCAGTTTCAATGACGACGATCTCATGTTTTCTTTTGGGAGATTCAGGTCGAACCACTGATAAAGGAAGAAATTCTAGCGATCTGGTCATCGTCTTCGCCTTACCAGTCCGCAAGGCAGAGACCGCTTCCGCTCGATCTTTTCCCGCCAGATTCAGCTTCTCCTCTTGAGCAGCAGAAAGGTTTGGCTGACTGCTCGAGAGTGCGACTTTCTCCTTGGCGATCTGCCGGCTCTTCTCCTTTGCTTTTTGGTCAGCAACCTTCTTCTTTTTCTTCTTCTTCTTTTCCCCGGTCAGCGAGACCACCTCCACCTCCTTTTCCTGAAGCTCTGCAGCGGCCAGGGCGGCCTCCTTTTCCTTCTCCTTTTCCTTTTCTTCTCTTTCCTTTATTTCTTTTTCCTTCTTCTGCTCGTCAGCGAGCAGAGCTGCCTTTTCTCTCTCCTCCTCCTCCTTCCGTTGCTCGGCAGCAAGCAGAGCCGCCTGCTTCTCCTTCTCTTCTCTCTCTCTCTCTCTCTCTCTCTCTCTCTCTCTCTCTCTCTCTCTCTCTTTCTCTTCTCTTCTTTTCCTCTCCTCCTCTTTCCTCTGCGTGGCAGCGAGCAGAGTCGCTTTCTCCTCTTCTTCTCTCTTCTCTTTTTCTTCTCTTTCCTTTTCTCCTTTTCCTCTCGTTCTCTCCTTTCTTTCTCTTCTCTCAGTTTGATCTTTGCGGCTGTGATCTCTTTCTCCCTCTCCGCGATCTCTCTTTCAGCAGCAGCCACCCTGAAGTTTTCAGCCTCGAAGGGATCAAGCACTTGCAATGAAGAACAAGAAAAATCGTTAGAAGAATCTTCATCAAGGTAGGCATTTAATTCATAGTCTGCCTCCCTTGAAAAAGTGGAGACCACAGAAGGTAAAAAAGACCGGTCGCATTATCAACCTTTGAAAAATCAACCGAAGAGTCTCGTGGACCGCCACTCTCAGGGAGTGTGATCGCCTCCGGGACGATCACATCTTTTGACACAGCACCTTTGAACTTTTTTGCACTCTGGTCAGAAGGGTCTGAATTTTTCCTCTTGTTTTCTCAGCATCCTGGACATCAACGATCTTCTGCCTAAGCTTTTCTGCCTCAGCCTTCTTTTCCCACATCCCGGCTAAGATAATTTCTGTAGAGGCGGTCTTGCCCGGATGAACGACAGTCTGACCAAGAGCTTCCACAGTCTGCCGATAATTGAAAGAAATGAAAAGATCAGGAAAAATCAATTCAGGCTCTGAAGAGTCAGATGATAGATTAGCTGCAATATTGGGAAGCGAGACCGAATTTTTTGGTGAGGCCGACGCTTTTAGTGGGGAAGCTCGCGCGGTCTCCTTCGATGCGCTTGACTTCACTACAGTTTTCTCAACCTTCACCGCTCTCTTCGAGGTGGCAGCCTTCTTCTTTTTGGAGGAATCCTCTTTTGAGGCCGAATGGCCCAGAACAGACAGCAAAGACGACATTGTAGAGGTCAATCCTATCTAGTTTTTATGTGACCGCTTATAAGCTAAGCTCGTTTGTTTTTAAGGAAATAATGATTTCTCAAGCCCAGGGAGCGGTATTTATAGCCCAGGGCGCATTTATGACGGTCGCGGTCTCAGCGGTCAAAGATAACATTTTCGAAGTTCCAGCGCAACTTAAAAATGTGCGGGGATTATGTTTGCCCAGAAAACCCGCGACCTCACTTCATAGCCAAAATCAGCCTTCCCAGCGGTCTCAAGTTTGTGAGACCGTCCAGACCGGTTCTTTTTGCCCAGCCGACAGCTCCTACCTCGGCGGTCTCAAATCTGCGAGACCGCGTGGACCGCTCCTCGCCAGTCCTGAAACCTGCTTAAGTATCAGGCGGTCAAGCTTCACTCACACCGCGAGACCAGGCGGTCTGATCTCCTTTCCCCGTTTTGTTATTTGCACTCCATCTCTCTGCCCCAACTCTCATGTATCCCGGGCAGCCCGTAATTTTTGGATCTGCCCATTCGGGCAGCCTCCGTGTATATAAATAGAGGGGTAGGGGTACCTAAAAAGGGACTTTTGGACTTCGAGCCTCAGCTTACAACATGTGTAAGTGGTCTCAAAATCTGTCACTTTTCTATCTCGGATCCTGCTCCGTTTCTAGTCCCACTTGTTTCACTCTCCAGAGGTTTATGCGAGTAGATTTTCACTTCTCGTTTTTCCTCTCTCTCATCTCTCGTCTTAAGTAACCTGCACTCCATAGTTCCCCCCAACCTTCTCTTAGTGTGAGTTTTGGAGGTACATTTTTTGGTACCAACATATATATATATACTATATAAGTATATATATATACATAAGTATAAATATCTATAAGTATATATATACTTATATATATACATACTATATATATATACTTATATATAAGTATACATATATATACTTATAAGTATATATATAAGTATACATATATATATATATATATATAAATACCCTATATATATCCTTATATAATATATATATATAAGTATATAAGTACATGAGTATATATATAAGTATACATATATATATACTTATAAATTTATATATATACATAAATATAAGTATAAGTATATATATATCCTTATATAATATATATACTTATATATATATATACTTATAGATATTTATACTTATGTATATATATAGTATATATGTATATAAGTACATATATAAATATATGTAAATAAATATAAGTATATATATAAGTATATAAGTATACATATATATAAATATATATATAAGTATATAAATATATAAATATATATAAGTATATATATATATTCTTATATATACTTAAATATACATAATATATATATGTATATAAGTATATATACTTATATATGAATATATATATTTATATAAGTATATATAAGAATATATATATATATACATATATAGTATATATATATATAAGTATATATACTTATATATATATATGTATATAAGTATATATACTTATATATGTATATATATATAAATATATACTTATATATATATACTATATAAGTATATATATATATATTTATATATATAGATATAAGTATATATATACTTATAAGTATATATAAGTATATATATATACTTATAAATATATATATTTATAAGTATATATATAGTATATATACTTATATATATACATATAAACTATAGTATACTATAGTATATATATACATATATAAGTATATATACTTATATAAATATATATATAAGTATATAAGTATATATATATAAGTATATAAGTACATAAGTATATATATAAGTATACATATATATAATTATAAATATATATATATATATAAGTATATATATATTCTTATATATACTTATATATATGTATATATACTTATATATACTTATAAATATATATACTATATAAGTATATATATATACTATATGTATTCTTATATATATAAGAATATATATATATATATATATTTGTATATACAAATACATAAATATACTTATATATATACATATACATATATATACATATATATAAATATATATATAAGTATATATATATACTTATATATAATGGTGAACCAAAAAACCGGGCCTGACGGGCCGTCCCGAGCCCGGCCTGGTCAAGGCCCGGTCAAGCCCGGCCCAGTTCAGGCCCGAACCGGGCCGAGCCCTTACCCGGGGCCCTGAAAGGGCCCCGGTTTGGAGCTGTTACCCGGCCCGGTACCCGGCCCGGTCCGGGCCGGGTAAAGCCCGAATATCGGTCTAGCCCGAGACCGGGCCTGCCATAGCCCGATCTAGTCTCGGGTGTAACATCCCCATCCGTTTGGGAGCATATAACAGAAGGTCCGGCCGGGGCCCCACGCCGTATACTACAAAACAAACGGGAACGTCACTTAATTGAAATATCGAACGACTCTAAACAACGAACCTAACTCAGAGCATTCTAGCGGAAGCAAAAGAGAGAGAGAGACAAGATATATAAACCCCAAAACCCGAACCCGGGTATGTCCACTTCTATTACTTAGGAATAAATGTTTTACAACACAAAATTTAGGCACGACGGCCTTACAAATTACCAACATCGGCGCGCAGGCCGGCCATACATGAAAAGCAAAAGAACATCAAAAGGCCTTCAAGGGCCGCAGCAGCGCAGGGGCTTCAGCCCGCTATGTTCCCGCTCGGTCCAGCACCTGTACAACAAGCCCACCAAAACGGTGGCAAAACAGGGCAACGGTTAGCTATGGCTGACCAAATTATAACGACCCCACCCCTTCGAGGGGGTGGCAGTTTCTCGTCCCTGCAAGAGCATCACAACATATATATATATATATATATATATATATATATATATAGCAGAATGAGGCGGCTAACGCGGCCCAAAACAATTCATACATATGCATCAATCATAAACGTGGGAATGGCCTCCACGTCTCGTGCTCTCATGCACTCTTTGGTGTACTCCGCCTTCCACCACCATCCACTCTTGATGGCTTTGCCCTTCGAGGCTAAAGTCGGTGGCCCGAATACTAGGGCTCTTCCGTGCTTTAATTGTGAACATCCCGTAGTCCGAAGACTCTTTCCCAATGCTTCCCGACATGCTGTACGGGACTTAATAATCAGGTGCTGCAATGGTGCGGTTTCAGGTTCGCCAAATGCCCGTTGTTCACAGCTCTCGTTGTACAACACGAAGAGCGGGTATGGCGTCCCCTCAGCCCAGGTATTCTCAATTAGCCGGCTCTACGGGCCGCTAAGTCATCCACCAGGACACCCTCACAGGTCGGGCACACAGGCCTCAGGTCCTCTCAACAGGTGGGCACAACAACATCACCAGAACTCAGTCTGGGAGCTATCGCCGGCGTTAACGCTAACGCCTGGCGATAGCGCACAGAAACCCTATTTTGGCTTCTAGCTGTGGGTGCTTCCCGGGGCACACCCCCAGGCATTGCTGCACATGCAGTAGCACTCCCACTGCCTCAGAACGCACAAAGTCACCAGAACCAAGTCTGGGAGCTACCGCCCGGCGATAACGCTAACGCCGGTGGTAGTGAACAGAAACTCCATTTCTGTTTCTAACTTCGGGTGCTCTCCGGGGCACACCCCCAGGCGTTGCTGCGCATGCAGTAGCACCCTCTAGTCCTACGAAGCAGGATATCAACACGGAGTTTTCCCCAGGCACGCATAATATCAAAAAGCATCACCAATCCGGATGAACCGTCTCGGATGGGCTTCACACAGCGCGCCTACGTCCATTTCACGCATGGACTCTACATGTATGCAAGATTTGATGGGGATAACACGAATCGACCCGTCGGAGGCCACGACCTCACCCTTTTGGCTAGGGGCCTCAACGATGCACGGAAAAGGACTAGGACACGTCCAAATGAGGGTAGAAGAGATCGTTACCCTTGAAGTGCGCTTCTGAGGCATAGGTTGAACGCCACAGATTTGGTTTCCGCACACCGGTCCGAGCTCCGAAATGACCATGTGAGTTCTTCCTCGCACTTCATCGGCCAAGCACGAGCTCCACGGCTGCGCACACAGCAACACCCAACCCAAATGGGTCAGCCTTCTCCTAGCCGGCGACGGCCGGGACAAAGAGAGGTGGAGGGGCTTTGCTGTCCTTGCACCAACCGACGGGAGAGGAGGGAGATAGGGTTCTCCTTGCTCCAGGCCGATGGGAGAGGAGGGAGATAGGGTAGACCGGGGCGGCTCCTTGCTCCAGGCGACGGGAAGGAGAGGAGAGGGAGATGAGGGGGGCTGCTCCTCCTTGCCGACGGGAAAGAGGGAGAGGAGAAGGATCGGGGCGGCGTTTCCCTGCTCCAGGAGGCGGCGAGAGAGAGAGAGAGAGATCCGAGGGGAGGAGCGATCGAGAGGGAGGAGGGGAGATCGGGGAGGTAGGCTTTGCGGCTGCTCCAGTAAACCGAGAAAGAGGGAAAGGGGTCGGGTAATGGGAAGGAGGGCTAGCTTAGGGTTTTTATTTAAAACCCTAGCACAATTGGCTATCCGCACACCAACCCCCTATCCGCACCCCAAACTCCACTATTCGCAGACCAAAATCATTCTCCTTGAAATTGAGGCGTTACAATTCTCTCCCCCTTAAAGAAATTTCGTCCCGAAATTTAACGCACAAACAACGAAATGAAATTCGTCATACCTGAGTAAACAGATCAGGGTACTCCTCGCGCATGATCTCTTCTGGCTCCCAAGAGAGCTCCTCACGGCCACAGTTGTCCCAACGGACTCTCACCATTTTGATGGCCTTTCTCCGCCACTGCCGAATATCCGCATCAATAATGCAAACCGGAGTCACCTTGGTAGTTAGGCTACTCTCCACTGGCACACTAACGTCCTCCAACACAGAATCGGGCTCTCGCACCGCCTTCCTCAACACAGAGATATGGAAGACGTCATGCAGCCCACTCAGCTCCGTCGACAAAGCAAGTCGGTAAGCTGCTTGGCCGATGCGCTCGGTGATCTCGAATGGCCCTGCATACCTCGGACTCAGCTTCTTCAAGCGTCGGATCCTCAACACTCCTTTGAAAGGCTTTATCTTCAAATACACCCAATCACCAACCGCGAACTCCACGTTCCGGTGTTTGGCGTTGTAATACTTCGCCTGTCGGTCTTGGGCGGTCAACAACCGCTCTCGAATGGTCCGTAATGACTCATTCGCATCAACAACTTCTTTACGCTTCAGCAGCTTGGTATCACCAGTCTCCGCCCACGCTAATGGAGTACGACACTTCCTGCCGTATAATGCCTTGTACGGGGCCATTTGAATACTCGCCTGGTAACTTTTGTTGTAGGCGAACTCTACCATGTGAAGGTGATCTTCCCAACGCTGCCCGAAATCCAAAACGCACATTCGCAGCATATCCTCCATTGTCAGATTTGTCCTCTCGGTCTGCCCATCCGTTTGTGGATGGAAGGCCGTGCTAAACTTGAGCTTTGTGCCCAATAATCGATGGACATGCCTCCAATCACCGGACGTAAACCGCCCATCACGGTCGCTAGCTATGCTGCGAGGGATGCCATGTAATCGAACGATGTTGTCCACATACATTTTTGCTAGCTTCTCCACTGGATCGCTTTTCTGATTCGGGATAAAGTGTGCCACTTTGGTCAACCGATCCACAATGACCCAGATAAAGTCATTTTTCTGCAGTGACTTTGGCAAACCATGCACAAAATCCGTGGAAATATCGTCAAATTTCCACTTCGGAACCGGTAATGACTTCAAAAAGCCATCGGGCTTCTGACATTCTGCCTTCACTAGCGCACAAGTGTGGCACTTGGCCACGTAGTGAGCGATGTCCCTCTTCATACCCGGCCACCAGAAAAGGACCTTCATGTCCTTGTACATCTTCGTGCTCCCTGGATGAACTGAATACCTGGTACGATGCGCCTCGTACATCAACACATCACGCAGCTCACCCACCTTGGGGACGCACAAACGGTCGCCTCTCCACAGCAACCCGTCATGCACCTGAAAATTGTCATCCGGCCCACCACCAGCCTCCTCCGTGTAGCGCTTTAAACTCGGGTCGAGTTCTAAAGCCTGGCGGACTCTATCTGCGAGGTCGTACTGCAACTCAGTCCAACTCAAACAGGCACCGACACTGCTCCTCTTCTCCACGCAAGAAATATCCAAGGCCTCCAGGTCACGTATCAGGTGCTCATCATGCATCTGAATCCAGTTGGCCTGCGCTGGAGCCCTGCGACTGAGTGCATCTGCGACAACATTCCCCTTCCCGGGAGTGTAGTGGGTCTCGAAGGTGTAGTCCCCAAGGAACTCCATCCACCTCTGCTGTCGCATATTCAACCCCTTCTGCGTCAGAGGGTACTTCAGGCTCTTATGGTCCGTGAAGATGTCGATCTTCAAGCCATACACATAATGCCGCCAAAGCTTCAGGGCAAATATCACGGCCGCCAACTCTAAGTCGTGGACCGAATAGTTCCGCTCATGCACCTTTAGCTGGCGAGAGTCGTACGCTACTACCTTGCCATGCTGCTGCAGAACACAGCCAAGGCCGCTCCCAGAAGCGTCGGTGTAGATCTCATAGCCCTCTGTGCCGCAAGGCAGACATAAGATCGGAGCTGTGGTAAGCCGCCACTTCAACTCCTCGAAAGCCAGCGCACACGCGTGCGTCTAAATAAACTCCTGCATCTTCCGTGTCAGCGTCGTAAGAGGCAGCGCGATCCATGAGAAGTTCTCCACGAAGCGCCTGTAATAGCCGGCCAGCCCGAGAAAGCTACGGACCTCCGCTACAGTAGAAAGAACAGGACACTCCCTGATGGCCGCAACCTTCACCGGATCTACCGCCACACCCGCTCCACTAACCACATGGCCTAAGAACGCCACGGAAGGTAGCCAGAACTCGCACTTCGAGAACTTGGCATACAGCTGGTTCCTCCTCAGAACCTCCAAGACTACTCGCAGGTGATCACCGTGCTCCTCCTCGGACTGAGAGTAGACCAGTATGTCGTCAAGGAAGACGACCACAAACCGGTCGAGGTACTCTCGTAAAGTCCGGTGCATCAAGTCCATAAACACCGAAGGCGCATTAGACAACCCAAATGGCATCACGGTGAACTCATACTGCCCGTACCTTGTACTGAAGACAGTCTTCGGGATGTCGCACTCCCTGATCCGCACCTAATAATAGCCGGACTTCAAGTCCAGCTTCGAGTATACTGTCGAACCAACGAGCTGGTCGAACAAGTCGTCTATCCTCGCAAGAGGATACTTGTTCTTCTCGGTCAGCTTGTTCAGCTCCCGATAATCGATGCAAAGCCGCAGGCTACCATCCTTCTTTTTGACAAAGAGAACCGGTGCACTCCAAGGTGAGGAACTCGGACGCACGTAGCCCTGCTCAACCAGCTCCTGCAACTGCAGCTTCAACTCCGCCAACTCCTTCGGAGCCATACGATACGGCGAGCGGGCCACAGGCTTAGCGCCTGGCACCAACTCAATTGTGAAATCTATCTCCCGCTGCGGTGGAGCACCGGGGAGATCGCTCGGGAACACATCGGGGAACTCTGAAACTACCGGAACATCCACTAGGTTGGGCCTCGGTGTTGAAGCCTCCACTAGAGCAAAGAATAACTCTGCTCCCTGATGCACTGCCTTGGACACCTGGAGAGCAGACATCAGCATCTTGCTCGATCCACGCATGCCTGCAAAGACCGTCTCACGATCGGCACACTGCCCAAACCTCACCTCCTTGGTGGTGCAATCGATGCACGCACGCTGTTCCGACAGCCAGTCCATGCCGAAGATTACATCGAACTCAACCAGGGGGAGTAACGATGCTTTCAGGTCATACTCCTGGCTTCCAACTAGGACCTTCACGCAGCAAGTCCTCACCACACGCATCGAATATCCATTCGGCAGTAGGACCTCCAGTCCATCTGTAGAAGCAATCGACGACACACCAATACGTTGGGCGAAGTCCGACGATAAGAAGGAATGCGAAGCTCCAGTATCGAAAAGCGCTCTCGCTGGAATGCCTAAAACATTTACAAAGCCTGTCACGACGTCCTTGGCTTTGATAGCCTCCTGCTGACCAAGACTGAAGACTCTGGGCTGTGGGGGAGCCATACGAGAGGCAGTGGACTCAGCCGCCTTCCCCTTCTCCGAATAAGATGGCCCAGTCTTCTTCTCTGACCTTGGAAGCCCACTGCGGCAATCCCGAGAGAAAAGGCCAGGCTTGCCACAAGTAAAACAAATAAGAGGGCCACGTCCAGACGACGCGCCCAAAGCAGAGGGAGTTGGCCCAGATAATCGAGCCTTCTTCCAGCGATTCAACCTCCGCAACTTTGCCGCACTCGGCGCCTTGCCCTCCGGCACTGCCTCGACCACATCCACCTTGCCCTTCTCCCTGAGCATGTCCTGCTCAAGCGCTCGGGCTGAACTAACGAGGGTCGTGAAACCCTGCGTCAACGGCCCTGTCAGAAGGTACCACAACTCACTACGCAAACCTTCGTAGAACCTGTTCACCCTTCTCCCCTCGTCGTCGAAAGAAGTTCCAGCGTAACGCCCGAGGCGGGTGAACTCATACAGGTAGTCATCAACCAGTCTATCACCCTGCATCAGAGCCAGGAACTGGTTCTCCATCGTGATCTGCTGCGACGGAGGCACATACCTTGCCAGGAAGATTCTCGAGGACTCTTCCATCGGCACATCAACCAGTTGCCTTCCCGCAAACTGGAGCCTCTCTACCTCATCCCACCACCGCCTGGCTTCCTTTTCCAACAAGAAAGTAGCGAAGGTCACTTTCTGCGCTTCATCTGACTGTGTTGCTGTCAGAATTTGCTCCATATGCGAGAGCCAGTCCTCGGCCTCAGCTGGGGATTCAACCCCGGTAAACGGAGGAGGTCGAAATCCCAGGAAGTGCTTCAGCTGTTGCTCAGCAGCACGCCTCACGGGGACTTGCTCCACTCTTAGTGGCTCTGGGGCCACTTCCTGCACCGACGGTTGACCTTGCCTTCCAGGATGGCCATTCAACGCAGCTAGAACAACTTCTGTAACTAGCCGAACCATCTCAGCAGACGGAGGTGTAGGAGCCTCAGCAGACCCGCTACTCTCAACCACGTCACGGGGACGCGGCGGTCCTGCTGCACTTCGAGTGCCCTACACGAGTGCAACACACAGTTAGGCGACAACACAGTCGCAACTAACAACAAAAGGGACACTCAGGTTCCAAAATCATGCAATAATTGTTGGTTTGTTGTTACATTTTATTCCTAAGTGGACATTTTTGGGTTTATTTTACGTCTCGACGGTAGCGCACACACGTGCTCACCACCCCTTAAAAGAATTCGTCCACGAATTCCTTAGAAGGACACGGAACCCTAGAAGCTAATACCAATTTGTAACATCCCCATCCGTTTGGGAGCATATAACAGAAGGTCCGGCCGGGGCCCCACGCCATATACTACAAAACAAACGGGAACGTCACTTAATTGAAATATCGAACGACTATAAACAACGAACCTAACTCAGAGCATTCTATGCGGAAGCAAAAGAGAGAGACAAGATATATAAACCACAAAACCCGAACCCGGGTATGTCCACTTCTATTACTTAGGAATAAATGTTTTACAACACAAAATTTAGGCACGACGGCCTTACAAATTACCAACATCGGCGCGCAGGCCGGCCATACATGAAAAGCAAAAGAACATCAAAAGGCCTTCAAGGGCCGCAGCAGCGCAGGGGCTTCAGCCCGCTATGTGTCCGCTCGGTCCAGCACCTGTACAACAAGCCCACCAAAAATGGGGGCAAAACAGGGCAACGGTCAGCCACGACTGACCAAATTATAACGACCCCACCCCTTCGAGGGGGTGACAGTTTCTCGTCCCTGCAAGAGCATCACAGAATATATATATATAGCAGAATAAGGCGGCTAACGCGGACCAAAACAATTCATACATATGCATCAATCACAAACGTGGGAATGGCCTCCACGTCTTGTGCTCTCAGGCACTCTTTGGTGTACTCCGCCTTCCACCACCATCCACTCTTGATGGCTTTGCCCTTCGAGGCTAAAGTCGATGACCCGAATACCAGGGCTCTTCCGTGCTTTAATTGTGAACATCCCGTAGTCCGAAGACTCTTTCCCAATGCTTCCCGACATGCTGTACGAGACTTACTAATCAGGTGCTGCAATGGTGCGGTTTCAGGTTCGCCAAATGCCCGTTGTTCACAGCTCTCGTTGTACAACACGAAGAGCGGGTATGGCATCCCCTCAGCCCAGTTATTCTCAATTAGCCGGCTCTACGGGCCGCTAAGTCATCCACCAGGACACCCTCACACGTCGGGCACACAGGCCTCAGGTCCTCTCAACAGGTGGGCACAACAACATCACTAGAACTCAGTCTGGGAGCTATCGCCGGCGTTAACGCTAACGCCTGGCGATAGCACACAGAAACCCTATTTTGGCTTCTAGCTCTGGGTGCTTCCCGGGGCACACCCCCAGGCATTGCTGCACATGCAGTAGCACTTCCACTGCCTCAGAACGCACAAAATCACCAGAACCAAGTCTGGGAGCTACCGCCCGGAGATAACGCTAACGCCGGCGGTAGTGAACAGAAACTCCATTTCTGTTTCTAACTTCGGGTGCTCCCCGGGGCACACCCCCAGGCGTTGCTGCGCATGCAGTAGCACCCTCTAGTCCTACAAAGCAGGATATCAACACAGAGTTTTCCCCCGGCACGCATAATATCAAAAAGCATCACCAATCCGGACGAACCGTCTCGGATGGGCTTCACACAGCGCGCCTACGTCCATTTCACGCATGGACTCTACATGTATGCAAGATTTGACAGGGATAACACGAATCGACCCGTCGGAGGCCACGACCTCACCCTTTTGGGTATGGGCCTCAACGATGCACGGAAAAGGACTAGGACACATCCAAATGAGGGTAGAAGAGATCGTTACCCTTGAAGTACGCTTCTGAGGCATAGGTTGAACGCCACAGATTTGGTTTCCGCACACCGGTCCGAGCTCCGAAATGAGCACGTGAGTTCTTCCTCGCACTTCGCTGGCCAAGCACGAGCTCCACGGCTGCGCACACAGCAACACCCAACCCAAATGGGTCGGCCTTCTCCTAGCCGGCGGCGGCCGGGACAAAGAGAGGAGGAGGGGATTTGCTGCCCTTGCACCAACCGACGGGAGAGGAGGGAGATAGGGTTCTCCTTGCTCCAGGCCGATGGGAGAGGAGGGAGATAGGGTAGACCGGGGCGGCTCCTTGCTCCAGGCGACGGGAAGGAGAGGAGAGGGAGATGAGGAGGGCTGCTCCTCCTTGCCGACGGGAAAGAGGGAGAGGAGAAGGATCGGGGCGGCGTTTCCCTGCTCCAGGAGGCGGTGAGAGAGAGAGATCCGAGGGGAGGAGCGATCGAGAGGGAGGAGGGGAGATCGGGGAGGTAGGCTTTGCGGCTGCTCCAGTAAACCGAGAAAGAGGGAGAGGGGTCGGGTAATGGGAAGGAGGGCTATCTTAGGGTTTTTATTTAAAACCCTAGCACAATTGGCTATCCGCACACCAACCCCCTATCCGCACCCCAAACTCCACTATTCGCAGACCAAAATCATTCTCCTTGAAATTGAGGCGTTACATCGGGCTAGGCCCGATTGAGCCTAACGACTCTTTTTAAGAGCCGTTAGGCTCATGGCAGCTTGGCTGCCACGCGACAGCCATGCTGCCATTAGAGCAGCCAACGGCTCTCAAGAGAGCCGTTGGCTGCTGCTTTTTAAAAAAAAAAAAATTAAAAATAAAATTTTTAATTATTTTTTAATAATAATAAAAAAACCCAAAAAATTTCTATAAATACCCACCTCCCCTCTCTCTTTTCTCACACCCCACCCCTCTCTCTCTCTCTCTTAGCTCTCCCAATGGCGTCGTCCTCCACAACTCCAGCATCGTCTTCCCAAAGTACGACTTCGGTGGTGGAGCACAACCGTAGAGCGAGTATTTAGGAGCATTTTGAGATGGTCCTAGTCGGGACCGAAAGAAAAGCGCGCTGCAAGATGTGCTCGAAGTTGCTATCCATCAGCGGCAACTCGACGCTCGTTAGACACCAGAAGTCTTGCGAGTCGAAACAAGCTCCTCCCGAGTCAAGTCAAGCCCAAATTTTTGGAGCCGGACAGATTTGGACGTACGATCAAATGCGACAGCGAGAGCTGCAGGCAAAGTACTACAAGTTTTACTACTTTTTGTACGCAAAGTTATAATTATTACAACAACTTATACGGGTCACGACCCTGCGAAGAAATAACGCAACCCAAAACGAAGGATAGTCTTAAAAATAAAATTTTAGATTTAGCTTCTAGGAAAAAAGCGCGTACATCTGGTAGTTTAGATGAATTAGGATTATATACAAAAACTCAATTTAGCGATTTTATGAGTTCGGACGAGATCGAAAACTTCGATCTCTTAAATTGGTGGAAAGGTAAAGCTAATACCTATCCTGTTTTGGCCTATATGACCCGTGATTTATTAATTGTCCAAGCTAGTACAGTAGCTTCGGAGTCCGCTTTTTCTCTTAGTGGCAGGGTTTTGAACGAGCGGAGGAGCCGGCTTAACGAAGATTTGCTGGAGATTTGCATATGCTACAAGGACTACTTGGACAGTTTAAAGAGGAAGCAACACATAACAGCATTGGAGGATAGCTCGGAGGAGATAGAAGACAAAATGGACGCGTTGAATCTACAAGTTGATTAAATCGAGCACTTTAAATGTACTTTTTTTATATATGTAATTTTTTTTTAATTAAATTTTATAAGAATCATAGCCTTCATAGGTTTGTATTTTCAATTTTGTATTTTGTACAACTGTACGACTTAAATTTTGCAAATTTTTAAATTTTTTGTTCCAAATTTTCAATATTAATAAAATTTTTTGTTCCAATTGTTCAATATTAATACAATCTAATTCTAACCTTAAATTTTTTCAAATTTTTTAAATTTTTTGTTCAAATTTTCAATATTTAATTATTTATAAAAATAAAAATTAAAAAATATAAATTATAAATTAAAAAATAAAAAAACCGGGCCGGCCCAGATCGGGCCCGAGACCGGCCCGGTCCTGCCCGGCCTGAAGGGCCGGAGCAGGCAGTACATAAGTACTGCCTGCCCGGCCCGGACCGGCCCGATTCTAAAGGAGGACCAGGCCGGCCCGGCCCGATGTAGGAAAAAGCCCGATCGGGCCCGGTCCAGGCCGGCCCGATCGGGCTTTTTGTTCACGGCTACTTATATAGTATATATATATATAAGTATATATACTTATATATAAATACTATATAAGTATATATATATTCTTATATATACTTATATAAATATATATATATATACATATATAAGTATATATACTTATATACATATATATAGTATGTATATATAATATATACTTATATATATATAAGTATATACTTATATATATACATATATACTATAGTATACTATAGTATATATATACATATATAATATACATAAATATACTTATATATATAATTATAAGTATATATGTATACTTATATAGTATATATATATTTATATAAGTATATATAAGAATATATATATATATATATGTTTATATATATATTTATATATATATACTTATATATATATTTATACCTATATATATACTTATATATGTATACTTATATAGTATATATATTTATATAAGTATATATAATAATATATATATATATATATGTTTATATATATACTTATATATATCCTTATATAATATATATATACTTATAGATATATTTATAGGGCCCGTATCAGGTGCGAACAAATATATCTGCGAATGTGCGAACAGTGCCATCCCGCCGTTCGTTCTGAAGCCCTGATTTCGCGCAAGGTTCCTGTGCTTCGCGATCCACGGAGATGGCGCTCCCGCTACCTCGCCTACTGGAGCAATGTTCTTCTCTCCCGCCGACGGAGATGGCGCTCCCGCTACCTCGCCTACTGGAACACTGTTCTTCTCTCCCGCCGACGGAGATGGCGCTCTCTCCCCCGACGGCGTTTCTCCCTCCCGGCGACAGCCATCTTCCGGTGTTATCTCCCTCCCGACGATAGCATTCATGTTCTGTTATCTCCCCTGGCTATCGACATGCGAAGGCTGGAACAGAAGAAATGTGCGAACACTGAACAGAAGAAATTGGAATCACTGCTTCAAGGAGGCTGAGATCAGCATTTAACACAAAATCAATTACGAGCTACACCTGGATATATTGAATCTATAATAATTCTCTCCTCTGGGCTCACAGAATATATTGAATATTAATGAGTTTTTGAATTTCAATTACTCTCAGTGACCATCGCAAAACAATTAGTAACAAGAAACAATAACTGCCTCCAACATGGCAAATCCCAGTGAATAAACCACCAGCTAATATACAAGAAAAATCATTTAGATATCAATGTTACACGATACTAGGATTTGTGAGCATCAAAATCAGAAAAGTCTCACTGCTTGAAATTAAAAACTAGACACACATATAGCCTTTTATCTTCTCATGACCATCTAAACCTTCTTTTCGTAGCCTCACATGTGATGGCAAAATATGACAAAAGACCTGCATAACGACAGTCAAACTCTTACTGGAGAATAAAAACAGCAGAAAAAAGCATGTACGCTAAAGAAAAAAATATAAGAATCTCACCAAAATTTCTAACAAAAAAATTTCCAAACTTTCCTTGATTGCTTCTTTGATGGCTTCATTCATGCCTACAAATGAAAAAAAAAACCATAAAAGGTAAGAAACTAAAAGATATCACTGCAATCTAATAGATATGAAAATTTTACTTATAACTCACATGTTTTAATGTTAATTTCTTTGGGCAATTACGGCTATCATGTAATGCATGCTCCCCACAATTTTTACATAGACGTGCAGTTTTTTGCTTAAGTTCAATGGATTTCTCCTTTCCACCTTTCAATCTTTTACCGCTACCCTTTGTCTTTGCACAAGTTGGTGGAAATATCTCGATTTGGGTTGGGATTTGCAAGTCTGTGCAAGCATAATTGGACTCCATTTCATCACAGTCATATGTTCCACGCATTCGATTCTCCCAAGCCATTGCACAATTTCTTAAATCAATCAAACTCTCATCTTTTAATTTGGCAAGTTCCATGCAACGAGATAGTTGGGTCCATGTGCTCGAAGTCAATTTTCTTCTACGCTCACTTTCTGAACATCCTGCAAATACATTCTGGTCTATTTGAAAGATCGGCTTACTTGTAGCAAGTTTGCTCCATCTAGGTGTTACACAACATGTTGGAAGTTCAGTGATTCCTTGTCCTTTTAGCACTAACAATATATGACGACATGGAATGCCTTGGGTTTCAAACATTTTACAGCTACAAGTTGTTTTTGACAAACTGTAAACAACTTCTCTGTACCTATCATTTGTGTTACAACTGTCTATAATAGTGAATATGCATGAATCATTGAGTTCTTGACACTTTTTCACACCGCAACCTATACATGAAGCCCATAACTCTTCTTGAAAAATATAAAAGTTTTTGTGTGTATACAATGAAGCAGCATGTTTCTCGATCGGCAAGCTTGTTTCTAGCAATCCCATCACACCAAAACACACATTTCAAATGATCTTCAGCATCTAATTCATAAGCATAGTAAAATGAGGGGTTTCGTTGTTGTAAATTCTTGAAGTTTTGTATGAGAATTTGAGCATCAGAATCAGCAATCAATGCTTTGAGATCCCTGACATAATTCTTGGCATCTAAACAAGTGAAACCAACGTTTTCGTACCCTCCGACTTGTTCTTTCATTATGTGGAATGCCTGTGTAGGTCCTACATTTACCCGGCCTAACGTATCCAACAGATTCTTCTGTACATCTGTTATTTTTCGATTTGATCTTAAAAAATGTTTTTTCCGCGGAGTACATAGCGTGTGATTATGCTCTTCATGAAAAGTAAACAAAGCATATTTTCCATCTTCGGTCCTCTTAACACTAGCACTTGCTGTACATCCGACTCTTGTATCGCATATTTTTCTGCTTCCCTTCTCACACATTTGGAATGGTCTTTTCTTAACCTTAAACCCTTCTTTTGAGCACACCAAATACTTATATTTCAATTCACCATATTTATCTTTGGTGGCAGTTGAACTGCGAACACTAAATCCAACGTGATGTGCATAATTTTTATAGAATTGTTCAAATTCTTCAACTGTCCTGAATATCTGTCCTTTGCTGGGTATTACCGCTTCAAAATTCTATAAGATAAATGACAAACATACATGTTATAAATGAGTATTTAATGCAACAAGCATGTTATAATTTGACATGACTTACCTCGACAAGCGTCTCCTCTGCTTCACCAATAAGGGGTCCACTATCATCCAGCGTCACTACCTGAGTTAAATCCCAATCATATGAGCATACTTTGATAAATTTGACATACTTATATCATGTTTTCAAGTTTGACTTCACCAGTCTTCTTTAATGCTAAGTAGGAAGATATAATGAAACCCATAAATATATTGTTTCCACTTGGATGAAGCTTTGCTTATATTTTTGCTTCATGCTTGAAAGAAGTAAGAATTTCTTTCTGTAATTTGTTCTGCTACATTTTTGATTGCTATGCCTTACATCGGTCTCATCAATACTTCAATCTTACGCAGGAAAAATTAAAAGATAATAAATCCATGCTTCCTTTGATATCTCCACAAACATTCCTTTGCCGTATGTTGGGCAATCCTTCCAGACTATATTTGTTGGCTTGAGGTCCTAGTAAAATTCTAGGATAATTGAAATTTAGAATAAAATTGGTGCAAGAATTGACTAAATTTAGAAATGTCTGAGCAGTTCTAGGATGAGTGTTCTAGTCAGTTGGGTTAGTATAGAAGGTGAGTAGCGTACCCTCATGTTTGAGCTAAATGTCTGAGTAGCGCTGCATTTTAGGCCAGAGACACCTTGGGAGGAAGGGGGAGCTTCGTCTGCCGAAGATGGAAATGCTGGAACGCCGTCTACGTCGTCGGAAGAGAAACATTGCTCGAGTGTGCGAGGTAGCGGGAGCGCCATCTCCGTCGGCGGGAGAGAAGAACAGTGCTCCAGTAGGCGAGGTAGCGGGAGCGCCATCTCCGTCGGCGGGAGAGAAGAACAGTGTTCCAGTAGGCGAGGTAGCGGGAGCGCCATCTCCGTCGGCGGGAGAGAAGAACATTGCTCCAGTAGGCGAGGTAGCGGGAGCGCCATCTCCGTGGATCGCGAAGCACAGGAACCTTGCGCGAAATCAGGGCTTCAGAACGAACGGCGGGATGGCACTGTTCGCACATTCGCAGATATATTTGTTCGCACCTGATACGGGCCCTATGTGTATATACTTATATATACTTATATATATACTTATATATATACTTATATATATATACTTATATATATAAAAGTATATATACTTATATATACAGATATATATACATAAATATAGGTATAAGTATATATATATTTATATATATATAAGTATATATATATACTTATAAGTATATATAGGTATATATATATACTTATAAATATATATATTTATAAGTATATATATAGTATATATACTTTTATATATAATTATATATACTTATATATATATTTATATATACTTATTCTTTTAAATATATATATATAAAATTATCGATATTTATACTTATGTATATATATATACTTATATAGTATATATATTTATATATATATAAGTATATATATATATAAGTATATATACATAAATACGTATATATATAGATTAATATATGTATAAGTGTATATATATATAAATATATATATATATTTATATATATATATTTATATATATATATTTATATATATATATATGTATATATATACTTATAAGTATATATAAGTATATATATACTTATAAATATATATATTTATAAATAGATATATAGTATATATACTTATATATATATACATATATACTATAGTATACTATACTATATATATAGTATATATAAATATACATATATGTGTATATATATTTATAAGTATATCTGTATATTTATATAGTATATATATACAAGTATATATATACTTATATATATATAAATATATATAAATATATATATATATATATATAAGTATATATTTATATATACTTATGTATATCCTTATATAATATATATAAGTATGTATATAAATATATAAATATATACTTATATATAGTATATATATATAAATATATATATAAGTATATATATATAAATATATACTATATACTTATATATGTATATATACTTATATATACTTATATATATACTTATATAGTATATATAAATATACTTATATATATATATTTTTATAAGTATATATGTATACTTATATATATACTTATAGAGTATATACACATATATATATATATAAGTATATAAGTATATATTTATATATATATATAAGTATATACTTATATATACATACTATATATATTAATATAAGTATATATAAGAATATATATGTTTATATATACTTATATATATATACTTATATATATATATATATATATAAGTATATGTATATATATAAATATATACTTATATATGTATATATACTTATATATAAATATATATATATACATAAATATAGGTATAAGTATATATATATTTATATATATATAAGTATATATTAGTATATATATACTTATAAATATATATATATTTATAAGTATATATATAGTATATATACTTATATATATATAATTATATATACTTATATATATATAATTATATATACTTTTAAATATATATATACTTATAGATATTTATACTTATATATATATACATATATATATATACTTATATAGTATATATATTTATATATATATAAGTATATATAAGTATATATACATAAATACTTATATATATAGAGATTAATATAAGTATAAGTATATATATATATATTTATATATATATGTATATATATACTTATAAGTATATATAAGTATATATATATATACTTACAAATATATATATTTATAAGTAGATATATAGTATATATACTTATATATAAACATATATAATATAGTATACTATAGTATATATATAAACATATATAGTATATATAAATCTATACTATTCTATAAAGAAGAAGTGTCCTTTGGTGCAACATTCAAAATGCCATTTATACCCCTGTTTTTCAAATTTATTTCCACATCTCTTTTGCTGACTTTTTCAAAATATTTTAAATGTCCGGGCCATTTCAGTCTTCAATATGAAGATCAAGAATATTCCAATGTTTTGTGATTCTTCCAGTGCAATTGCTATAGCAAACAATCCAGTCTCCCACAGTCGGACAAAGCATATTGAACTAAGGTATCACTTCATCCGGGAACATGTGGATAATGGGGACATCAACTTAAGCTATGTCCCTACGGATAAGCAAGTTGCAGATATATTCACGAAGCCGCTGGATGAGACCAAGTTCTCTTTCTTCAAGACGGAACTTGGAATGCTCAACTTGGAGTAATGCTTAAAGCAAGAAGAAAAATGGAGTTTCTAAAAGTTATATATCTATGGAAAGCAGGAATCTGTCCTTCAGAAAGAAAGAGGTAGAAAATTTCTAAGTCTTAACAGGATTTCTCGAGAAATGACATAGACTTTTCGAGAAATGAAAGACTTCTCGCAAAATGTACCTGCACTTCTCGAGAAATGGGTTATCCCTCGAGAAATGCTTTTTCAAAGTCAGAAAATCAGAATTCTGGGATCTCTCGAGAAATCAAGATACTTCTCGAGAAATTAGAATAGTTCTCGCGAATCAGTATATCTCTCGAGAAATTGCGTTCAATTTTCAGAATTCTAGTCTTTATTTTCCGGGATACGAAAGGTCAGGTATGCGCGTTTTTATTTTCTGTATCTATAAATAAATCTCGAATAATTGTCACATCAAACCAAACTATAAATAGACAATCGAAACAAATTAATGTTCACGCGAGTTCCTTCGTCTTCTTCTCGTAAAGCCGCCGACGGTTCGTCTTCCTCTCACGCGAAATCGAGATTTCTGGTCAGTTGATTCTTGATTTTCTTTCTCCCTCGCATTCAATTGTTCATTCCTCGTGATCAATGGCGCCTCATTCAAAGCCAAAGGTTGGCGTGGGCAGTGAATTAGTGCGAGAAGGCCTAATTTCCATCTCAGATGATTTCAAGAACCTGTTTTATCTTCTTGAAGCCGCCGGTTTATCTTTTGTTCTAGAGCAGCCATGCAAAGTTCTGTTTAAAGAGGTGGAGGATTTCTTCATTAATGTTAAGGTTCATAAAACTGGATTGAAGATGAAATCTACTATTGGGAATTCCAAAATCAAGATCACTCCTAAGTCTATTTCCAAACATCTGAAGTTGCCTTTAGTGGAGGAAGAAGATTCTCTGGATGATAATGATTGGGTAAAAGCAGTGACCTTTGTAGGTTTGACTTCAGCCAAGACAATTCGTAGACAGCAAATGAATGATGTCGGGAAACTTTTGGTGGACATCATCTCCAAGGTGCTGCTGGGAAATACTGGAAGCCTGGGATATGTCTCAGTGGATGTGTTCAGTTTAGTTACAGCAGTAATCTGTGGGAAGAAGTGCAGCTGGGCAGACATAATGTTCAATAAGATCAAAGAGAGCATTTCTAGTCCTAATTTTGCAAGGATTATAACTCTCTATCTGAATCAGGTTGATCCTCAAGTCTTTGATATGTCCAAAGGGGCTATCATTCATCACTTGAAGAGGTTGGATGTGTTCACCATCCAAAGGTGGAACATCAGGATAACCAAGCCTTCAGAAGGTGGTCATTCCCAGGGGAAGCCTTCTGGTCAACAGGATGTGCATTCAGCTCCTCCTCCAGACTCTTCAGCACAGCTTCAAGCTCCTCCATCTCCAAGTCATCTTCCATCTCCAGGTCAGCAGCATGTCCCTCCAGCAGATTTAGTTCATCCTCTTACATCAGATAATATTCCATCAGATCAGGTTCCTCCAGGATCAGAGATTCCTCCTCCTGATGTGAACACTGTAGTTGATGATGAGCAGAACTCCAGTGATCACCATGCAGGTTCAGGTGTAGATTTTGAATTCCATCATGATGATGATGATGTTTCTGTTCACAATATTCCTTCTCCCCCAGCAAATACTGAGGGGGAGCAAGAGTCCTATATGGAAATGAATACAGAAGCACAGGGACAACCTGTAGTTCAAGTAGATGAGACTGTGAATCTGTCTTTTCTTCCAGAGAAAAGTACAGTTGTTCTTGAAGAAATCCCTGAACCAGTCCAGCCAGCCCCCATTCCTCCTCATCTCTTTGCTGACCATGCCTTGTTAGGTCAAATTGAAATGTTACTCCAAAGGCAGAGTGCCAAGATAGATTTATCTTTCAAGGAAGTGCATGCCAGGATAACAGATATAGAGAAAGCTATGGATAAAAAGATGAAAGCCTTCCAAGATAGTTCAGAAGAACTCAAGAGGATTGTCATTCAAGGAGGAAAAGCTATTGACCACACCATTGAGGGTGTTGGTAAAGTGTTAGAGCAGATAATTGAAGTCAGAAAGACTCAAGAATCTATGTATAATAAGGCTGATGAACACTGCTTCAAAATTGTTGATGAGGTAGGGTTGTTCAAAGAATCTGTTCTCCAGACTCTTCCTGTAGAAGTCAGAAAGGGGGAGGACAAGTTGATAGGTTCAATTGATGAGAATTTATTTGCATTTCATAATCACATGAGTGAGAAATTTGATCTACTGTCTCAGGGAGTCCAGAAGCAGGTAGCTGATGTCAATGCTTTCACTCAAAGATCTACTACTTGGCTTCACAGTGAGATCTTTCCCGAATTGGGCATTGACCCTGCTGATCCCCCTCCTCAGTATGATCTTCCTCCTCCTTATCCTCCTGCACAAGTTGATGCTCCTCAATTCTCTCCAAGACCAGATGTGTCTTCTGATGTAGAAGTTACTTCTTCTAAGCAAGGTACAAGGAAAAGAAAGTATGGTGAAGGACCTTCTGCATTTAGATCAGTTCCTGGAACAAGTTCAACAGGCTCTGGCAAAGCTGTTGCTTCTGAGTCTGTAAATTATCCAGAGATTTGGAGTCCAGTTTCAAGGGTTATCATTCTTGATTCACTCAGATTAGTTGAAGAAGGTGGAATGCCAGTTCAAGACTATTTCAGCTCTTCTGAATGGAAGCTTTATCAAACCAGCAAAGTCAAAAGGAGATTACATTACAGGATACATAAGTACAATGATCCTTCAGCTCCACCAGCTCCTCCAAAGTACCATCCTAAACCATTTGCATACTTCACAAGACAAGAACAGAAAAGAAGAGACAATGCCAGAGAATGAAGACCATCAAATTCTTTTTGTCATATGCTTGTGTGAACTTTAAGTCATGAGACAATCTGAAAATCTATATATAGTTCTGATTTTGATGTGATAATTATTTTTCTTATATAGATTTAGTTTTTGATGCTCTTTCCTTATCTGTCTCAATTTAATTCCTTGTATATCATGTTGTGTATTATTTTGTTGCAATTCATCTTGGTAAGTGAGGTTCTGACTTCTACAAATAGGGGGAGATTGTTGGGTATTGTATCCACAATAACCTTGATTTGTAGAAAGTCAACTATGAACCAAGATTGAATTGCTTATGTATTTGATATGTTTCTCTAGTATTGTCTTGCAGGTTCACATTGCTAAGTGTAAACCAATGTCAGGTCACAGTGGGTCAATGAGCACAGTCTCTTACAATGTAATTCCTCATTGTATGAGATATGGTGTTGACTCATTTGTGATCTCTCTATTGGGATGCACTTCATGATCAAGACAAAAGTAGCTCAGGACTTGGAGGTGTAGCTGTTCTCAAAGGAAAAGTATTAAGATTTTCTTCTAAGTGTATTTCTCGAGAATCCAAGTGTATTTCTCGAGAAATCTGAAAAGCTCTCGGAAAATCCTCTGGAATTCTCGAGAAGTTCTTTTCAGCTTAAGTCTTCGAAGGAAATCCAAATTTCTCGAGAAGCTATCTTTATTTCTCGAGAAGTCTGTAGTGCTCTCGGAAAATCCTTTGATTTTCTCGAGAAGCCTTCTTTGCTGAAATTCTCTGAGAAAATCTTTCCTCTCGAGAAGTTTATCTGATTTCTCGAGAAGTTCTTGTTTCTTCCGAAAAAGGTTAGTTTATCTTATTTCTCGAAGAAGATCTTTGTTCTCGAGAAATCCCCTCTTTTCTCGAGAAGCTCTGTCAATTTG